>CM053785.1:1012996929-1013379429 GCA_028749045.1 Cupressus sempervirens
AGAATTGTCTTTTCTATCTTTCAAATTCAACTTGTTTAACATTATTATTTATGAAGAACTTAGAGATTGAATCTAAAAAATATAGTAATAAGAATTGTAGTACTCGAAGGATACTTTTCAAATATGTAATTTATTTGAATATCTAGGTGATATAAATCAATTTTCAATAGGAAATATTGAAACCCTCATTTAAAAAATTATTTTTTCAAGACAATACCATGCTTGTGTATAACAAGCATAATTTGACTTCAATGAAATTATTTCTCTAAATCCCTTTGGAAAATTATATGCAACATAATAAATATTGATAAAAATATTTATTTTTCATTTTTTCCTTTAAAAAATTATAAGTAATTTGTTGTCAACCATAATTGTTGTTTTTTAAACCCCTCATGTACAAGAAGCATAATTTGATCTATAATTGTCATTTTAATTATATTTTGTGTGTATAGAATTTTCTATAGTTTGATATCATATGATTATTTTTAATAAAAATATGTAGAAAAAAAGAACTATTAAACTAAGAAGAAAATATGTTATTTCAAGATTTTGCACTTGTTTTAGTAGAAATTAATTGCAAAATAAAATAGTTAACGAATTTTAAAAAGAAATTGTCCACTTTATATATATTTGTAAAAAATTTAATAATATGACTAAATTTAATAATTGTGATTAAATTTACACAATCTATAAAAAAAAATTAGATATGTGATAACAAAATTACATAATCTATTGTAATATTTTATTTTATTTTATAGTAAAAATTATTTATTTAAAATTAAATTTGTTATTAATTTAGCATTTATAAAATTTTAAGTTAGAGCTCAATAACAATTTCTAAGTATCTTTTATACTAATAATTATATTATATATATACTAATTAATTAATTAATTTACAATCTAATATTTTTTGGAATTTTTGAAATTTATAGATTTTAATTAAATTTAAAAATTAAAAAGTTTATTAAATACAGAAGTGATATCAATTTTTATTAAAATTTATATTTATATATCTACTTTTTAATATTTTAATATATATTTAAACTAACTTTCTTAAAATTAGAATATTATAATTTTAGAAATTTATAAAATTAACAATATTAAAGAATAAGTAATGAAAATGAAAAAATGCTTTAACACTTAAGAAATTTATTGTAACAATGATTCATGAAACTCATGTGTACATTGGTGAAAGGAAGGGCGCTGACATGTCAGCTAAATCACAGGGTGAAAGGACAGGTATGGACATGGCAAAGGCATGCACAAAATAGTTTATGATTTAGTTGTTGCCATCGATGCAGTACAATAAAAGATGATCATAAAACTAATTTTGACTAGAAAGATTAATAGTACAAGGTTATACTCACATAGGTAGGTTCCCACAAACTTTCAGGGCTTTGGAGCAAATATACTATTTATATGTCAGTGATTTGAAGGTTCTACTCATGAAAGCTTCCAAACCATACGAAACATATTGGATAGTGTTCTATAAATCTAAATTAAAAAGAGTCAAGTAAAATGTCATATTCAAACCATGCCACAAGTTTTGGTTAAAATCTAGGATTGTTGGTTGGACGAATTTTGGAGACTAATTGTTTCAAACAATGGCAAGAATGCTTTCTTTTGATTGGTCACAGTTGGGAATTGAGCACTTGCAAGTCATTCATGTTCTGTCCCATATTTCATTTTTTTTTCCATGAGATTTTCAAGTCAAAGTAGCATCACAATTTGATTATTGGAGAAAATATCTCCTAATTCAATCTAGTGCCATAAAATTTATTTTGTTTTCCCTCTCGTGCAATAAAAATGCTTGATATATAAGAAAACGATTGGGCAAGAACCCTAGAACATTGGCTTAGGAAAAATAATTTGGAGGAAAAATTATATATCATTTCCATGGTGTTCCAAAAATATGATTTAAAAAAGATTGTACGTTTTGTTTGTATTATGATCCTTTGCTACTCAATCCATGGAGGTAATTTACAAACACTTATTTACTGTTTCTTATAACATCAAGTTTGAAGCTTTGATGATGCACATTTAAATTGAACTCAAACGGTACTCTACTCTATATTATCCTTGAGTATAAGCAAATTTCTGCAGTAGAGAATTAAATTTCAGTTTTTGTTATTCATGACTAAGGGAGCTTGGGTGGGATTTTCTATTCTAGATGCGTTTTATGGGTTTCTGCCCTGTGACCCATGGTTGGAGTGCTTTTTGGGGTCCCAATTGGGGTAGGGAGTCCTGGAGTTTTTGTTTTGGCTTGTGCTCTCTAGATGTCTCAGCTCAACCCAAGTGTATATGCTCAAGTTCCCTTCCTTTGCTCCTATGCAACTGGATTTCCTTCCTTGTTGATCTGGTGGGGTTGTTTTAGGAGTTACTATTTTTAGGATGTTTTCTTGGTGGGTTTTATTTATAGAATATGATGTTTTAGTAAGGGGACTTCCACCTTTTTCTCTACTTTCCTCTTGTCTTTGGGTGGCTTGTTTTGGGGTTCCATTCATGTTTGATATGGGATCTATGGTTGTAACCTCTTCCTTGATTGTGTTTGATGTAGTACAAGGTGATTTGTGTTTGCTTATAATGTTTTGGTTAAAGGGTGTTGTGATCTTGATTATAAAATCATTTTAAAAGGGTACCTTATCTTTTTATTTAACTTAGTCCTTTTGGTTTTCGTTATTTCAATAGCTCTTTAAAATCTATCTTGAGATGTTCCTTTTGTTCCAATTGAGAAATGATAACATATCTTAGTGCTTTGTTCAAGAGTAGAAAATATATCTCAATATTTTGTTCTACTATTTGGTGGGCTATCAAACATGCATCAAGAGGGTGTCTCTTGGATCATAAACACACATCAATAGAGTGTCTGTTTGGCTTGTGTACTAATCTTTGTCTATTTTTTTTTTACTTTCCCCCTTGTTTTGGGGCGTCTCTTAGGTTGTTACATTAATTTTTGTCTATGTTTTGGTTACTTAACCCCTTATATTGGGGCTTCTCTTCAGCCATAACATTATTTTTCATCTAAGTGTTGGTCACTTCCTCCTTTATATTTAGAGGTCCCTTGGGCTAGTACACTAATCTTTGTCTATGTTTTGGTCACTTTATAGTTTATATTTGGGTGTCTCTTGGGCTCACCTATTGATCTACAACTTTAGGTATTAAACCAACAACTGATATCATGACTATTACAACACATAGAGATTCTAAATTATTTCCTCTAATGACCAAGTCTAAAAATATTTTGTTCCTCTATCTACATCTCATGTAAATGCACACTTTTAAATACCCATAAGAACTGTCTCTAAATTATTTTGCACATTTTTATGATCATAAAATCTCACCTACTTACAATGTGAACATTCGCTCACTTATACATTCTTTTTCCTTAATTAATATTTCTATATGCATTTTAAAAGAAAACTTAGGTACACATAAATAGAAGGAACATCATCTCCTGAACCTTTACAAATTTTACACAAACTTACTGATTATAATAATGAAACTTATGTGGCTTGGAAATCAAGCTTCAACCTAATAGCTACTTTAGATTTCTTCCTTGTAGTCAATTTTCTTAAAGTAGAGATTATTAGAATTTTTTTTATATCTCTATATTAATTTAATATTTACATTTGTTGATTTAATTAAAAACTTTCATACAATTTTTTTCATTCACTTCATTATGTCAAATAAGCATGTTTTTAAATTCGTATTATGTGAGCACTTAATTTGCTAGCTTTATGGGATGCATTAATTTCCTTTCTTTATAAAATTATTTTTGTGTTGTTCTTCTCATCATTTTATTCTGAACATGGTTATTAAGATAATGGAAGATAATTTGAATGTTCGCCAAAATAAATTCCATGAACCAAACTAATTCCTAACCATTGAATCTAATATATGAAATACGGTCATTTCCTATTACAAAACAAAAAGATCAAAGAAGAGCAATTCATAGAATCTTTAGATAAATCACTTGCCATAGTTTGAGTTTATTGTATTCAACCGCTGAATGCATTGTGTTACCTACCACTAGGCAATATATTCTTATTTTTTAATTTTTTTATAAAAGTTTTGTTTCTGAATGGAAAAGGAGATAAAGAGCATTACAAGAGGGGGAAAAAGGGCACGAAAAATGAAATGGAAGGGAAACCATGAGAAGGCTAAACTTACTTGTATGGATTTATCTATTTGTGCACATTTTTAGTTAAACTCACTTGCGCTAAACAAATAGTTTGCATTTGTTATCTAAAGTGTGCTTTTTAGTTAAATTTACTTCTGATAAAAACTTGCATGTCATAATTTCCTAGCTCTATGTGATCTTGTTCTCAAGGAAATTCATTTTTTGAGTTGTCCTTCACTATAATCATTTTGTACTAATTTTCATAAATAATAGGATTTTCTTATAGTTGGTAAACCAACTATGATTACCTATGTTGGTTGAGTAGATGGGAAGAGAATAGGAGTAGTCAACGAAAAGATGGGAGATGATTTACCACTAGAAGAGGAGGTGGTAAGCATGCTCAAGGAGAACATATTGGGAAATACATGACTTACAAACAGGACCCCAATGTATTAAAGGCCTTTGCAAACTCTAGTATAGAATTAATGGTTAGAGTTGCTGATTTCAACTTAATGAACATGTCTTCCAACAAGAGTGCAATGATGGAATGGGTGAATGAGTGTATTAAACCCTACTATCCTACTACCAATATCAAATACATTGCCATGGGTAATAAAGTATTGGGAGTGCCCACAACTAACAATTATGTGCCATATCTTCTTCCTGCCATGAAAAACATTCAAAAAGCGCTTGTCAATGCGAGTCTAGATAATAAAATAAAGGTGTCCCCTGCTGTGTCAATGGACATCATTGTCATGTCTCTTTATCCAAACAAGGTCTCTCCATCCAAGGTTACATTCATTACAATGGTGAAGGATCAGATGACATCTCTTTTGGAATTTTTGGAGCAGAACGACTCTCCTTTTTTGGCCAATGTCCATCCATACAAAAGCTATATTGAAAACAGTTCTCTTGGTTTAAATTTTGCTCTATTTAAGAGCTCAACTGGTGTTGTGAGAGATGAAGATCTGATCTACAAGAACTTGTTCGATGCCATTTTTGATTTTGTTTATTCTACGATGGGAGCCATGGGATTTCATAGCATACCAATTGTTATTGTTGAAATAAGATGGCCATGTAAGGAAACTTGTAATAAAAAAATATAATAGTTTCCACATAACCCATAATAGGTCTGAAATAAACATAGAAATAAAATCCATATGCAAGAGAATAGACAACATACCCACAAAATTGTGACACAAGATATACCCTGGGAAACCTTCATTTAGGAATAAACCTAGCCTCCAAAAACATCCATCACCATGTATTATTCAACAAAAAATACCATTACAATATAACCATGGAAGCCTTCAAAGCCATAGCCACCACCAAGCAATCCATGTGAATAAGCATAAATCCACACATCCCATGCCATGCTTCCAACCTTCACAAAGCCTCCCTTGGCTAACCTGTCAAGCCTTGTCCCACTTGACTCTTTCCTTTCTCACTCACCAACAACTACTCTTGTGGCTGCTTATATAGTAGCAAGTCCCATGAAACCACCAAGTGGTATTACATAAACCATGTGTTACAACCATTTGGTACCTAACCCATTGACCCCACATTTAATATTGTGCATTTAATTCTTTTCCCCAATATTAAATAATTACATGAAATATTATGACAATGTTACAATACAACTCATCAAGTATATCCCATGGGAATCTTTACATGTTGCATGTCCATCTAGGTGCAACATTACATAATAAAATAAAATAATACAATATAAAAATATTATGCAATGTGTGCAACACCCATTATCTCAACAATCTCCCACTTGTTGTATACATTACATAGGGTCAATTTGTAGCCACATAAATGAACAAGGGAACAATCCCTCCCAACACATCCGCCATCATGGAACATAGTAGACCAAGTGCTCTATCTTGGTACCTGCAACAAAATCAAAGTTTCTAGTATCTCAAAAATGAATGATCTCACCTACTATTATGCCACTACCACTGACATATATAGAATCCATCTAAACAAAAAGCTACCCAATTTGTCGCATTAGAAGATCATAAAATCCTATACCAATTGAAATGCCAAGCACAAAAACTTGATCCAAAGGTTAACACACGTATCCATAGTTGTCAAAATATCCATAGTTGAAATAGCACCCACAACAAGTTCCAAACCCCACCCACAACAAGTGCCAAACCATTCCAACTATCCATACCTGCAAAGCTATACCAAGTGAATCTCACATCATCAACATATCCAATCTATAACCTGCAATCACAAGCCTCAAAAGTAATACCTGCCACATATATACCAAGAAGTTCCCATTGCAAAAGATAATGTTAAATCTATAACCAATTCACTCACAACATCTCAAAAAAGTGAATCCATGTAGTATCAAGGACATCCACAATACATAAATTGATATCCTGCAAGAACAATTCTCATATTAAGTCTCCAATAGTCTCCCAGGCTCTCCACAATCAATAGAGGAAAGAGATAAAGAAATAATCATGTCATCTCTCACATGACATACATGAGCACAAACTAGTGATCACAATCTCCAACTAATCTCAAACCCAATGTAAGTGAAACTGAACATCTAGGAAGATAACCAAGGCCAGAGAAATCATGCAAATCATAACATGTATCATGTCCTTCTACACACACCTCTAGATGTAAACTCTATAAGTATGATCTCCTCCATAAAACCCCAATAAGAAGTCGCAATAACACCCAAAACATACCATATAACTAATCATGGATGTAAGCCTCTCACAAGAAGATCAAACTCATAAACAATTTCTAAACCAAGGAATATGCCCAATACAAAACCATTTCCCAAACTCAACCAAAATTACAACATATGCAAATGGAGATAACCAATACTAAACCATCACTCAAATGAACCCCTCTAGAACTAACTCATGTACCATAGCTCAAGATTCATATCCATGAAAGACAAGCATAAAACATAATGCAACTAAGAGAAACTATGGGCCACACCTCTCAAGTAGCAAAAAACCACCGAATAGACCAAGAGTAGGGAATGAGAATGCTCATCAAGATATCAAAGTCTCCAACCAAGACTCATCTAAGAACAATCTCCTCTCAAATCCATATTAGGTGACTACCCCTTGGAATTCTTGCTGAAACCATCTACCATCCCAACAAATACTTCCCTAATCCAAGAGAACTCAACATCACCACCATCTCTAAGTATCCGTGAGAACTTGTAACCAATCAATCCATTCCAACTCCAAATGCAACATAGCAATATCATGAAGTATCTAGCTTATGATTGGTGTACTCAATACCAAGAAACTAAACCAAGATCAATGTCAAAGTTCCAACCATGGTCTCATAAACATAAACATGACAACATGATCTAACTCATCTTAATAGAGACAACATGCTCTATATGAAGATAATATAACATGTCATAACTCTAAATGCGTATCAAGAGTATATCATGACATAAAAATGAAACCATCCTCACACCAAGGATAACATCTCAAATGAAAGCATAAACCACACCTTTACCAACAACCTTGTGAGTCCTCAAGATGCAACCATCTCCACACACCATGAAAAAAACCATCTCCACATACCATGAAGATAACCAAGTCCACCATGCAAATGCTAAAGATGCTTCTACAACAACATGATCTAAGACAAACCTCCAACATCTACAAACACTCAATAAGTATATCAATGCCAACAACTCCCACTCAACTGTGGTACCAGGTCACCTATGGCATCATAAAATGCATCTCCTACATCAAGATCCTCTAGGTCTACACTTACACAACCAAAGTGTCAGTACTAAGTGAAACCAAGATCTCCAAACCAAGAAGATACAAACCAAACTAGGAACTAATCTTGCACTGTCACCCCATCATTGTCATAAGCTCCCACTAAACTGTGTATCCAAACTATCCATGACACATGATGAAAAATCCATTCTCTAACCATGAGAATCAACCAAGGCATCAAACCATCAAAGAACTCAAAGTGCACATCATGAGCTCCTCAAAAGAAACCAAATAACCATGATCCTCAACCAAGAAGATATACCACCATAACCAAAATCAGGAATCCAAACCAATGAACATCAAGGATGTACCTATATATAGAATCAAGTCATGCCAAAATCTATGGCACTATGATCACATCCATGAACCGAGCATCTGATTCTCAATGTGCCTAACATGTCAGCATAAAATAGTCAACCACAATCATCCACCATGACTGTGCCTAGTAACAACATCTCATCCCTTCTATATGAAGAAAAATAAAAAAATCATGTGACTTAGGGCATAGACAACCCAAATCCAAGACACCAATGTGAATATGAATCAATAATGAAATATCAATGGCCAAAGAGAACCCATAATCACGCTATAAATGCAATCTATACGTATGGACCGCTTACAACACTACACAACTTGTAGACCCAACAAAGTCATCATACATATCCAAATAAAATATTGATAACCATATCATCATGAGACCAATCTAAAATATGAACTGAGGATACAATAACATCAAATCTTAAATCTCCAAATATACAATGTCATAAACTCACAATACTACCATAGTTAAAATGCATACCATAAATTGTTCAGATTAATATATCACCAAATAAATCATGCCAAACCTACACCAAATCTAAACCAATGTGTAGAGCTCTCCAAGAGCTTTCCGTTGACTACTTGAAGTCTGAAATCCAACTCCATATGCCCAAGTTATGCCCTAATTTGTGCTCCAGAGAAACAACATCTGACTTTCGAGCTCTTAAAACTTAACAAAATCTCAAAATCATAGAAAAAAATCTACACCAAGTTGTAGTGCTTTGAATTAACTTTTCAATGCCTATAAGAACTTTGAAATCCACTATCGTAAGAGAAAGTTATGGCCATTTTACTAAGACAGTCTTTTTACCATTTTCACAGTGATTTTTTTTATGATGACGGGATTAAATTTGATAGCCATCATGGGCTAAACTATAATACTCGTTCGTTTCCTCTGAACATGGCCAAACTAGGGTATATTGTATATCAAAATTTATGGAAATTTTGACCTCGATCTAATGGTTAGGTCTATTTTTACTCGGGTGGTCATTTCTGCAAGCTTCCCCTAAAACCCTTATTCAAGTGAAATATCAAAAAAATTCTTTTGACCAACAATTTCACATGCCCAAAATGTTTTAACAATATCCCATCATAACAACAAATCTAAAACCCTTAGATTTGCAATAAAAACTCATACATCTTGCCCTCTCTTTTATCCTCTCATGCATTCCTATGGATTCAATCTATACCCACAAAATTGTGACAACATACCCACAAAATACCAAATCTATCCATATGCAAGAGAATAGACAACATACCCACAAAATTGTGACACAAGATATACCCCGGGAAACCCTCATTGAGGGAAAAACCCAGCCTCCAAAATCATCCATCACCATGTATCATTCAGCAAAAAATACCATTGCAATACAACCATGGAAGCCTTCAAATCCATAGCCACCACCAAGCAATCCATGTAAATAAGCATGAATCCACACATCCCATGCCATGCTTCCAACTTTCACAAATGCTCCCTTGGCTAACCTGTCATGCCTTGTCCCGCTCAACTCTTTCCTTTCTCACTCACCAATAACTACCCTTGTGGTTGCTTATATAGCAGCAAGTCTTATGAAACCACCAAGTGGTATTAGATAAACCATGTGCTAAAACCATGTGGTACCTAAGCCATTGACCCCACATTTAATATTGTCCATTTAATTCTTTTCTCCAATATTAAATAATTACATGCAATATTATGACAATGTTACAATACAACTCATCAAGTATATCCCATGGGAATCATTACATGTTGCATGTCCATCTAGGTGCAACATTACATAATAAAATAAAATAATACAATATAAAAATATTAAGCAATGTGTACAATGCCCATTATCTCAACAGGCCCTCCATGGACAACGGTGTTGTAAGTACTATTGAGAATTCCTGAACTTACATGAACAATCTAATTAGGCATGTCTTGACAAAGGAAGGGACACCCCAGAGGCTTGGAAGGACCATCGAGACTTTCATCTACTTTATTTTAAATGAGAACCGCAGAATAAATGGACAGGAGGTAGATAAAAACTCAAGCCTCTTCTACCCCAACAAAACTGTTATCTATCCCATCTTATTCTCTCCTAGCTTTTCTAAAACAGTAAACCTCCTCATTTATATTAAAATGGATGATTAGGGTGGGTGCAGTACTATGCAAAATTTGGGGTGTGGTTATTTTTACAATGCCTTTCTAACCAATTTATACTTGCAAGTCTTATCGATTGATTAGTTTTCGATAGGAATTGATCATAATGATTCTAGGAATATAAACTATGAATGGTGATGTAATGTTTAAGTAGGTCTTCTTATGTGTATCATTTAATTATGATAATGAACGGATTCTATGTTTTATTTAACTACTTATGATCTATTGAAAAATATTGCATGCATTTTGTCTGGACTGAAACCAAATATAAGTGCGCAGGATAAAATAGAGCTATTTCTTATTATTTACTTTCTTCTTATGTATTAATGAATTGAAATTTATAATCATTATATATCCTGAACAGGGTGTAGCTTGGAAGAACAACTTCATATTTCTGTCACCTTCAATAAGCCATTAGACTCTAGATTTTTGCTTCCATAAAACCTTTTCCTATTTTGATAGCTTCAACCACTATTCCCTCGGATGCCTTTCTGACTTCCCCAACTCTTCATCTTTATAAATTATCTCCATTTGATTTTGAACTCTCTCTATCTTCCCTACTAAGTATTTTTTTTCCCTTCAAATATGTTACTGAAAGAGTTCTTATTCCACCCTTTTACTTTACCTTTGATCTCTCTTAATTTAGTATACATATTAATCATATAGGAGCTCACAACCAGGGCATTCCACCATCTATGAATGAGACCCCTTAGGCCTTGGTGTGAGAGCCACATGTTCTCAAATTTGAAGGGGGAAGCCACTCCTTTTCCAGTGATCAATTCCTGCAAAATAGCATTGTGATCAGATCAAGTTCTAGTAATTTTACTTGTGAGATGAAATTCATCTACATTATTCTACTTAGTGGATAGGGTAAATCTGTTAAGTTACACTTGGATCAGTCTATTGATCTATCTTTCGTTGTTCAATATAAACTTGGAACCCTCCAGATCTAGATCAATAAGCCCCAATTTCAGTATAAACTCCCCAAGATCTATCATACTATCTAAGCAATCCTCAGTTCCTCCCACTTTTTCCAAGGGGTAAAGGGGAGAATTAAAATATCCATCTATCATCCATTTTGTGTTCTAGTTATTACCCATCTAGTTGGACACAACAAACTAGAACGATTTTCTATACCCCTTGTTATTAGGAGCATATATCTGGACTTAGGAGAAGAATGAATTAGAGTACCAAAGATTTTATTCTTGTTCCACATAATAGCTAGACCTCCAAAAGCTTCTAGAGAGTCCACTAAAACTCAATCTGCCACAAGCCACACAATACTAGCCATTTTTTCAAAACCCTCCTATTGCATCTTTGTTTCTTGAATCATGATCATATCTACTTTGTTCTCTTGAAGAGCACATTGTAAAATATGATGCTTTGTCAAACTATCAAGACTTCCCAAATTTCATGACAAGACTTTCATTAAAAAATAGAATTAAAAGGTTTCATTAGACACAGAGATAAAGTAATCACTTTGGTTCCTTTGTGGGTCCCTTCTTTATTTTTCTTCACATTGCCCCAGTACTTGTTACCTAGGTGGTTTGTGGTTGACATTTTCCATGTCTCTTTAAATAAAATTAAATCATTTCCTTGTTCTAGTTTAATCTTCTTCTTTTTTCTTTTTCTATCAACTACATTCCAATTGAGTTCTTCGAAAGTTCCTCATTTTCTTCTAGTTCTTTATATGAAGAAGAAACAAACATAAGTTTCAAAGCTTTAAGTTGATCCCTAGATTTGGATGTACAAGCATCCTCTAGATCATTAGGGGATGAGGAGGGAGTTAGGACTACCGAAAAGTTGGAGAGGTGATCATGGCTTAAACTAGAAAATGGTCACAAAGATCCTATGTTAGAAGGGTTAGAGAGCACCAACGCGTGACATACTACTTCATCTAGAATCTTATTCTGAGTAGAGTTTATGATGCAGGAGCATCCAGAGGTATAAGGGCAATCCTGTGTCACCCAAAAAAAAATGTACTTAGACTTAGTTTCTATTTTATGTCTTTACATTTTTGGATACCCATTTGGCCCAAATAAAGGTTCCAACTCTCATAGTTCAACTATCAGTGCATCTGAAAATCCCAAAAAAATAGGAGCATGCAATTTGACCATCATTTTGGTGACCTAGAAGGTGTGACTTGGCCAGATGAATGTAATTGAGATTTAGAGCATTCTAGAAAAAGAATCAGTTCAAAAGGCCCCACGGTTTGAAAGTTATTGCAGTTTTTCGGGTTTTGGAGACCTCCTAAGAATGCTTCGAAGTCAGGTTTGGGGCATTAAATGACCTTGAAAAGGGTCAAAAATTGGGGGACAAGAAAAGCTGGTACATAGGGCTATAGAGTGCTTCGAGAGCTTTCCGAAAATGTAAACGGTTCGTCAATCGGAGCTACGGTTCAAAAGTTATGCCTCCCGGAAGTTCGGCTACCGTTTCTGGATTCTTCTAGATTTGCACCGACTTCTAACGCGGCTTCTAGAACCTTCTATTTTGTCGGTGGATGCCTACTAGCACTTCCTAGAATGTACTCCTAGTCCTTAACCCCCCGGGGTCTATTTAAGGAGATTTTGGCATTGTAAAAGGCAGTTCGGATTGGAGCTTGAGAGGAGGTGCTAAAAGGAGAAATATTCTCCAGATTTATGCTATTGTAAGCCTGTAGGGCATGTTTTGAAGTTTATTTTCTCTGCACTGTTTGTACTAGCATATCTTCTCAGTTAATATAATTTCCCCCTTTCTATTGTGTCTATTCTGTTTTTGGGTTGTGTCCCCATCAAGTGGTATCAGAGCGGGTTTTCCTGAGTGTGTAGACAGAGCGCCGGCTGTGAGGTAGTTTGCACCAGGACTGTGTGGTTGTGGGTTCGAGTTAGAAGATGCCTCCATGAAGAGAGCATGGCAGAAGGGCCAGAGCTATTGATCCTGAGGAGGTTAGAGCCCTCCAGAGACAGGTACAAGCATTGCAAGAGGAGCTTCGTAGAGGAGCAAATATTGCCGCAGATGACAATAGTGAGGATGACAATGAAGAGGAAGTAATGGAAGTTGACGGGGAAGTTCTGAATCCTGTAGAGGAAAGGCTTTTTAGGGCCATTACTAGGTTTGGGAAAAGACCTACAATTGAAGTGGGTATATTTTCGAGAAATTTGAAACCAGATGAGTTGATCGACTGGATCAATGAACTGGATGAATACTTTGAGTATGAGGATATAAGGGACCCAGATAGGGTTAAGTTTGCAAAGGCCAAACTAAAAGGCCATGCCAAAATCTGGTGGCAAGAGGTTCAACTGGAAAGACTTAGAAGAGGAAAGGAGAAGATCACAAGATGGGATCGCATGGTGGACAAATTGAAGAAGCAGTTCATTCCTGTGGACTACGAGCTTGATCTGTTTAAGAAGATGCATGGGTTAAAGCAAGCAGGAAGATCAGTCCAAGAATATACAGAGGAGTTTTACCGACTCCTGATTAGAGCAGGGCATGCAGAAGCAAATAAGGAGAAGGTTGCTCGTTATATCAGTGGGTTACGACCTAGCATCCAAGAGGAATTAAGTCTGGTAAGAATGACCAGCGTTGAAGAAGCATACCAGTTTTCCCTACGAGTTGAAGAGAAGCTGAGTAAAAGGTTTGAAGGAAGACAAAGAGGGCGTGGTCAAGGAGGAAGGGGAAGCGGTAGATCATCTGGAGGCCGCAGTGAAAATCAAAAGAAAAATGAAGATGAGGGTACTAGCAGGAACCAGAGGAATGAGGGTTTCAATCGCTCCCGTGATCAAGAATTTGGAAATCAAAGAGGAAGAGGTAGAGGACATGGGCAAGGAAGAGGAGGCTTCTGTGGTACCTGTTTCCATTGCAATGAAGAAGGTCATCATGCCTTTGAATGCCCTCAACGACAAGGAAGGACAGATAGGAGAGATGAGGGCCAAGCTAGGGTTGCTCATGTGGATGAGGATGCACAATCATCACATTCAGAGGATGCAGAAAGAGGAGAGACCTTGGTAAATGAAAGAGTCCTACTAAGTGGCGAGAATGAACCAGGACAACGGAGGAGTTTGTTTCGTACCAGATGCAAGTGTGAGGATAAATGTTGTGATTTGATCATTGATGGTGGTAGCACTGATAACCTAGTATCAGAAGAGATGGTCTCTAAGCTAAATCTCAAGAGGGAGAAACATCCCCAGCCCTATCGGATTTCTTGGGTAAAAGATGATCATAAGGTCTTGGTAAGTGAACAATGTTTAGTAAAATTCAAAATTGGGAGTTACCATGATGAAGTTCTTTGTGATGTTATTTTGATGGATTTTTTCCATCTATTTTTGGGTAGACCATGGCAGTTTGATAGACATGCAATACATGATGGACATGCAAACACATACTCTCTGACAAAGGATGGAGTTCGCCACAAATTGAAGCCCATGAAAAAGGAAGGTGAAAAGGTATGTAGCAGTGCTAGGATTTGTCTTGTTGATGGAAGGAAGTTTTTAGATGGCATGAAACATCAGCATATGTGCTATGCTTTGATTCCTAGGAAAGATAAAGAAGGTAGTAGTGAAATACCATTTGAAGTTTCAGATTTACTAGGAGAATTTGGAGATATTATCTCTGATAATGTTCCAGATGGATTGCCACCAGTAAGGCAAATCAGTCATCAAATAGATCTGATTCCAGGAGCTAGTTTGCCTAACAAGGCTGCTCACAGGATGACTCCTACTGAAACAGAGGAGCTAAATAGACAGGTTCAGGAGCTGTTGAGGAAGGGCTTGATTCGAGAGAGCCTGAGTCCATGTGCAGTACCTACAGTACTTGCACCAAAGAAGGATGGAGAGTGGAGGATGTGTACAGATTCTCGAGCTATAAATAGGATAACCATCAAGTACCGATTTCCTTTACCAAGGATGGATGATCTTATGGACTGCTTGAGCGGAGCTCAGTACTTCACAAAGATAGATCTGAAGAGTGGCTATCATCAGATACGGATTCGAGAAGGAGATGAGTGGAAAACAGCCTTCAAGACCAAGGAGGGTCTTTATGAGTGGTTAGTCATGCCCTTTGGATTGACGAACGCCCCAAGCACCTTCATGCGGCTCATGAATGAGGTACTTAAGAAGTTCTTGGGAAAATTTGTTATTGTCTATTTGGATGATATTTTAATTTTCAGCAAGACTTTGGAAGAAGATTTACTGCATATTCGTAGTGTCCTTGAAAGGCTAAGGGAAGAGAAACTGTTAATTAATCTAAAGAAGTGTGTCTTTGCAAAAAGGGAATTAGTCTATTTGGGATTTGTTATATCACCTGAATGTCTCAAAATGGATCCAGAGAAGGTAAAAGCCATCTTGGAATGGCCTACTCCAAGGTCTGCTACTGAGGTAAGATCATTTCATGGTCTGGTTAGTTTTTACAGAAAGTTTATTAAGAATTTCAGTGGCATATGTGCACCCCTAACTGATACAATAAGAGGGGATAGAAAAGAGTTCAAATGGACTGCAGCAGCTGCGAGAAGTTTTGAATTATTGAAGAAGAAGGTGACTGAACAGCCTATGTTGGCACTTCCAAATTTTAGAAAAGTGTTCCAGGTGGATTGTGATGCTAGTGGCAGTGCTATTGGGGCTGTATTAAGCCAAGAAGGTAAGCCTATTGCATATTTTAGTGAAAAATTGAATGATGCAAAGAAGAAGTATTCTGTTTATGATCAAGAGTTCTATGCGATAGTTCAAGCCTTAAAGAAATGGAGGCATTATTTGTTGCCAAAGGAATTTGTTTTGTATACTGATCATCAGGCATTACAGTACCTAAATAGCCAAGGTAAATTGAATCAGAGGCATATGAAGTGGGTAGAATTCTTGCAGAGTTAAACATTTGTGTTGAAGCATAGAAGTGGAAAATCTAACAGGGTTGCAGATGCATTAAGTAGGAGACAGTTGTTGCTTACAACAATGCAAGTTGAAGTAGTTGGGTTTGATGAACTCAAGAATTTGTACCCCGAGGATCCTGATTTTGCTGAAGCATGGAAATCTTGTAAAGAACCTGTTGCTGTAGATAGAACCAAGTGGTTAGACTATTTGATTCAGGATGGCATGTTGTTCAAAGGCAGTCAATTGTGCATTCCAAGGAGTTCCATGAGGGAAAATCTGATTAAGGAGAAACACAGTGGAGGGATGGCAGGACATTTTGGTCAGGATAAGACCATTGCCATTCTTAGAGAACATTATTTTTGACCTCAAATTACACAGGATGTGAAGAAGTTTGTACAGAGTTTCCAAGTTTGTCAAGTTGCCAAGGGGTTTAGTCAAAATACTGGCCTATATCAGCCATTGCCTGTTCCATCAAGGCCATGGGAGGACATAAGTATGGATTTTGTTCTTGGATTGCCAAGGACACAAAGGGGTAATGACTCAGTATTCATGGTGGTTGATAGGTTCTCCAAAATGGCACATTTCATTCCATGCCATAAAACTCATGATGCTGTCCATATTGGAGACTTGTTTTTCAAAGAGGTGGTAAGACTACATGGTCTTCCAAGGAGTATAGTTTCTGACCGAGATACTAAATTTTTGGGGTATTTCTGGAGGACATTGTGGAAGAAGTTGAGAATAGACTTGAAATTCAGTTCCACGCATCACCCACAGATTGATGGCCAAACAGAAGTGGTAAATAGAAGTCTGGGCAATTTGCTAAGATGTTTAGTTGGAGATAAGCCCAAGGGATGGGATTTGATTCTACCACAGGCAGAGTTTTCTTATAATAACTCTGTAAATAGGAGTACTGGAAAATCACCATTTCAAATTGTATATGGAAATAGCCCAAGGACTGCACCAGAATTGAGGAAGATAGAACAAGGGGAGAGAACAAGTGCTGAAGCTGAAGAATTTGCTGAACACATCAAGCGTCTACATGAGGAGGTTCAAGCACACATTATCAAGATGAATCAAGAGTATAAAGCTAGGGCTGATGCAAGGAGAAGACATAAGGAATTCCAAGTAGGGGATCTTGTCATGGTGCACTTACGAAAAGAAAGATTTCCAGTTGGTACTTACAATAAGGTGAAAATGAAGAAATTTGGCCCCTGCAAAATTTTGAAGAAACATAACTCAGGAAATGCATATGAGGTTGAGCTGCCAGATGGTATTCACATTTCTCCCATTTTCAACATTGCAGATTTGACAGAATATCATGATGATGGTATTGATGAGGAGCTGGTTTTAGAGCCATGTCCAATTCCTGCTTCTAAGAAGGAGGAGATAGAAGACATTCTAGATCATCGTGTGGGTAGGAGTACCAGAAACAGGCAGTATGAAGAGTATTTGGTCAAATGGAAAGGACGTCCGATCGAGGACTCAACTTGGATATCAGCAGCTGAGGTTTCCCATTTGGGATTTCCTCTACCATCCATAAAGTGACAGGGTCACTTTTCAATCTACCCTGGGTGTCTGATGCAGGAGCATCCAGAGGTATAAGGGCAATCCTGTGTCACCCAAAAAAAAAATGTACTTAGACTTAGTTTCTACTTTATGTCTTTACATTTTTGGATACCCATTTGGCCCAAATAAAGGTTCCAACTCTCATAGTTCAACTATCAGTGCATCTAAAAATCCCAAAAAAATAGGAGCATGCAATTTGACCATCATTTTGGTGACCTAGAAGGTGCGACTTGGCCAGATGAATGTAATTGAGATTTAGAGCATTCTAGAAAAAGAATTAGGTCAAAAGGCCCCATGGTTTGAAAGTTATTGCAGTTTTTCAAGTTTTGGAGACCTCCTAAGAATGCTTTGAAGTCAGGTTTGGGGCATTAAATGACCTCGAAAAGGGTCAAAAATTGGGGGATGAGCAAAGCTGGTCCATAGGGCTATAGAGCGCTTCGAGAGCTTTCCGAAAATGTAAACGGTTCGTCAATCGAAGCTACGGTTCAAAAGTTATGCCTCCCGGAAGTTCGGCTACCGTTTCTGGATTCTTCTAGATTTGCACCGACTTCTAACGCGGCTTCTGGAACCTTCTATTTTGTCGGTGGATGCCTACTAGCACTTCCTAGAATGTACTCCTAGTCCTTAACCCTCCGGGGTCTATTTAAGGAGATTTTGGCATTGTAAAAGGCAGTTCGGATTGGAGCTTGAGAGGAGGTGCTAAAAGGAGAAATATTCTCCAAATTTATGCTATTGTAAGCCTGTAGGGCATGTTTTGAAGTTTATTTTCTCTGCATTGTTTGTACTAGCATATTTTCTCAGTTAATATAATTTCCCCCTTTCTATTGTGTCTATTCTGTTGTTGGGTTGTGTCCCCATCAGTTTAAGAGAGAACTATTTCACTTTAGTATAAGGGACAAGATAGGTTGACTAGGTGAGGATTTAGGATTACTAATAGGAAGACCTCAAGGAGGGAGGGGAGGCGGGGAGGAGGGGGTGCACTATGATCTTCTCCACACTTACCAGAGGCACGTGACCTCCTACAAAGGATGGGAAAGAGATATTTAGGGGGACCAAACCTTTTACACTTGACACAAAACATATATGCTTTCTCTTACTCCAAAGGCTGAACAAAGGAACATGGATTAGATTCTAGTGTCACTACAGTTGGAAACTCCTTATTGACCTAATGCTCACACAATTTCTAGAAAAGATGAATCTAGACTTAGATTGAGAAATTTTATCCACCAATAGGAGAATACAAAATGATTCTACAATTCCTTTGAGCACTTTATTGTTCCAAAAATTCAAGAGAGAGGCCAAGGAGACAAACTCAAGTCAGGAACTCCCCTCCAAGGTCTACCACTAGGTTGAATATAGGCTTCCATTTATATATAACCAAAATATTTTTAGCATTAGATCCTAGAGACCACAACCCATTAGATAGAACATAAGTGACATCTTCCTTATTACAAAATGATAACATAAAAATATCATTAACCAACACATAAATTTTAACACTTCCTTTCAAAGACCAAGTAGAGGTAGCCAATTTCCCAAGGAGCTCAATAGAGGGTTTGAAAAAAAGGAAGTAGCAAACTAGAGTAAGTTCAAGTTGTTTAGTCATTTTCTCCAAGATCACATCTCAAATGTTAACAATATTCTCTTTCACCAAGAATAACCCTTTGGATAAAAATAGGTCTAGGGTCGGACAACTGCACTAGCTACCTTTGAGACAAACAATATTCTTTTCTAGATGGTGGGGCTTAGGGGTTGCCATCAAAAAGTGTTATCTTATCTTTCTGTATAGAACTAGTTGTGAGGGGGGTGAGAGTTGGTTCTTTAGAGAGATTACAAAGCTAGTAGTAGCCTCTAAAAGCTTAGATTGGATTTTGGGGACCTTTGGGGAAGGGGTAGGATTACACACTAGAGGGGTTGGGATAGTAGGAATCCCATCAGTCAACCCATGACCAAACATGGGAGCAGGGGAGAGATGACATAGAACCAAGGGAAAGAGTTAGCAATGGAAAATTGCAGAGTTGTGGACTTGGTCTTCTATAATAATAATTAATTTTATTATGTTAAACTATTGTATAAAAGGATAAATTCTAATTCTTTTATTTAAGACATTATTATAAGATTGAGAATTAGAAATAGTATATAATATTATCATTTGCATGAATATTAATAACTTAGACATTTATAATTTTTTGTACAATTTTTAAGTTAATTAAATAAATATAGTTTTAGTTGAAGTTGTGAAACTAAAAAAATATTTCTATTTGATTTTTTGATTGTTCATATAAATTATTTTTTAGATTCAATGAAAAGTAATCTACACTTAATTTTAGAATAGATTTAAACTCAAATTTTAGATATTAAAAGTAAAATCTAGATATGTGGTAATCTCCACATTGTAACATATAAAATTAATCTTTCTGTTATATTTTCTATGTAAATAATTATAAATTTTATAAATAAAACTAAATTTTATTCATTTCAAAAAATTATCAATGAGTATTAAACTTTTACAAACAAACCATACAAACAAATTGCAAATTGAGTTTCAATCTACCTAAATGCATTTCTCTAATTATAATATGAATAATTATTCTAATAATGCATTCTCAATTTCTCATACAAATATTACATTATCTCCCCATCTACTTTTGTTGCTAAGTATTAGGATTCACTGGTATACATGTTAAAATTTGTTTTACATAGAAATTTTCTTGATACCTTTACAACTGTATATGATCTTTATTTGCATTTGTAGTGCGATTGAACACTTGCAATTAACACTCTAATTGCAAGATACCTCTTCAAAAAATAAAGTATTTTCTCCTCCTAAGTTGAAATGCAAGGGCTCCATCTTTTACAAGAGTTCTTTTTAAAATGAAACTTTTAACATGTACCCATGTCATTGTTTAACTCTATGTTTTTCTTAAATTAAGTAGATAAAAAGTGTTCCCAAGTATATTTTAAATGATAGAAAAATGATAAAGTAGAATCTTCTTATATTTTAGTGGAGTAACAACTGCTTAACAAATGAAAATAAGTAACAAGATTCCATAATCATGGGACCACCAACTTCACCAAGTGCTTCTAGAAAATTGATCAACAAATGATAGCCAAAATAAGTTTAATGACCACATGGAGACCTACCCTAAGTATTGATGTATATTTAGGGTTTATATAGTTTAAATTTCAATATTTTATAAGCTACTATAGATTTTGTTCCTAGCTTCAAACATTATAAATTAATTTCCTAATACCACCTTTAAAATTGATTCAAACAAGTGCCTTTGATTTATATCCTCACATGAGATTTTGGAGAATTATTGTGCCCTCACATAGTTGTGATCTTTGAGAGTTGTAGCTATCACCATTATCATCTTTGTACATTCATTATCTTGACCAATCAACTGTATCTCCATTTCTTTATAGACTCTTGTCCATGTGCTTACAAATATTAGAACAACCCATTAAATTACATGATATTTGCAGATAAGAGGATAATGGAATCAAGTGTTTCATGAGGGTATTTTGGTCTAAGACTAAAAAGGATTTCTAAAATTAAAACCATTTGTAATTTATAACACTAAAAACAAATTTGTCATTTAATCATAAAGTTGTCAATAAAATATTTATTTTTTTATTTTTAACATGATATAATTTGATTTTCAATATATCTTTAAAAAAAAAAAAGGAACAATTATGCAAAATTTTAAATTTTAATCATTTTTCAATTAGTATGATATGATAACAAATATTTTTCTATTTTATATCTTATAAACAATACTTATAACAAACTCATTGTAGCCATTTCTATATGGTTAAAAAAATCACAATGAATGAAACATTTGGGTGTTGGGTAGATAGCTTGAATGTTTGAACCTAGCCTAACTTATTTTAATGTTTATTAATTAAATTAAAATTTTCAAACCCATTATAGGTGCATAATACAATAAAATAAAATAATACAATATAACAATATTATGCAATGTGTGCAACACCCATTATCTCAACAATCACCCACTTGTTGTATACATTACATAGGGTCAATCAGTAGCCACATAAATGAATAAGGGAACAATCCCTCTCAACACATTCACCATCATGGATCAAAGTAGACCAAGTGCTCTATCATGGTACCTGAAACAAAATCAAAGTTTCTAACATCTCAAATATGAATGATCTCACCTACTATTACGCCACTACCACTGGACATATATAGAAGCCACACAACTTGTCGCATTAAAAGATCATAAAATCTTATACCAACTGAAATACCAAGCACAAAAACTTGATCCAAAGGTAATCACATGTATCCATAGTTGTCAAACTATCCATAGCTGAAATAGGACCCATCCAACTATCCATACCTCCAAAGGTATACCAAGTGAATCTGACATCATCAACATATCCAATCTGAAACCTACAATCACAAGCCTCAAAAGTAATACCTACCACATATATACCAAGAAGATTCCACCACCAAAGATAATGTCAAATCTATAACCAATTCACTCACAACATCTCAAATAAGTGAATCCATGTAGTATCAAGGACATCCACAATACATAAATTGATATCCTGCAAGAACAATTCTCATATCAAGTCTCCAACAGTCTCCCAAGCTCTCCACAACCAATAGAGGAAAGAGATAAAGAAATAACCATGTCATCTCTCACATGACATACATGAGCACAAACCAGTGATCACAATCTCCAACTAATCTCAAATCCAATGTAAGTGAAACCAAACATCTAGGAAGATAACCAAGACCAGAGAAACCATGCAAATCATAACCTATATCATGTCCTTCTACACACACCTCTAGATCTAAACTATGCAAGTATGATCTCCTCCATAAAACCCCAACAAGAAGCCACAATAGCTCTCAAACCATACCATATAACTAATCATTGATGTAAGATTCTCACAAGAAGATCAAACTCATAAACCATTCCTAAACCAAGGAATATTCCCAATATAAAACCATCTCCCAAACTCAACCAGCATTACAACATATGCAAATGGAGATAACCAATACTAAACCATCTCTCAAATAAACCCTTCCAGAACTAACTCATGTACCATAGCTCAAGATCCATGTCCATGAAAGACAAGCATAAAATATAATGCAACTGAGAGAAATAATGGGTTATACCTCTTAGGTAGAAAAAAACCGTTGAGTAGACCAAGAGTGGGGAATGAAAATGCTCATCAAGATATCCAAGTCTCCAACCAAGACTCATCTAAGAACAAGCTCCTTTCAAGTCCATATCAAGTGACTACCCCTCAGACTTCCTATTGAAACCATGTACCATCCCAACAAATACTTCTCTAATCCAAGAGAACTCAACATCACCACTGTCTCTAAGTAACCATGAGCACCTGTAACCAATCAATCCATTCCAACTCCAAATGCAACATAGAAATATCATGAAGTATCCAAGTTATGACCAGTGTACTCAATACCAAGAAACTAAACCAAGATCAATGTCAAAGTTCCAACCATGGCCTCAGGAACATAAACATGACAACATAATCTAACTCATTTCAACAGAGACAACATGCTCTATATGAACATACTATAACATGTCACAAATCTAAACATGTATCAAGAGTATATCATGACATAAAAATGAAACCATTCTCACACCAAGGATAACATGTCAAATGAAAGCATAAACCACACCTTTACCAAGAACCTTGTGAGTCCTCAAGATGCAACCATCTCTACACACCATGAAGAAAACCATCTCCACATACCATGAAGATAACCAAGTACACCATGTAAATGTTAAAGAGACTTTTGCAGCAACTGGATCTAAGACAAACCTCCAACATCTGCAAACATTCAATAAGTATATCAATGTCAACAATTCCCACTCAATTGTGGTACCAAGTCACCTATGGCATCATAAAATCCATCTCCTACATCAAGATCCTCTAGGTCTACACTTACACAACCAAAGTGTCAGTACCAAGTGAAACTAAGATCTCCAAACCAAGAAGATACAAACCAAACTAGGAACTAATCCTACACTGTTACCCCATCACTGTCACAAGCTCCCACTAAACTGTGTATCCAATCTATCCATGATACATGATGAAAAATCCATTCTCTAACCATGAGAATCAACCAAGGCATCAAATCATCAAAGAACTCAAAGTGCACATCATGAGCTCCTCAAAAGAAACCAAATATCCATGATCCTCAACCAAGAAGATATACCACCATAACGAAAATTAGGAATCCAAACCAATGAACATCAAGGATGTACTTTAATATCCAATTATGCAATGCCAAAATCTATGGTACTATGATCACATCCATGAATTGAGCATCTGATTCTCAATGTGTCCAACCTGTCAGCATAAAATAGTCAACCACAATCATCTACCATGAATGCGCCTAGTAACAACATCTCATCCCTTCTATATGAAGAAAAATCAGCAAATCATATGACTTAGAGCATAGAAAACCCAAATCCAAGCCACCAATTTGAATATGCATAAATAATGAAAGATCAATGGGCAAAGACAACCCATAACCAAGCTATAAATGCAACCTATAAGTATAGACTGCTTATAACACTACACAACTTGTAGACCCAACAAAGTCATCATACATATCCAAATCAAATACTAATAACCATATCATCATGAGACCAATCTAAAATATGAACTAAGTATACAATGACATCAAATCTTAAATCTCCAAACATACAATGTCATAAACTCACAATACTACCATCGTCAAAATGCATACCATAAATTGTTTAGATTAATATATCACAAAATAAATCATGCCAAATCTACACCAAATTTGAACCAATGTGTAGAGCTTTCTAAGAGCTTTTCATTGACTATTTGAAGTCTAAAATCCAACTCCATATGCCTAAGTTATGCCCTAATCTGTGCTCAAGATAAACAACATCTGACTTTCAGGCTCTTAAAACCTAACAAAATCTCAAAATCATAGAACCAAACCTACACCAAGTTGTAGTGCTCTGAATTAACTTTTCAATGCCTATAAGAACTCAAAAATCTGATATCCTGAGAGAAAGTTATAGCCATTTTACTAAGATAGTCTTTTTACCATTTTCACTGCAATTTTATTTTTTTGTGATGAAAATTCCATAGGATTAAATTTGATAGCCATCATGGGCTGAAACTAAAAAACTCTTTCATTTCCTCTAAACATGGCCAAACTAGGGCATATTATATATCAAAATTTATGGAAATGTCAAGACGAATCTAATGGTGAGGTCTGTGTTTACTCAGGAGCTCATTTTTGCAAGCTTCCCCTAAAACCCTCATTCAAGTGAAACATCCGAAAAAATCTTTTGACCAACAATTTCACATGCCCAAAATCTAAAACCCTCATAACAACAAATATCTCATCATAACAACAAATCTAAAACCCTCAAATCTGTAATAAAAACTCATATATCTTGCCCTCTCTTTCATCCTCTCATGCATTCCTATGGATTCAATCTAGGATTACAACAACAAAACTATCGCTCTGATACCACTTGTAAGGAAACTTGCAATAAAGATATAACCAGTTTTACATAACCCATAATAAATCTGAAATAAACACGGAAGTAAAATCCATATGCAATAAAAACTAACAATATCCTATCATAACAACAAATCTAAAACCCTCAAATCTGCAATAAAATCTCATATATCTTGCCCTCTCTTTTAGCCTCTCATGCATTCCTATGGATTCAATCTAGGGTTACAACAATAAAACCATAGCTCTGACACCACTTGTAAGGAAACTTGCAATAAAGAATATAACTGTTTCCACATAACCCATAATAGATCTAAAATAAACATAGAAATAAAATCCATATGGAAAAGAATAGACAACATACCCACAAAATTGTGACACAAGATATACCCTGGGAAACCCTCATTGAGGGAAAAACCCAGCCTCCAAAAGCATCCATCACCATGTATTATTCAACAAAAAATACCATTGCAATACAACTATGGAAGCCTTCAAAGCCATAGCCACCACAAAGCAATCCATGTGAATAAGCATGAATCCACACTTCCCATGCTATGCTTCCAAAGTTCACAAATGCTCCATTGGCTAACCTATCAAGCCTTGTCTTGCTCGACTCTTTCCTTTCTCACTCACTAACAACTACCCTTGTGGCTGCTTATATAGTAGCAAGTCCCATGAAACCACCAAGTGGTATTACATAAACCATGTGCTACCTAACCCATTGACCCCACATTTAATATTGGGCATTTAATTGTTTTCCCCAATATTAATAAATTACATGAAATATTATCACAATGTCACAATACAACTCATCAAGTATATCCCATGGGAATCTTTACATTTTGCATGTCCATCTAGGTGCAACATTACATAATAAAATAAAATAATACAATATAACAATATTATGCAATGTGTGCAACACCCATTATCTCAACAGGCCATCCATGAGCAACGATGTTGTAACTACTATTGAGAATTCCTGAACATACATGAACAATCTGATTAGGCATGTCTTGAAAAAGGAAGGGACACCCAAGAGGCCTAGGAGGACCATCGAGACTTTCATCTATTCTTTTTTGAATGAGAACCGTAGAATAAATGAGCAAGAGGCAGATAAAAACTTGGGCCTCTTCTACCCCAACAAAACTGCTATCTATCTCGTCTTATTCTCTCCTAGCTTTTCTAAAATAGTAACCCTCCTCATTTATATTGAAATTGATGAATAGGGTGGGTGCGGTACTATGAAAAAGTGGGGTGTGGTTATTTGTACAATGCCTTTCTAACCAATTTATACTTGCAGGTCTTATCGATTGATTAGTTCCTGATAGGAATTGATCATAATGATTCTAGGAATATGAACTATGAACGGTGATGTAATGATTAACCAAGTCTTCTTATGTGTATCATTTAATTATGGTAATGATTAATAGATTCTATGTTTTATTTAAGTATTTATGGTCTATTGAAAAATATTGCATGCATCTTGTCTAGACTAAAACCAAATTTAAATGCACAGGATAAAGCAGAGCTATTTCTTATTATTTACTTTCTTGTTATGTATTAATGAACTAAAATTTGTAATAATTATATATCCTAAATAGGGCATAGCTTGGTGGAAAAACTTCATATTTCTGTCACCTTCAGTAAGCCATTAGACTCTAGATTTTTGCTTCCATATAACCTTTTCCTATTTTGATAGCTTCAACCACTATTCCCTTGGGTACCTTTCTAACTTTCCCAACTCTTCATCTTCATAACATATCTCCATTTGGTTTTGAACTCTCTCTATCTTCCCTAATAAGTCTTTTTTTTCCTTTCAAATATGTTACCGAAAGAGTTCTTATTCCACCCTTTTACTTTACCTTTGATCTCTCTTAATTAAGTACACACATTAATCATAGAGGAGCTCATAGTTGGGGCGTTCCACCATCTATGAATGAGACCCCTTAGGCCTTGGTGTCAGAGCCACATGTTCTCAAATTTGAAGGGGGAAGCCACTCTTTTTCCAGTGATCAATTCTAGCAAAATAGCATTGTGATCATATCAAGTTCTAGTAATTTTACCCGTGAGATGAAAGTCATCTAGATTATTCTAGTTAGTGGATAGGGTAAATTTGTTAAGTTTCACTTGGATCAGTCTATTGATCTATCTTTTTTTGGTCAATGTAAACTTAGAATCCTCCAGATCTAGATCAATAAGCCCCAATTTCAGTATAAACTCCCCAAGATCTATCATACTATCTTAGCAGTCCTCAATTCCTCCCACTTTTTCCAAAGGGTAAAGGGGAGAATTAAAATATCAAGCTATCATCCATTTTGTGTTCTAGTTATTACCCATCTAGTTGGACAGAGCAAACTAGAATGATTTTCTCTACCCCTTATTATTAGGAGCATATACATTTAGCAATTTCCAAGACCAACCATTTATATTTTTTTGTGACAAGATAAAGTAATGGACTTAGGAGAAGAATGAATTAGCATACCAAAGATTTTATTCTTGTTCCACATAATAGTTAGACCTCCAAAACCTTCCAAAGAGTCCACTGAAACTCAATCCACCACAGGCCACACAATACTAGCCATTTTTTCAAAACCCTCCTATTGCATCTTTGTTTCTTGAATCATGATCATATCTACTTTGGTCTCTTGAAGAGCACATTGTAAAATATGATGCTTTGTCAAACTATCAAGACTTCCCAAATTTCATGACAAGACTTTCATTAAAAAATAGAATTAAAAGGTTTCATTAGACACAGAGATAAAGTAATCACTTTGGTTCCTTTGTGGGTCCCTTCTTTTTTTTTCTTCACATTCCCTCAGTGCTTGTTACCTAGGTGGTTTGTGTTTGACATTTTTCATTTCTCTTCAAATAAAATTAAATAATTTCCTTGGTCTAGTTTAATCTTCTTTTTTTTTTTCTATCAATCACATTCCAGTTGAGTTCTTCAAAAAGTTCCTCATTTTCTTCTAGTTCTTTATATGAAGAAGAAACAAACATAAGTTTCAAAGCTTTAAGTTGATCCCTAGATTTGATATACAAGCATCCTCTAGGTCATTAGGGGATGAGGAGGGAGTCAAGACTACCGAAAAGTTGGAGAGGTGATCATGGCTTAAACTAGCAAATGATCACAAAGATCCTATGTTAGAAGTGTTAGAGAGGACCAACATGTGACATGCTGCTTCATCTAGAATGTTATTCTGAGTAGAATTCAAGAGAGGACTATTTGACTTTAGTATAAGGGATGAGGCAGGTTGACTAGGTGGGGATTTAGGATTACTAATAGGGAGACCTCAATAAGGGAGGGGAGGAGGGGGTGCACTATGCTCTTCTCCACATTT
This sequence comes from Cupressus sempervirens, assembly GCA_028749045.1. NCBI lineage: Eukaryota > Viridiplantae > Streptophyta > Pinopsida > Cupressales > Cupressaceae > Cupressus > Cupressus sempervirens. The sequence continues at coordinate 1,013,025,538 of CM053785.1, forward strand.
ACCAGAGGCACGTGACCTCCTACAAAGGATGGGCAAGAGATATTCAGGGGACCAAACCTTTTACACTTGACACAAAACATCTATGCTTTCTCATAGTCCAAAGGTTGAACAAAGGAACATAGATTAGATTCTAGTGTCACTACAGTTGGAAACTCCTTGTTGACCTAATGATCACACAATTTCTAGAAAAGATAAATCTAGACTTAGATTGAGTAATTTTATCCACCAATAGGAGAGTACAAAATGATGAGAGTACGAAATGATTCTACAATTCCTTTGAACACTTTATTGTTCTAAAATTCAAGAGAGAGGCCAAGGAGACAAACCCAAGTCAGGAACTCACCTCCAAGGTCTACCACTAGGTTGAGTATAGGATTCCTTTTATATATAGCCAAAGTATTTTTAGCATTAGATCCTAGAGACCACAACCCATTAGATAGAACATAAGTGACATCTTCCTTATTACAAAATGATAACATAAAAATATCATTAACCAACACATTAATTTTAACACTTCCTTTCAAGGACCAAGTAGAGGTAGCCAATTTCCTAAGGAGCTCAATAGAGGGCTTGGAAAAAAGGAAGCAACCAACTAGAGTAAGTTCAAGTTGTTTAGTTGTTTCCTCCAAGATCACATCTCGGATGTTAACAATATTCTCTTTCACCAAGAATAACCCTTTGGATACAAATGGGTTTAGGGGTCATACAACTACACCAGCTAAGTTTGAGACAAACGATATTCCTTTCTAGATGGGAGGGCTTAGGGCTTCCATCAACAAGTGTTATCTTGTCTTTCCATATAGAACTAGTTGGGAGGGGGGTGAGAGTTGGTTCTTCAGAGAGATTACCAAGCTAGTAGTAGCCTCCAAAGGCTTAGATTGGATCTTGGGAACCTTTGTGGGAGGGGTAGTATTACACACCAGGGGGGTCAGGATAGTAGGAATCCCATCAGTTAGCCCATGACTTGACATGGGAGTAGGGAAGAGATGACATAGAACCAAGGGAAAGAGTTAGCAATGGAAAATTGCAGAGTTGTGGACCTAGTCTTCAATAATAATAATTAATTTTATTATGTTAAACTATTGTATAAAAGGATAAATTCTAATTCTTTTATTTAAGACATTATTATGAGATTAAGAATTAGAAATAGTATATAATATTATCATTTGCATGAATATTAATAACTTAGAAATTTATAATTTTTTGTACAGTTCTTAAGTTAATTAAATAAATATAGTTTTAGTTGAAGTTGTGAAACTAAAAAAATATTTCTATTTGATTTTTTGATTGTTCATATAAATTATTTTTTAGATTCAATGAAAAGTAATCTACACTTAATGTTAGAATAGATTTAAACTCAAATTTTAGACATTACAAGTAAAATCTAGATATGTTGTAATCTTCACATTATAACATATAAATTTAATCTTTCTTTTATATTTTCTATGTAAATAATTATAAATTTTATAAATAAAACTAAATTTTATTCATTTCAAAAAATTGTCAATGAGTATTAAACTTTTACAAACAAACCATACGCACAAATTACAAATTGAGTTTCAATCTACCTAAATGCATTTCTCTAATTAGAATATGAATAATTATTCTAATAATGCATTCACAATTTCTCATACAAATATTACATTATCTCCCCATCTATTGTTGTTGCTAAGTATTAGGATTCACTGGTATACATGTTAAAGTTTGTTTTATATAGAAATTTTCTTGATACCTTTACAACTATATATGATCTTTAATTGCATTTGTAGTGTGATTGAACACTTGCAATTAACACTCTAATTGCAAAATACCTCTTCAAAAAATAAAGTATTTTCTCCTCCTAAGTTGAAAGGCAGGGGCTCCATCTTTGACAAGAGCTCTTTTTAAAATGAAACTTTTAACATGTACCCATATCATTGTTTAACTCTAAGTTTTGCTTAAATTAAGCAGATAAAAAGTGTTCCCAAGCATATTTTAAATGATAGGAAAATGATAAAGTAGAATCTTCTTCTATTTTAGTGCAGTAACAAGTGCTTAACAAATGAAAATAAGTAACAAGATTCCATAATCATGGGGCCACCAACTCGACCAAGCGCTTATAGAAAATTGATCAAAAAATGATAGCCAAAATAAGTTTAATGACCACATGGAGACCTACCCTTAGTATTGATGTCAATTTAGGGTTTATATAGTTTTAATTTCAATATTTTATAAGCTACTATAGATTTTGTTTCTAGCTTTAGGCATTATAAATTTTAAATTTCCTAATACCACCTTTAAAATTGATTGATACAAATGTTTTAACATCCAAACAAGTGCCTTTGATTTATATCCTCACATGAGATTTTGGAGAATTATTGTGCCCTCACATAGTTATGATCTTTGAGAGTCGTAGCTATCACCATTATTATCTTCATCCATTCATTATCTTGCACCAATCAACTATAGCTCCATTTCTTTATAGACTCTTTGTCCATGTGCTTACAAATATTAGAACAACCCATTACATTACACGATATTTGCAGATAAGAGGATAATGGAATCAAGTGTTTCATGAGGGTATTTTAGTATAAGACTAAAAAGGATTTCTAAAATTAAAACCATTTGTAATTTATAACACTAAAAACAAATTTGTCATTTCATCATAAAGTTGTCAGTAGAATATTTTTATTTTTGTTTTTAACATGATATAATTTGATTTTTAATATATCTTAAAAAATAAAAAAATAAAAAAATATATCTTAAAAAATAAAAAAATAAAAAAATGAAAAGGAACTAATATGCAAAATTTTAAATTTTAATCATTTTTCAATCAGTATGATATAATAACAAATATTTTTCTATTTTATATCCTATAAACAATACTTATAACAAACTCATTGTAGCCATTTCTATATGGTTAAAAAAATCACAATGAATGAAACATTTGGGTGCTGGGTAGATAGCTTGAATGTTTAAACCTAGCCTAACTTATTTTAATGTTTATTAATTAAATTAAAATTCACAAACCCATTATAGGTGATTTTTAATTTAATTAATTAATGTTAAAAATGACAGTTATATATCACATCATGAGAAAACACTCATATATTTAACCATTGGCAAATATTTTGCTAACACAAATTTAACTATTACACACACACACACACACACACACACACACGTGTTGATTGCATAGGTTAGATAAACTAATAACAAAATTGGCCTACTAGGGGAAGAGACTCAGTAGTCACTTAGGCCAACTATGGGCACCTAGATCTCCTAAACCATAAGTCGAATTATGTCAATCTTTTTAGTGTGCCTCTTAAAGCTAAGGTTTTAACGTTTGAGCATTTATGGATCTCTCTAAGAGGCCTTGGAGTGTGAAGTGGTTGAAAAGTGTCATTTTAAAACACTATTGTGATACCTATAATATTCACCCCCCAATAGTCACTAACCTAAAAAGTAGAACTTTCACCTACAAATGGACAAATCAACAACCAAGAAAGCTAAAAAAATGTTGAACCATTAATACATGTGTGATCAACTATTTGTACATGTTAGCATTTTGAAGTGAAGGTCTCTTGCCCTAAGACCATGACTTTTGGGGACAACCCAAGTCCGTTGGGACAAAGCAAGCATTGTGTTGGATGGACTCCTCAAAGTCGCCGCAACATATGTAGTTCTATGTCATCAATTAATCATTTTCTTGACTTGTTAGAGTTCAGTATAAATTTATTATCATTCTATTATTTATTATTACTGTGTGTGAGGTTTGGAGACAACATCCTCTACCATTTCCTTGTGGAGGCTCAATTGGCTACTCAAGGGCTCTAAAATATCACCAAAATAGACGATACCAGATTTAGAACTATAGAATTGATACTCCTTTTGGTTATATGTAAGGAAACTTGTGGCTGCCTTTTCTCCAATTTCAAATATTTCCAAATGGTTTTCTTGTGGCAAATAAGCATTAGTAGTCATCTGGAGAGCTTTGTTTCCTGTACTAGATATTAAGAATTTTAGTACTTGTTTATGGTTTAGTATTTTTTAATTTTTCATAAGATTGAATGAACAAGGTGGTCATCTATAATCTGTAGTGTATCAAATTAATATAGAGAACTATCGTGTATCAATTGGCAATTTCTCATAATTCATTGTTTCTTACTTGTTTTGAATTATTTTATTTTTCATGAATTTATTAGTTTTTACAATTAAAGAATTAGTTAGGCTTAGTTTTAGAATTTGGTCCATTCATTAATTCATTCATCTCATTTGCACTCTTCAAATGTATTGCACCAAATGATCCATGTAACAAAAATCATAGTTAAGAACATACATATTTCAGATAGTTGTAAACAACCATAAAATTTAAAAAAACATAGAAATTTGTTACCACTGCTAGAGGATTAAACAAACAACATAGACAATAAAGGAATTGAACATATCAGTTCATGGACATTTGGACAAAGCATTGGAACATCGTCATGTTTAGCTTACTTTTCAAGTTGAGATCGAATGACTATTTATTTGTTTTTTTAATTTGAGTTTTATCAAATATGCATTAATTAAATCTATACTCTTTGTTACGTTTGAGTTGCTTGTTGTAGTACTTTTTGTTTTGCGCCTTTTTATATTATAGTGCATTTGTAGAAGCTAAAGCTTTCTAATGACTTGAACTAGCCTCCACCCAACTATTGACATTGGTGTTGGAGCTTTGGCAATGGACAATTATGATACCCCAAACAAATAACCTCACAAGTTTGTTCTAATGGTTTTCCTTGAGATACAACTCCTAGTATCCTTGATGTTGTGTTGCTTGTTCAAGATTTTGAAGATTTTGATAATTCTTGTGTGTGGCTTAAAAAATACATCTTAATAGGTTATTTTGTGGGGAGGCTTCCAACCGAAAACTTATTCAGTGATTGAGTTATTAGAACTTTGGTCTCTAGAATAATATAGATAGATACCATTCATATCTTTCAATCCCTCTTTAACTCCTTTTTGATATCTCCTTTCATTGTTTATTTCAATTTCCATCTACATATCTCCACTTGGTCTCTTATTTAATATGGAGAAAAAAAGTCAAGAAATAATTGAAGTCTACAAGACATGATTTCTAGGAATGTGATCTAAGCATAAAATTCCAACAATAGTCAACTAATTACATCGTGATTTTAACTAGTCAAGTATTCTGCAAGACTTTAATTTGCGAAAAAATCACAGGTCATAAAGATTGGCAGAAAAAACGAGTCAACGAAACAGTAATTTCTAGAACGACGGATTCAACATGAAATTATAATCGAGAACAATTTATAGAAACGCGCTAATCCCGAAAGTCCCCCCGGTAGAGGTGATAGTCATCATCGACCTCCTTATAAAGGCCCTTCCTTGCCATGTACTTCACTGCATCGACTTTCTCTATATCTACAAATGGGGTCCGAAACAGGGCAGATGAACGTTTTACTGATTGCGTGCATTTCAATCCTATGCTTCTCCGTCCATGGAGGTAATTTCACTGATTTTATTTATTCTAATCTCTCTGCATTTCAGTGCTGTACAATCAAATAGTTAGTGGTAGCGTGATCAATGGGAATTAATCTGGTTTCCTTAAATTCAAGCTAGATTTCTGTCCCTGAACACATATTTTTGAGCATACAGATGCGCAGGGACAGAAGATTGGCGTGAACAATGGGATGTCAGGATCAAGCTTACCATCGCAGGATGAAGTGGTGAGTTTATTGAAAGCGAACAACATTGGGAAATACCGGATTTTCAAACAAGAGCCGAGCGTATTCAACGCCTTTGCCAATTCCGGGATCGAGTTAACCGTGGGAATTGCCACCGACGACTTGCAGAGGATTTCGTCGAACCAGAACGAAGCGAATAAGTGGGTGGATGAGAACATAAAGGCCAACTACCCTGCTGTCAATATCAAATACATTGCGGTGGGAAATGAGGTGTTGGGAAAGACTGACAAGGGCCAGTACTTGGTCGCCGCGATGAACAACATCCAGAACGCGCTGGGCAATGCGAATCTGCAGGGCAAAATAAAGGTGTCGACGACACATGCTCTCACAGGCATAATCGAGGAATTGGCGCCTCTAAATCCGACAAAGGGGAGTTTCAGAGGTGAAGTGCAGAACGAGATGAAGTCGGTTCTGCAGTTCCTGGCGGAGAATGGGTCTCCCTTCATGGCGAATGTGTACACGTATTTCACCTACGACAGCAACAGAGACTCGTACAACTTGGACAACGCTCTGTTCAAGCCCTCTGCTCCCGCTAGCAAAAACGGAGATCCCAACTACACGAGTTTGTTCGTCGCCATGGTTGACACCGTGTATTATGCCATGGAGGGCATGGGATATTCGAATATTCCAATCGTGGTCACTGAAAGCGGTTGGCCGTCGCATGGGACTGACGTGAAGGCCTCCATTGCCACGATTGAGAATGCCCGGACTTACAACAACAATCTGATCAAACATGTGCTGTCCAATGCAGGGACTCCGAAGAGGCCGGGAATGAGCATCGAAACATTCATCTTTGCTCTGTTCAACGAGGACAAGAAGACGGGAGGGTACGAGACGGAGAAAAACTATGGCCTCTTCTACCCTGACAAGTCCCCTGTTTATCCTGTTAACTTTACTCCCTAGGTGGCTCCCCTGCTTAACTATAATCTGGCTATAGCCGCTGTAGAATCGGTAAGAATAAAAGCCAACCCCAAATAACATTGTATGGGTTGTGCCAGGCTCGCTAGTGGAAAGTTATTCATAACTAAGCTCATAAGTAGGACACTTCTATTCATAACTAAGCTCATATGCATGTTGAGTTTCACCTTCTAGCTTGTATTTCTTTATTGATGTACCTCTTTAAAATAATCTTGTTTATTTTATGCATTGGTTAATATATGTTAAGGGCATGTTTGGCTGTGGTAATAGGAAACCAGAATTTGTTATTCTGGAATAGAAAATGGGAGTACGTATTTCTATTGCTTGTTTGGTTAGACAAAATTGAAATTGGAATTTGAATAGCAGACAAACAGTGTTTATAGACCAAAGAAGTACAGGTGTGGTAGATGAGAGCGAGATTGTGAGCCCTGTAGATGACACTGATTTCATCAACAAGCACAATTTCTAGTGCCCTTTTGTGCGGGGGTGTAAAGACATATGTGAGGCTTTGAGGAGGGTCGCAAAAGGAGTGGCTTTGGTAAGGCCGCGACATTAGAGGATTTTGTGCAGCCTAGCTTCGGCTTTGTTGTATCTACATGAAGAATGGGAGCAAAGGGTCATTCATCGGGACATGAACTTGAGCAATGTGATGCTCAACAAGGAATTCAATGCCCAACTTGGGGACTGTATAGTAAGGATAGGGTTTTGGAGTGTGTGGATCCAAAATTGGAAGGGCATGATTGTGATGGAGAGGAGATACAAAGGGTTTTGACCTTGGGTTTAGCATGCTCGCATCTTAATCCTCTATAGTGACCTTCAATAAGACAAGCCATTCAAGTTCTTGTGATCCCATTGACTGTAGGGATAGGCAAGTCTCGTGTGTTTTCTCTGTATTCCATATAACTCGAATACATGTTTCTTAAATTTCCTTAGTATAACCGTGTTCTGACCATCATGATCCAGGCATCAAAGACGCCTTGTCTTTAGGATTTCTTCATTGATTCTTGTTCCTTCGTAGCACAAATTCAAATTGGAAAGCTAACTAGTGGTGCCAATATCTCTTTATTGACAAACCATTAAGATTCATTCGTAGTGGTCATGGGAGTTTGCATGTATTTTCTTCATTTAGTCGCACATCTTGTTGCCTTCTTGTAATGGTTGATTATAATGTTTGTTGAAAATTGGCTAAATCGGTGAGGCTCTAAAATGGCAAAGAAATGTCATTTTCCTAATTTCTAATACTATGGGACTCTCGTTGGCTGCGCTCATGGGCTTGGACTTAAAATTTTCATCAAATATGAAAAAGTCAAAATTGGAGTAGGAATTGCAATTCCAGTAACACCTATTTAGGTGGAATAGCAAATGCTCATTTTGGGGCCAATATGGAATACATGTTCCTATTCTCAATTCCAATTTGGCACACCCTAATGGAGGATTCAAAATTTTAGGCATTTACAAATGCATATTCTAGTCCAATTCTCGCTATTAAACAAGCCCTAAGAGTTTATTAAAAGTGAAGTGGATTGAATCGAATGATAGTTGATAATAAGTGCATTCATATTATGAATAGTAAATAGTGAAGATATAGGGTTATTTTAGATTATTTAGTTACATGATTGAACAACAATATAGATTGGTTGATGAAGATGTGTTATGAAGTTCTCACACCATGGGTCTATTGCAAATGGGCACCTACATTTTTAGTCCCTGCCTTATAAAGGCAGGGAACTAAGGTTTTTGGTGGCCCCTTTTCAATTTGTTGTTTTCCTCCTACCATGCCATATTCCAAAGTTTGCAAATGTTTTATTATTAAAATATTTTTCAAACTATTATTTCTTTTTTCTTATTAGCTGGTTTGAATTTAGTTGGAGTTTTCATTATTTTTTCCATTCAAAAAATACAAAAAATAATCCTAGACTTTGCCAGAAACTTCATCAATCACTTCTCTTGAAGCTTCTTCACAATTGACTTCTCTTGAAGCTTCTTCCCCAAAATGAAACCAATTATTTCTATTTTTCATTAGCAGCATGTGCACATGCATTTGTATTGGAGCTATTGAACCAGAATGTATGCAGCCTCATCAAAAGCTTCAATTTTCCATGAGCAATTGTTTGAGATGCGCTTAAGACTACATCTATAGAAGTCTTGTAGCATATTCTAGCCTCCACACTTGTAGAAGTCTTACAAGATCGTTCACATAGATTCCTTGGCTGATGGCTCTGTGCTAGCAATAAAAGCGTTAAAACCCTCTGCACAAACAAAGACACAATTCAAGTCGGAAAGGTTGGCAAGATTGGTGTAGTCTGCCCATTACTCCCCTGTTTCATCTATAGCCCAAACAAACCCAATTACAAACTAAGTTTTGAAACACATCAGCTGATAGGAAATGTAATTTTTGTGGAAAGCCCTGAAGTTAACCTTGAATGGAACTGATTCTCTCCTATTGGTATTTATACCAATTCACTGCTCTTGAATTTCTTCAAAGATTCCTTCCGTGCCTAAACATGGCTTAAAATCTTCCAGCCTCTCAAAATTTTCCCTTCCCATGCATTAAATGTTGTTTTCTTTGCATCACTGAACTCACCCAAACTCGATCTCTACACCCGCCATACCTTAAAATGACACAAAATGCTCTAAAAATCTTTTCCCATTATCTTCGACCTTTACGTATCAAAACACCTGTAAATATTTTTCAAATTTTCTTCTGCTTTTTTATTTTCCTTTTTCAAATAGCCTAAACTCTTTTTCTCTACTTCTTCAGTTCCTATTTTATTTTCATTGAACACTATCTCATTCTCCTCAACTCTTGCTTATTATCTGTCAATTTCTCATTTTCTTGAACTGTTAGCAAGAGTTTTCAATTCTTTTGCCATTTTCTTTAGCTTTTGCTTAAAATTCATGTAATCTCTTTTCATTTCATAATGCTTTTACTTGATACCTGTCAAACTCTCATTTCTTCAGCTCTTACCAAAGATTTTAAGTGCTTTTCCAATTTTCTTCAGCTCTTTGCTTCAAATTTCTATAATCCTCTGCAACATTTTAGAATCTCTCGAATCCTTTTTATTGTTTTATTTGTTGAGGCCGCTATTGCTGGGATTAAAAAATGCTTGTTTTATTTAAGAAATCTCAAAAAATTATGACATTAATTAGTAATTTACATCATTTAAAAACATATATTTACTTAAAATGTTTTTCACTACTAATGTTTAAGGCCTTTTAAGAATCATTTAAGGCATACACATGTTTACCAAATAAATACTCAAAGCAATTATTAAACTATTCTTTTAAAGTTCAATATTACTTTGTAGCTGTATTTTTTTCAATCCATTAGATGTGATTACTTAGTGCTTTGAAGATGTGTTTTAACATTTAAAATCAGATATCTAGATTTCAACAATCAATATAGTTAAATGCACATAGACCTATCTTCTACTCCTTCCAGAAGGCAGGGACTCAAGCTCTCCCAGAGCTCTTGTTATTTTTCTACTTGGACTATTATAGTAGTTTGGTTATAGAGATTTGGCATTGGACTTAAGTATGATGGGATGGGTGTGCATTTAGGTTGAAATGGGGATTTGACTATGTCACAACCCACCTTGTGTGACTCATAATTTGTAGGAGGTCTTCTACACTTTTGACACTTGAAAATGAATGTGTTATTTTTATCCATGAGTTAATATATGCTAAGAGTTTATGCATTTGTCACTTGGAAAAGACTCAATGTGGATATTTGTAAATTTGGCATCTAAATTGAATGACCAGGATATATTTTTTGCAATGTCTATCAATTATGGTTAAATCTACTTTATTTGATGATATATTTGGAAAATTTAGTAAGTGACTGCAAAACCATAAATCTTATTGAATCTTTTGATTTTTGGGGAAAGATCCAACAACATATTACAAGGGACGAATTTCTTTAAGCAAGAGAGTTAAAATATGAGACAAGCAATAGATTTTTTGTGAGAATCTATAAATTTTTCCCTCACAAATTATCATGGAGCAATACAATTTCATTATTTGTAAAGCTATGGATAAATTTTTGAAAAAATAAGCGATAGATTTTTTTGTTGAAATTTCTGAAAAAATTAGGAAAGGAGGATAGGAATGGAAAAATCTTGTAGTATCTTTTGGTTTCAGCTATATATGGTAAATTTGATTCGAGATAAGCTTAGGTTTCTGTTGTATTGAGACAAATTATCTTTATATGGTGTTTTTGTTTGAAATTTGACTTTGTACCCATTTTAGAAGTTAAAAAAAGTTGACTGTAGTTTTGTATATTTTTGCAAAGTACAACAATCTTTGATAACCTAGGTTACAGCCTTGTTAGTTAATGAGTTTTTGATAAACCTTTTACAATGTTGCATAGAAAGTTAATCAAAGTTCAAATATTAGTTAAGTGGATGGTTTCTAGTGACTGCAAATTTGCATTATGGCTCTTAACAATAAACTTTTATTTTTAAATATTTTTAGGCTGAGGTTAAATTGGCAAAAATATACTTGCATATAGATAATGGGGGAAGTATTTTGGAGGGGATTCCATCTAGTTTCCTTGACTACATCGTGAGTATGGTTTTGATTGTCTCTTAAACATTCTTGATCATAAAACAAAAGATTGGCGTCAATAATGGGATGTTAGGATCAAACATGTCATTGCAAGAGGAAGTGGTTAGTTTATTGAAAGTGTTGAAGTTGATGAAAGATCAACCCCACAACTCCCAAGAACCACCTACATGCAAACACCTATTATAGAAAGAGAGGAGCATAACCTATGGAGGCTGGAACTCACAGATCCATAGATGAGAATTTCTTGATGAGAAAAAAGAGAGAATGCTATAATCAAAAGTGAATCAATGTAATAATTATAAAGAGAGATCATTCTTATAAAGGAGATCAAAACCCTAACAAGTAACTAACCTAGTTTACATGATTATAATTAATAATTGAATTAATTATTATATGCTCAAAGTTTAGCTTAAGTAAACTAGAGATAATAAGAGACTTAATAATTAAATAAATATGATTTAATTAATAATAAAATACTTTTTTACTCTAACACCCCCCATAAGATAAACTTAGAAAGAACTAAAATCTTAGAAACTACTACTAAAATTAAATTTGGATCCCAAAAAATAAAGGCTTGATGAGGTACCCTAGCACAACCAAATATCTGAAAATAGGAGAAATAGAGAAAACCATATGGGAAAAACCCTGTTCCAAAAAATGATAGAAAGAATGTTGAAAAAACTAGTGGAAGAAGCCTCCAAACAAGGGAATGTTCCAGAAGATAGGAACAAAAGATGATCATGTAGAACATCATTGAAGCATGTAGAAGCTACAAAGCTTTGTCAAAAGTAATTGTTGATCTAAAGAACCTCCACTAAAATAGAACCTAACTAGGTAGAGAAGATTGTAATCTACATGAGTGTTATCAGAAGACACTACTTGAATTAGGAGGCACATGAAGGCAAATGACTGAACTCGATGATATAGATTGCATAAAACACAAAAGCCAAAAGAGTTGATCAATCAAACATGGAAGGATACATCCAAAGAGAGATAAAAAAGAAGAGTGTCTATATAACTTAAATGGTGCATCTCATTGAAATGCATTGGTATCTAGGTATTACATCCGCCTAGTACATAGGAACAAAAACTGAATACATAGCTTACATTATTGAACCAAGTAAGCATAAGAATCAATAGAAGAACACCCCCCTAATATGCAAACAAGGGTGAGGTGACAAACAATTTGAAAAGTGGGCCAAAAGAACTGCATGTCAAGGAACCATGATCAAGATACTCAAAACAATACATATGTGTGAATGAGGTGATCAATCTCAAACATGTCATGAGGCTAATGCCATAGAAGGAAAACTTACTGGACAAAAGGTAGATGACAAACAAAGAAAAAACATCAACCCCCCATGACACTCTAATTAGAGTAGTGCATGTACAGTAAGGAACAAGATATGGTGAATCCCAAGAATACAATAATCTACATGAGTGTCCTCAAATGACACTGCTCAAATTAGAAGGAAAAATAACTAAAATGTAATGACCCTTTCCAATAGGCCACTAAACAAAACCCTAAATTTAATACATTTCTAAAGTATATTGCTGAAATAAGGAAATAATAGTGCCAATGTATTCATTCAATGAAAACCAAATGTTTTTACAAATGATATGGAAATTTTCAGCATCGAAACATTATGACATGACGCATTACAGACAAACCCTAATGGGCTGTATACAATTGAGAACTTGTTACAACTACAAACTGAAATGAAGAACCCAGATTGATCTGATACTGGAGACTGACTGCCGAAGATGATATGGTGAAAGTGCAACTCCACTTGAAACTCCAAACCAGCAATTAAGCACAAGTGAAAGGACTGAAATATCCTTCCCACAGCTACAATAATTCAGGTGATCTTTCACACCCTCAAAATTGCATACCAATTGAGAGTTTTCGTTCTCAATGGCCAATTGTGAATACTTGCGGAAACCCTAGGCTCCACAACACACATAAAAAAAAATCAATAATAAATCTCGATGATAGGAAATGAGCCCTCAATGCCTATTTATTCTTTTTTCCTCGATAGGTCAGCCTCTTTTTTTAATTGTTTCTCTACTCCTTCCAATAACCTCTAGAACATTATTTTATTTAATGACTTTATAAGATATATCACTTAATTAAATATAAAGTTACCTTGTAATATATATTTTTTATCGATAACTTTATAAATAATTAACTCCTCCAAAATGGGGACATTACAAATCTGCACCCCCCCCCCCCCCCCCAAAATTGCTTGGCCTCAAGCAATCTTAATGCTAGATGTTGCAAAATCACTTCTCCCTCCCAAGTAGCATCTTCAATAGGTAAATCTTTCCACTTAACTAGATACTCTCTGATTACTCTCTTGTGAAGTTGTTGCTCTCTACTATCTAGAATGGATTCTGGCACTAAGATCAATTTTCCCTCATCATCCAAGGGAGGTAATACTGCAGAAGGCATCACATTTTGACCCAACACTTTTTTGAGGTGTGATACGTGAAACACATTGTGCACCCTACTATCTCTAGGAAGCCACCTCACCAACTCGCCTGACGATCTTGAATGGTCCATAATAGTGTGGCTTGATTTTCTCTACACCACTCTTCTTGAGAGTGGACTACTTATATGGCTAAAATATGAGGTAAACCATATCATTTTCCTCAAAGCTACGCTCAGTCCTCTTCTTGTCTGCATACTGCTTTTGCTAGTTCTGAGCTCTAGTAATGTTGTCTTTGAGTGTAGTAACTATATCCTTACTCTCCTGTAATAGTTCACCTACATGGGGTACCTGACTGTCTCCCAACAACAAATCTAAGAAACTAGGTGCCTCATAACTATAAAGTGCCATGAAGGGTGTCATTTGTATAGTCATATGGTATGTAGTATTATAACAATACTCATAGAGATATATCCATCTGACCCAAGCTCGCTGTTGATCTGCCACATAATTCCTCAAATACCCTTCCACCCATTTGTTTACAATCTCTATTTGACCATCAATCTGTGGGTGATAACTGGTGCTAGGTGTAAGCTCAGTGCCACACAACCGAAATACCTCCTGCCAAAAGTGACTCATGAAGTGGCTGTCCCTGTCACTTACAATGCTCTGAGGCAAACCATGTAATCTGAAAACCTCCTTGAAGAAGACCTTTGCCACCTGAGCTGCTGAGTATGTAGTAGCGATAGGGAAGAAGTGAGCATATTTTTTCAGCCTATCCACCACCACATAGATACAATCACACCCTTGGGCCTTGGGTAAGCTCGTAATAAAATCCATAGAGATGCACTCCCACTTCCTATCAGGAATAGGAAGTGGCTGTAGGAGCCCTGCTAGATAAGTGTGCTCTTGTTTGTTCTACTGGAAAACATGACACTCACACACATACTACAAAACATCAACCTTAAGTCCCTTCCAAGTGAACTATTCTCGTACTAACTTGTAAGTCTTGAAATACCCAGGATGGCCTGTTATAGGTGAATTATGGAATGCTCTCAAAATCAACTGCTTCACTTTTGATCCTGGGACTAAGTAAATCTTGTTCTTGTAAATGATCAAATCATCCATGAAAGTGTATTGGTGTCGATTGTTGTTCCTTCCACTATAGCAGAGGCACATGTGTCTTTGGCATATTCTGCTACAATCAAGTATCGCCAATCCTTTGATATATGAATCATAGAAGTGAGGTGTGGCCTATGGGATAAAGCATCTCCAATAATATTTTGTGTCCCCTTAACATACGTGATATCAAAATCATATGCTTGTAACTTACTCACCCACTTCTGCTGATGATCATTCAGGTCCCACTATCCCAAAAAGTGCCTCAAACTATTATGATAAGTTTTAATACAAAATTTTTCGCCCACAAGATACTGCCTGAATTTGGCCAAGGCATGCATGATGGCCAACATCTCCTTATCATATATGCTGAATGATCTCTCAGGCCCTCTGAGTTTCCTACTCTCATAAGTTATAAGATGCTTGTTTTGCATGAGTACAACACCAACTCCCTTTCCAGAAGCATCACATTGAAGCTCAAATGGCTTAGTGAAATCAGGCAATGCTAATACTGGGCATGTAGTCATTATTTCCTTGAACCACATAAAACACTCCTATACCTCCCAAGTCCACACAAATGCCCCTTTCTTCAGCAAATCTGTCATGGGTGCTGCATGTCGTGAGTAGCCATTAACAAACTTGTGATAGAATCCACATAGACCAAGGAACCCTCTTAACTATGTAAGGTTCTTTGGTGGTGGCCAATCAACAATAGCACGGATCTTTTCAGGATCCATTCACACTCCTTCCACACTAATGATGTGTCCAAGATACAACAATTCTGTCATCCCCAAATCACATTTGGACTCCTTGGCATATAAGAACTCCCTCTGTAAAATGCTCAATATTGTCTCCAAGTGCTCTAAATGTTCCTACCATGTCCTACTATAGATCAAAATATCATCAAAGAACACCAGCACAAATTTCCTCAACTGATTGTGGAAGACATTGTTCATAGTGGACTGAAAAGTGGCAGGTGCATTAGTCAAACCAAAAGGAATGACTACAAACTCAAAGTGCCCACAATGACACCTGAAAATAGTTTTCTCAATATCCTACTCTTGAACTCTAATCTAGTGATAGCTTGATCTCAAATCAATTTTTGTAACAAGCCCCATGCAATTTGTCTATCAACTCATCAATGTGTGGGATGGGATACCTATTCTTTATAGTTCTCTTATTCAACACCCTATAATCAATGCACATTCGTAGAGTACCATCCTTCTTTTTAACCAAAACAACAGAAGATGCAAAAGGTGACTTACTTGGTCTGATGTGTCCCATTGCTAGCAACTCCTTGATGGTCCTCTCAATCTCATCTTTGAGTCATTTTTGGGTGACAGTATGGTGTGATCATGACAGGCTTAGCACCTCCCTCCAACTTGATAATGTGCTCAATGCCTCTATCTAGTGGCTTGCCTAGTGGAATCTCGCTAAAAACCTTCTCATACTTGATTCTCAATTTCTAAATATCTAGATGATATTCAGTCTTATGCTACTCTTCTTGGGTAGGCATCAAGGCACATATTTTCATCCACTCTATATTATTATGCCTAGCTAATCTCTCCATCCATCTAAGTGAGATAGTCTTGAAATCACCATTATGAATAGCCTTCAGCACACGAGTCCTGCCATCCACCTCGAACTGTATCTCCATATCCTCTAGTCTTAGAGTAACCTCCTTCAAAGAATGTAGCCACTGCATCCCAAGTACTATGTCCATGATAGTCCACCTTGAACTCATAGTTGTTCAGGCATAAAGGTAGATCTCACACCATCCTATCACAGTGAAGAGTATATCCATTAGCTACCTCGACTCTCAATCCTTCGAACTCCTCAGTGATGAGTCAACGCCTCTCCACAAATTGTACATCAATGAAATTATGTGTGGCACATGTATCCAATAGAGTAATAACCTTCTACCCTGCTAAGACTCCCCGAAGTCTAAAAGATCCCTCTCTTTGAATACTAGACAGACGTGCCTCCTGTAAATGTAACTTTGGAGCCTCTTTTTTCTCAGCAATATCTATCTCCTATTCACCCTCTACCCCATTAGGATACTCATCATGGTGCTCTGAGCTGTCTAAATCTGAACCCTCCTAGTAAGCCCACATAGCTTCTTCCTACGTAGGTCATTAAGTGTTTCCTTATCCAAGGGTACAACTGACTTGCCTTTTGAGTCACTAACCTTCTCTTTACCCTTGTTGAATTCCCCTTTGTTATCTCTAAATGATGAAGAACCCTTCAAACTAAATTAGTTTGCTGGAGCAGCAAGTTCCATACTACGAGCTTTCTTCATGGCTTCCTATAATGTAGGAGGATCAAAAGCCTTTACCCACCCCTTGAGTGGTTCAATTAATCCCTCTGTGAATAAAATGACTAGTCTTCATTTTGAAATGTCAGGCACCATCACTGCAAGATTCTGGAAGTCATTGATAAATTGTTCTAAGCTTCTTGACTGTTTCAATTGGGCTAACTCCAGGAAATAAACTTTAGGATTTTTTTAATCAAATCTTTCTATCAATCTATCCATGAATTCCTAATAAGTGGTTATCTGATTGTGTTGCAATGTGATCATGTCGTGTGTCCACCAATCATGTGCTACCCCATCTAAGTGTAAAGTGGCATACTTGAGCACTTCAAATTTTGTCATAGTCTTCAAAGATAGGAAAGCATCCACCTTATGAATCCAAGAATGAGCAGTCATTTTTCCACTGCCATCAAATGTGGATAATACCAACTTGTTGGTGACCTGTTGCAACTCACTATGTTTATCTACCTACTTCTACTTAGTAGCTCTGTAGTTCAGGTACCTATCAAATGTCCACCCATCCTGTACATATGTTGGTAACGAATCCCACTCATTCCTTGCTTCTCAAAGTTCATCTACAATATTTGTTACCATAGTATCAGGTGTGCATGCTGAATTTTCTTCCCTGAATGTAGGATGTGTGGGTCTGTCAGCTATTCCAGACCATGTCCTATGTTGTGATCCTGCTATGCTCTTGTCATCCTGGTCAGTATCATGATTATTTCTCCTATTTTATCGAATCAAATGTTGCATCATAACCATCATTGCCTGTTTACTTGCCTCTATTGACTGTAAAAACCTCTCCTAATGTTGTAAAGTCTCATCATCTCGCACACTTCTAGATGGGCTTTGAGAACGTCTCTCAACCATATTCTTAGTTATTCTAGTTCCCTTTCTAATTTGGCTAGATAAACCCTATCAAGTTGGCAGGAAACCTACTCTGATACCACTATAATGACCCTTTCCAATAGGCCACTAAAAAAAACCCTAAATTTAATACACTACTAAAGTATATTGTTGAAATAAGGAAATAATAGTGCCAATGTATTCATTCATTGAAAACCAAATTTTTTTACAAATGCTATGGAAATTTTCAGCACCGAAACATTATGACATGGCACATTACAGACAAACCCTAACGGGTTGTATACAATTGAGAACTTGTTACAACTATAAACTAAAATGAAGAACCTGGATTGATCTGATACTAGAGACTGACTGCTGAAGATTATATGGTGAAAGTGCAACTCCACTTGAAACTCCAAACCAACAATTAAGCACAAGTGAAAAGACTGAAATATCCTTCCTATAGCTGCAATAATTTAGGTGATCTTTCACACCCTCAAAATTGCGTTCCAATTGAGCGTTTTCATTCTTAATGGCCAATTGTGACTACTTGTAGAAACCCTAGGCTCCACAACGCACATCAGAAAAAGTCATTAATAAATCTTGATGATAGGAAATGAGCCCTCAATTCCTATTTATTCTTTTTTCCTCGATAGGTCGGCCTCTTTTTTTAATTATTTCTCTGCTCCTTCCCGCAACCTCTAGAACATTATTTTATTTAATGACTTTATAATATATATCACTTAATTAAATATAAAGTTACCTTGTAATATATATTTTTATACATAACTTAATAAATAATTAACTCCTCCAAAATGAGGACATTACATAAAACAAAAATATAGATGTAATATGTAACTTTATCTTAGTGTGTTTGCAAGAATACATACAAATGATGTCTTAATAGACCAAAAGAGACATAAGACTAATACAAGAGATAGTCCAACCCATGATGAATCATTTGAAGAAACAAAATCGATCCCCAAACCTAAAACAACCATGATGTCCACTAGAATGCAAAAATGCAAAAAAAAAAAAGAATGTGCCTAGAGCAGAATCGTAAAAGACAACCATAATCATTGGAAAGTGCTCTAAAAGACCTTTCCACTGATATAAAGAATTCCTAAATCAAAGATCAGATGCTCAAGATATGTCTCCTGGAGTGCAAAATTGTACCCCTGAATTTGATAGTACAAAATGCCATCAAAACTAACAATTATCTATACCACTTTAGTGGGCTCAGAACCAACTTTCCAACAATATCTTATTTTTTAGAAAAAAAAGTTCATATGCCCGTGATATGAGTGAAAAACAAAGGTAGGTCCAAACAAGGCCTGAAGGGGTGACAAGAGAGTTGATGCAATGCTAATGTCAACAAGTGACAAGCATAAATTTGATGTCAAATGGCTATCGAGGCAAAAAAAAAGCTAGAAAAATGACCCCAATTGGAGAAAAATCCAGTCATCGAAAATACTATGTTGGATCAAAGGGCCGATGTCAAAATAAATATCTAGTGGCTAAAAAGAACATGTGTGGGAAAACTATTTCTAAATAAGGAAAAACCACCGTCACTAAGCTAAAACAACCACTTGTAAGCATAAAACCTCCTTTTCAAGTGTGAAAAAATTCTATAACTTTAAAATGCCAAGGGAAAATTCAAACTGTTCACAATGAAGGGCCCAAACCCCAATTGAATGAAATGAAATTTTGATGCACCACATGGTGCTAATAGAGCCAATGAGGTAGAGAAAACACTAATTTCACCAGTAATCAAATGGGAGATCCCAAAAAAATATTGCCAACTTTTTCTTTGAAAAACGATGTGGGAACTTGTGATTATATTCAAAATCAGTGCATAGAGATCAGAATGGGGCATGCATTCACATGCATCATCAACAACAATACATTGGTGAGAGATCTCATTGAAAAATAGTTCATGAATGGGAGCATGGGCCCAAGAAAAATAGGTAGGTCAAAATATGTGCCATTGACTTCAAGACAAGGCTTGAGAAAAAACCCAACATGTTAATTACTAGCCCAGATGGCCATATAGGTAGTCATGACTACCTCATAATTGCAAACACACAAACTTGATAATAAATAAGAGAGGGCGAACAGATTTGAGCACCCCTCCCACATTTTGGAAATAGTGTCAATAAATAAATGTAACCCAAAACATAAAAATATTGAGAATGGAGGATGGCTCACAAAAATACAAGGCCCATCCAAAAAGTGCCCAGGTCAAGAAAAAACTTTCCATATGGAAACTCAACCTCCCAAAAAATGACACTTATAAATAAAACTTCTTCAAGAAATCATGTCGTGTCCATTGTAAGTGTGGTTTGACCCCTGAGTTTCAAGGTTATGCATGAAAGCAATGGTGCAGTCAACTCATGAAAGAACAAGTGCACCAAAGGATGAGTGTTAGACAAAGGATGAGTGCACTGATCAAGGCAGAGCACAGAGGACTAGACCAGTCACGAAGCACAAAGGACCAAAAAATGGTACCCAAAGTGCCCATTAAATGGCTGAAACTATCTTTTTTGAAACAAAATGTTTTATCCAAGTGAACAATGCATGAGCCCATAACCAAAGGCCTTCAAGGCATTGATAGAGGAGTCAAAAAACAAGAAAGGACAAGCGAAGGTCTTTAAAACTGTGCGCCATTCAATCTCCACCTCTGGGCTACCTCAAAAACCATTATCGCTAGGAGTCCAAAGGACATGCCAAGTCCACAGGTGATGTGGCACAAGATGCTCCTACCAAAATTTTGCACAAAATTATGCTCCCAACTCCAAGAAAATTATGCATGGAACCCAAGAAATACTCATGGAATAGTTAAATGTTAGCATGCTTTGACCTTTGCATGCTTGAGCCTGCCAAAAAATAATGAATGGGAAGGTGATATGGGCCTTGGAAAGTGCGAGGGAGGTCACATTCACCAAAAAAAAGGGGTCTATCTCCAAAGCCAACCCAAACAACCTCCCCTTACAAAAAATCAAACCTCCATCAGCAACAAGCAATGATAGAGTCATAGGGGTCCAGGTGCAGTGTCCAAGAAAATATTGTACACCGAGTACAATGTACCACATAGGTGGCAAAGTTTGGCCCTTTCAAATCTAGTGGGCTTGTAGAGTACAATTGTACCTGTGAGACTCTCAAACTACAAAAAAAAATTGTTATAAAAATTATAATCCATGTACTTCCTTCAAAAAATTATCATGCATTTTTAAAAAAAAATTGTGCGATCAAAGTTTTTGAAAGAAAAGATCAAAATATTTTTTGTCTCGATAATTGTGCCTAGGCCTAAACACTCTAGGTGAAAAAGATTGCCTCAAATTTCAATAGAGTCCACTATGGATGTATTTTATTTGGAAATGGTGGTTTAAAAGTGCTTTGAGCTCAATGATGATGTCCATTTGAGCTCAAAGGGCTCCTAAAACTAGCCCCCCCTAGATCCAATACAAAAAACTTTTGAAAGCTCAAATATGGAAACCAAGTCAAAAAAACCTCAAGAATAGAATAGGGGCATGAAGATCTAGAGCTCTAATACCATGTTGAAGTTGATGAAAGATCAACCTTACAACTCCCAAGAATCCATTGCATGTAAACACCTATCATAGAAAGAGAAGAACAAAAGCTATGGAGGCTAGAATTTACAAATCCACAAATGAGACATTCTTGATGAGGAAAAAGAGAGATTTCTATAATCAAAAGTGAATCATTTTAATAATTACAAAGAGAGATCATCCTTATAAAGGAGATCAAAAACCCTAATAAGTTACTAACCTAGGTTGCATGATAATAATTAATAAAAGAATTAATTATTATATGCCCAAAGTTTTTCTTAAGAAAATTAGAGATAATAAATGACTTAATAATTAAATCAATATGATTTAATTAATAAGAAAATACTTTATTACTCTAGCAGAAAGTGAACAACAATGACAAATATCATATTTTCAAATAAAATCAAAGTGTATTTAAAGCCTTTCCCAATGTTGGGATCAAATTAACCATGGAAGTTGCCATCGATAACTTGTAAAACATCGTGTTGAACCATAATGAAGCAAACAAGTGGGTGGATGAGAATATAAAGGCCAATTATCCTACTTGCAATATCAAAAACATTGTAGTGGGAAATGCGGTGTTGGAAAAGATTAATAAGGGCCAGTATTTGGTAGGTACGATGAACAACATCCAAAAAGAGGCGGGGAATGCAAATTTGGAGGGAAAAATAGAGGTGTTGACGACCCATGCTTGCGAAAATTACTATTGTAGTCACTAATTATTAATTTCCAATCTTAAATGATTATTTAATTATAAAAAATTAATGCATAAAGAATATTGGAAAAAACACAAAGACAACTTCACTTAAAAAATATACGGAAAGAAATTTTTAACATAATGACATAATATTTTCAAGCAAATTATCCCTCGAAAAACTAGTTCTACAGATGAGGAATTATATTAAACTTCAACAAATCAAGAGATACAAAATTCATTTCCTCTTACTAGTAGAACCTTGACAATCTCATATTTTCTCCTATTGATACTCCCCCACAACTATCCTCACTGCTATCACTATGCCCTTGCTAACAATGCAAGACTATTTGATATCACTGCAAATTCTTCTCTAGCTTGTTGTTCTCCAGATGTCTTGTGACCCACTTTTATACTACTATTGTTGGAAAACCAATGACCAAGATTGATTCTCGATCAATGGCTGAGATTTAAAACAACTTAATAACCAATAATTAAATTGGTTTCGAGTTGCTTCTAAAAGTGGTGAATTAATCAACCACTAATTGTCACTACTCTAACCAATTTATTAGTAAAACAATTATTTCCTAAATAATACTATGTGGATGAATAATTTTCTAAGCTACCAAACTAATATTTTTTTCACAAACATAATAAGATAACTTGTGCCTCTGAATCCAATAAAGGGAAGTTTCACTACTAAAGTGCAAAACAAGATGAAGTCTATATTGCAATTCCTGACAAATAATGGGTCTCTGATCATGGTGAATGTGTACACGTATTTCACCTATGAAATCAATAAAGACTTGTAAGCTTGGATAATTTTATGTTCAAGTCCTCCACTCCTACTAACAAAAATAGAGATCCAAGAACACAAGCATTTTTATTTCCATGGTTGACATCGTTTATTCAGCTATGGAAGGCGTGGGGTACTTGAATATTCTAATCATAGTTATGGAAAGTGGATGGTCATCTTATGGGAATGGTGTGGAGGCCTTGATAGCTATGATCAAGAATGCCTAAGATTATAACAAAAATCTGATCAAACATGTGTTGTCCAACACAGGTACATCAAGGAGGCCAAGAAAGAGCATCAAGAGATTCATCTATGTTCTTTTCAATGAAAACTTAAAGGGAGGGGATGAGACATAGGAATGTTATGGTCTCTTCTACCCTATCAAATCCTCTATTTATCTATTAACTTTACTCCCTAGGTGGCTCCCATGCTTAACTATAATTTGGCTATGGTCACTATAGAACTACTAAGAAGAAAAGAAAACCCCAAATAACATTATAAGTCAATCATAGGTTGTCTCTACTCCAAACTCTTTATTGGAAAGTCATTGATAAATACATTGTAATATTTGAGATTTTTATTATAAATGTGTTGTAATGTTTGACATTTTTATTATAAATTGGATATGCATGTTGAAGTTCAAATCCTAGATTGGATTTCTATTTTGATGTACCTATTGAAGATGGTCACATTATTTTTATGCATTAGTTAATATATGCTAGGATTTGATGAAAGAGATATCGATCAAATTGAATGATACTTGACCATGACTATATGAATATTATGAATATTAATTAGTGAATAAATACATTATTTTAGATTATTTAGATATGTGATTGAACAACAACATAGGTATAGGTTCGTAGACGAAGACAATGTCAGTTCTAACTATTCTTGGTATAAAATGGTGCAATTTAAAAAATACAAATTAGTTTAATTTGTTGTATTTTTAATCTTTTTTTTTTGTACATTTAAAGAATTGTATAGGTGGATTATAATAGTCATATTAATAGCAACATTTACAAAAATTCATTGTAGTATCTAAAAATGAGTTTTTGCACATATGTGTATGGAGGTGTCATTTTACGTGGAAAACAACTATGCTCGACAATATGATTTGTATATCTTATAGAATCTAGATATGCTCTTAACAATTAAATATATGGATTAGTTGTTGGTATCTCTAACCATTGTTATCTATTAGTGTCAACTACTTAGTCATTTATAAGTCAAAGTCAGATGGTCATCATTGCAACTAAGCGACTCTATATAGGTCGAGTCATGTACATAAGCAAGTATGTACCGAGCTCTATAAGAGTCAAGTAAGTTTATGGTCATCTATTATTTCTATATGAGTCAAGCTCAATAATGACCGATCAAGTTACAAGTATACAAGTTTCAAGTTATATAGTGTGTGTGCTGAGAAAAATACATGTTGAGCATCAGAAGGGTAATACATGCCGAGCAATAACAATGTTGAGCATCATGATATAGTAAAGATTGAGCAATGCAAAGTTTACATAAAATTCAGGAATGGAATAGAGTTTGGGGAAAAATGAATATCAGGTTGACTTGGAAGGAATATTCAATTTTTGAAGAGGTCGTTACAAAATATTTAATCCTTACAGAGGTTGTTATAGAATATTTACACAACGTGGATCACATATCCCTATGTTATGTGTTCAACGATCAAGATGAAGAGGTGAAACATGGAACCATCTAGAAAAGTATTTACAAACCCTTTAAGTAACAATGATCTTAATGTAGATCGTAAGCATGTAGAGTAAGAGAAAGGGTAGAGAGGTGTATGCATGTGAGCAAGAAGTAATATGCAAGAGAAGGATTGAGAATAGATTAGAAGTCAGTGAAGGGTTTTGTTATCATGTAACAAAGAAAGTGACCTAGTCATGGTAGTGAAGTGAAAGGGAAAGACAAGTAATAGAGGAGAGGACTAGTTAGCAAGGAGAAGAATCGAAATCATCTTACAGAGAAAATTGAGAGTCAAGTACTAAATCAATTTTAACCAACTTGTATCAAGGTAAATCTCTTAACAAAGTGGTATAAATAGATCTTTGTAAATCTCTTAATAGAGTTCTTACTTTGTTGTAAGTGTTAAATTCTCTAACAAGGTGAGACCTAGTAGTCTCTTAAACCTTTAATAGGGAAGACTCCTCATAGTGTAGATCATATCTTATGATCAAACATTGTAACCTTAACAAGTTAACTTTATTACTGTAGTACTAACGATTTGTGGGTGTCATCCCCACCCCAGTTTTACTTTCACCTTGGAGGGTTTCTAGGTAACAAATTTTGTGTTATGTGTTTTATTTTCATGAATGTGATTGATCAAATGTTATAGTAGATTTACATTACAAGTTTTACATGCAAAATTTATTGATAGATGTGAATGAATTGGTGAAAAGTTTAAAAGTGTTAAAGATTCTAATTCATCCCTCCCTTCCTCTTAGTATCTTGTTTATCCTATTTACACCTCCATAAATCAATAATTGGTATCAGAGCATTAGTTCTCTAAGAGAATCTTAAGACCTTGGAGATTAAATCCCTCATATAGAGACATTCAAACTGGACAAGGTTATTGACAATCAGCCGATTGACGTCCAACTCACACTATAGAAACTTGAGAAGGCAAGACAAGATTCGAAGGATTTCCTAAAAAGGAGAAAGGAAATTTCCATCCAAATAAAAAAAATTTCCTACATGAAGAAGTTGAGACTGAAGGACTGTTTGAATCAATCAATCCAAATGACAAAGCATCTACAAATCTACTTGACAAAAACAAGCTCTTGAATGAAGAAACAAGAGCATTGAAAATAGAACATTAAATCTAATTAGTAAGACTATGTGAAGTGACTGAACAAAGAAAGAAAGATGAATAAGAAAGGACAATGGATGAAGAAGACAATAGGGTAATGGCTACCAAACTTGAAGAAAGGATATCAGATCTACAGAAGCTCACAAACACTCAATTGGATTTGATGAATCAATTAATGCTTGCAAATCAGGAGTTGAATCACAAGGATGTGAAAATTGAAAATCTCAAACCATAGAATGACATATTGATGAATGAATTGAAAACTAAGAAAGAATCCATGGAAAAATTCAACAAACCAAAGGAAGCAATGAAGTAATTTGAAGAACTTATGAAGTCATCAAGTTGTTCTAATGGGTTAGGACATTCATGCACTTAGAAAGGAGAATCATCCAAAAATGGAGAACTAAGGAATGTAAGGTCAAAGGAAAAACCAACATGTTGTCATTATGGAAAACTTTCTCATACTACAAATATTTGTCAAAGAAAATATGGTATGAAAAATTCTAAACCTAAGTTTAAAGGTTACTATTTTTATTGCAAGAAACAAGGACATCAAATACATGAGTGTAGATCTAGATTAAAGAATGCACCTGCTACACCTAGATTTGAAGGATATTGCTATAATTGTCAGAAATACGGGCTTAGAGCATATGAATGAAGATCATAGAAAAAACCCTACTGGAAAAATTAGAGAAAGAATTATGCACCTAACTATATATGTTCCAAATGTCACAAGTTTGGACATCAAAGCAAGAATTGCATAATTCAATTACATTCAAAAAATTAGACAAAGGACAAAGGCAAAGGCAAAGAGGATATTGAGGAAATTAGGAATGAAATGAACTAGAAATGGTAAATTAAAGAAGAAGATGGAGCTAATGGAGCTTAGGTCACTCAATCTAATGGAGAAGGTGACCATGTCATCTCAAAGTAAGTAAGAGAGGTATCTATGGAATTGTATACTAAATTCATACATCATACATCAGTTCCTTACATGTAAATGTGCCAAAAGTTTATATTTGCATACATACTATACATAAGAAATTTTTTATGAAAGGTTATCTAGTGTCAGTAAAATTGTCTATCTTGACCGAGCATTGCAACATGGACCAAGCACTTCAAAAGAGGAATAATAGAAATGAAGTAATTAAAAGAGACTAAGTTGTAATACAAAGACCTAGTTGAAAGGAATCAATATCGACCGAGTTAGTTGGATTCCACTCACCTAAGTACACAACATTAATGGAGACTCTAAATCAATCAAAAGAAGGTATATAATGAATTTCAAAGACAATATTTCATACCTTATATTCATATTTTTGAGAGCCTGTAAAAATTCAGCAATTATTAGCAACCAAAAAAGATTTCAAGAATGATTTGATCAAGAAGCTTGAATGAGTGGAGAATCTAAATTGTGTCAAGTATCCAGAAAATGAAGAACTTCAAACCCTAGCTACTAAAATGGTAGCTTCATCAGCCATTGGAATGAGTCAAGAGATTAGTAGAATCCATCTAGTGAAGAGCGATGCTTGTCCTCCACCAAAGTTTCATGCTATTCCAAACATTGATATGAAAGGGGACTCAATGGGTGTGTTATCTTTGATACCACCTAAATTTATTTTGATCCATGATGTTAGAAGCTTTTTATATGTGAAAAATTATAGTAGGAGATTACCAAATCAGGGAAGCTTATGAGAAGTTGTGCAATAAAGGAATCTTGAAGGACAAATTCCAAATTGTTGAGAGGAAAGGGTTGACTCATGCCCTAGGATTTCTGATAAATTTCAAAATCGAGTGGATTAAAGTTATTTGAGTAGAATTCATGACATGGATTATTGGCTACAGAATGGACTAGTGGAGATCACAAAGAAAATGATGTGTAGGGTTGTCGGCTATTCAACCCTAACAAGAAGAAAACCATGTGATGTTTGAGTTGTGAGGAAATTGAGGAGAATATAGGAGCCAGGTGGAATGGATGTGGTCTGTCCATTGCAAACATCTTTGATCCCCTAATTGAATTTTTGGTAAGAGTTATTGTTCAAAAATTCTATCAATCGAGTAGATTGAATAGTGCACCTTGTATGGCTATGGATCAAGCATGGAAGATTGTGATGAAATATCATGAGTATGGTCTTGTCGAGCTATAGAGGTTACAACTTGTAGAGAATCTATCATCAATAAGAAAAGCAAAGAATGCAATGTGTAAGTTTGATGTAGTGCATGGCAAGAGAATCCCCAAAGGAGATGCCCTAGCCCCTAGAAAATAACCACACAATAGAAGATAAATAACAATGCAAGATTTGAAGCCAAGTCATAATAATTTATTCATAGATATAATTGATTACATGCAATGTGTCAGGTTGTAAGGCCTTCCTGGTTATGGCCAAATACAAAGCAAGTAACAGTTCTGCAAGATCCCGCAAGACCCAATCCAAACCCAAGCTAGTCAAGGTACACACTCTAGTAGAAACCTTTGAGGAAGATCCAACTAGTACTCCCAAGCCCACCAAGCAATCTCCTCGTTTCCCAAGCCTTGTCTACTAGCCTTTCTCAAAATTCACTCCTCTACCACCTTCTCTTCTCCAATATGGATACATAATGATTAAGGACTTCACCACAACCCCTACTCATATCAATCTAAGCCACAAGTCAGCCTAGAAAGCTAAAAACTAAATAAACCTAGCATTAAATACTTGAAGAGCCACAAGTGGGCCTCCAAAAAAAATTAAATACCAAATACCTTTAAAGGATTACAATACTTATTAAATACATCAAAATTAGTTACCCAAGACCCATATAGGTCCACTCAACCCTACTTAAATCTCTTAATCATGTAGGATAGCCAACTACCCTGGGATACTCCTACATTAGACTCCCTAGGTGTGAAAAGATGTTCTTAGTAGCTAAAACAACATCTTCTAGGATTCAACACATAAATCCCAAAATGGTTCTTCAAATACATTTCCTCCAATTCTTCAACTTGTACACTTTTTCCCTTGGTCTTCTACTACTTCTTCACATCCATCCTTAGTGTTCCATAGGTTTTCTATCTATAGTTGCTGCTAACTATTTCATAATCTACCAACTCAACTTGACTGCCAATACTCAGGTTCCTTCTACTGACCTCTTCATTCTACAAAGGAATCATGGAATGCTTCCTACCTCCTCTCTAAACTATAAACACATTCTTGACACAATCATGCACAACCTTGCAATCATATTGCCAAGGTCTACCAAGCAACATATGACAACTGTTCATGTCTATAATATCACACAACACTTGATCCTTATACTTCCCAATCTAGAAATCAACAAGGCATTGCATCCTCACTTCCAAAGCATGTTCAACTTGCAACCAACCAATCCTATAAGGATAAGGATGTCTCACTCTCTTCAAACCAAGTTTTTCAACCATATGCTTAGCAACAAGGTTATCATTACTACCACCATCCATAATGACATTGCAAAATTTACCACCAAACTTACAATGAGTCTTGAACAAAGTACTCCTTTGACAGGATTCCCTCTAGCTAACCAATACTTGCTGAGCCAATAAAATCTCTCCCTGCCTAGGTTCATGGTCTTCAACCTCATTCACAATAGCAACTCTTCTATCACCATCCTTTTGCGAAAACTCATAAGACCTGCCCTTAAAATCTCTGCTACCTATCCTTCTCTTTTACTCAATAGGTTTTGGTTCATCTTTTGTACTTAGTTTAGCCTTTGCTAAGTAGTCTTGCTTCTCATTCCCTCGAGAACTACCTTGATTCTTCCTCTTTAGCTTCTCCTCTACTCTCAAAGCATATTGATAAGTATCCTCAAATGATGAAATATTTAGCATAACAACCTGATCCTGAATATTGAATCTCAAACCATTAATGTACCATGCTACCTTCTCCTTTGATAATTCTGTATGCCCAAACTGAATAGTCAACTTTTAGAACTCCTATGTATAATCTTTCATAGTCATATCCTTCTGCTTCATATTCTACACCTCTTAAAAAACTCAAGTTCATAATAAATAGGAATGAACTTAGCCTTTAATTTAGTCACAATCAACCTCCATCTTGTGATCTTCATTTCACCTTCCTCTTATCTATCCCTTTGCAATTCCTTCCATCAAAGAGCAGGATGTCCCTATATCTTAGTTTGTGCCAACCTTACTCTGAGTGGATCCTCAATATCCTCAAGCTCAAAGTAGTCTTCCAATTCACCAATCCAATCAATTAGGTCTTCAGGATTCAAAGTACGTGTGAAATTAGAAACCTCCATCTTATGCTTCAACTTCAACTAAGATCTAGGCCTAGCAAAGTAACCAACCCTATTTCCCATAGGTCTCTCCACAAGATAGTTTCTTGCCTCACCACTCGATCTAGCAATTTCAAAGTCTTCAACAACTTCCTCATACCCATCTTTAGTACCCATATGCCTAGGTACACCACCTATATCACTTCTACTTTCAACGATCATATCACTCTTCATCAATGCCATCTCAGATCTAAAAATGGTTTTAACCTCCTCTATTTCAGATCTAAAATCTTCTTTAACCTTCTCTGAGATCCTTTCTTCCACAACATCACTAAGATCATCAATCACCCTAGGGTCCAATCTTCTTGGAGGAATCTTCCAAGATTTTTGGAACCCCTAATAAATCCACTTCACAAGGCCTTAGTACGAATTTCCTCAACTTCGACACTCGATCTAAACACTTGGAATAACCTTCACTCTAATACCACTTGATGTTTTGCAAGGCAGGAGAATCCCCAAAGGAGATGTCCTAGCCCCCAACAAATAACCACACAATAGAAGATAAACTACAATGCAAGATTTGGAGCCAACTCACAATAATTTATTCATAGATATAATTGATTACATGCAATGTGTCAAGCTATAAGGCCTTCTTGATTATGGCCAAATATTAAGCAAGTAATAGTTCTACAAGATCCCTCAAGATCCACTCCAAACCCTAGCTATTCTAGATCCACAATTTGGTAGAAACCTCTAAGGAAGATACAACTGGTACTCACAAGCCCACCAAGAAAAATCCTTGTTTCCCAAGCCTCAGCTACTAGTCTTTTTCAAAATTCACTCCTCTACCACCTCCTCTTCTCCAAGATGGATAAATAATGACTAAAGACTTCACCACAATCCCTACTTATACCAATCTAGGCCACAAGTTAGCTCAGAAAGATTAAAAAAGAAAAAACCTAACATTAAATATTTGAAGAGCCACAAGTCGGCCTCTAATAGAAATTAAATAGAAAATGCCTTTAAAGGCTTACAATACTTTTTAAATACATGAAAATTAATTACCCAAGACCCAAATAGGTCCACTCAACCCTATTAAAATTTCTTAATCATGCAGGATAGCCAACTACCTCAGGATGCTCCTACATCAATGTTTGGATCCCTCATTTTTTGTATTTCTTTGGTATCTAGAAATGTTTTCCTAGTATTGGTGATGTTATATGGGATCAAGACAAACCAATGAAAAGGAAGATCAATGAGTAAATCACTTAATTGGCAGAACATTTTGAAAATGTAATGAATGCTTACTTTAATAATTTTAAGAAAATGATAAAAAGGAGAATGAGGATTCCTAAACAGTTGGTCATAAAATATTATAGTGACATATGTTTTCTTGTTGATACAAACAACACCTTTGTATAGGCAGTTAAGTCAAGGAAGGCTTGGCTAAGTTTTGATTATCAAATAGATAGTGATGTAGTGAGTGCAAAGATTGAGACACTGTTGAAGTAAGAGATAAATACTAAGGTTGAAACTTTTGGTAGATATGAGTAAACCAAAGAAAGAATAACTATGGAAATCAAGATAGCTTCCAAGGAGAAGAATAGGAAGAAAATGATTAAAGACCTAGAAGCTAAACTGGACACCCTAAGCAAGGGAAAGTACTATTATAATTGACACATGGTCTTGGTGAAGATGAAGAACAAGATAATAGTGATGAGGAAGAAGAAGAATAAGAATAAGGTGACAAGGGAAAATCCCTAGTTGTCATCATGTCACCAAGAAAGAAGGCTTAAGAAACAAAGAAGAAGTTGACAATGACACCTCCACCACCAAACAAGCCAAGGACTAGGGCAGTTGCTAGTGTCTAGCAGTCTGCAAAGAAGAAAGTACCAAAGTCTACTGAGCCCACACTAGTACATTTTTGCAAATATGTGACTATGCGACTAAAACTTTTAGTCACACTACTTAAAATTTTAGTCACATGACTAAAATTAATCACATTCAACTATTTCTTT
The DNA here is from genome assembly GCA_028749045.1 of Cupressus sempervirens. Classification (NCBI taxonomy): domain Eukaryota; kingdom Viridiplantae; phylum Streptophyta; class Pinopsida; order Cupressales; family Cupressaceae; genus Cupressus; species Cupressus sempervirens. The sequence goes on from CM053785.1 coordinate 1,013,057,614, forward strand.
GTAATTTACAAGTATAGGTGACTAAATAATTGACTAATTTGATTACCACATAAAATCACAAGATCAAGCAAATAGAAGTGACTAAATAAACTACCAAATACATGATTGAATAAGTGTCTAGATAATTAGTCACTTAAGTACAAGTAAAAAAATCAAATACCAAACAAATGAGAAAAGAAGTGACTCCTTTATAATAGTATTTGATAATGTTTGCTCTCCACTTATTGTATTGCATGAGAAATTCATATTTATATGTCTCATATCACAAATATGGCTTTCATGTGATTTAAAAATTGATTAATAGACAACATTTAGAGATAAAGTCATAACTAATAGTTACAATTAAACAAATTTCTAGTCATGATCTACTATTTTGCAATGGTTTCTCATACCTTCAAAAAACTACACATTGACCTTTGTGTCTATCAATTTGCATTTTAGTTAAATATCTATTACATGATTTATAATAACATTATATAACAACTATTTAATAAAAAATAAAATTTATATAAAAGATACAAAATACTAATATATGCTTACCATAATATATGTTAAGGAAAATAAACATTTCACTTAAAAAAATCTTTAAAATTGAAAGCAATCTAAATTCTACACATATATTTAAGATATTCATTGATAATTATAAAATATTAAGTAAATCTACTTTATAATATTCAAACATTAAAATATTTTACCATGTTTAAAAGATACCGTTCATTATTCCCTACTATACAAAAGTGTATTTCAAGATTTTTGGAAGATAGAATAGTTATTTTAATGTAAGTATTTAAGTTATTTTAATTATTTCAAATGGAAATGGAAACTATTATTATTATCTAAAATTAGTACTTATAAAAAAAAAATACTCGTTCATTTTCATTTAGGTGGTAATGTATTGAGAACTCATTCAGTTTTATTTAGGCATGGCAACGAGCAGAAGCAGAAGGTAGGAGGTAGCATGCACTAATTTTCATTCTCTTGTTTCTTTGCATGATTTGTGTTGTCTTATAAAAAGAGATGAAGAAGGGGGAAAATAAATCAACAATAATGATGAATGCATTACTGCATTCTAATGTGAAGCTTTTCAATCGTTGGACTTTCAATTAAGATATTGAGGTAGGGATTTCAAATTCCTTCATATACTGGTTGTTTAATCTTTGATTGTATTTTTCTCGTAATCTATCAATTATATATTTTCTCTCTAGTTTGCTATTCATAATCCCACTTGTGGAATTACACAATGATTTGATCAATGGTATTAGTTTTACAAGAGTTAGCATTACCAATGACATTATTTGAATAAAATTCTTCAAAAGGTAAAGTTTTTGGGCCTTCATATCAAACCATAGGTTGGAAAGATGCATGATGGTTTGAAATGCATTGAAAAGCCAATATCCTCAGTGTATTCAATCGTCTAATTGATAGATAATGTAAGTGTAGATTTGGGTCAAGATTGAAATTGTTAGATTTTTTTTTAGTTTCATGCAAAATTATTATAATATTTTTTGAATCGAAGATCATTATGATTTATCACTTATCACTGAGTTCCTTATTCTAGATGAATCCCAACACAAGTGAGAAAAATTCCCAACTCTATGGTAGTGAGAGAAAGACAATGAAGAATACTTGCAGTGGAAATATAATCCAATACACCTAACATGGAGTGAGACTTAATAGTTCTAGGTAACAACTTACTATTATCAATACAAGCATAAAGTATTGGGAAAAATAAGGTGTTTAACATCTATTGTGATCCTATTAGTAGAAAGAAAAGAATAAAGATCATTGGCAACACCTCTTAATATCTCTTCATTCTAGTAATCCAAAGGAAACACTACGAGCCTCACCTAAATGGAGACATAATTAGATTTTTCCTTGGAAGCATTGAATCCTGAAGTCCATCTTAACAAATAAAGGATACATTTACAAAGAACCAAATCCTCCCATATAAAATGCACTTACTTTCCTGAAGGAGTTAGGAGGAGAATAGAAGCAATCAAAGACTTTTTCAAGCAAGGTGTCAAGAACCTTGAGCCATGTCCACCCATCCCCATGTCCTGAGAACTTTGTAACATAGATTGAGACAAGAAAATGAGCACTACACTTTGAGATAACCTACCTAATGAATAAGTTTTTAAGATCACCATAATTATTAATGAGACATTAGAGATTGCTTCTCTCCTCACTTTTAGATAGGCCTCTGCCACTTACACAATTACACATTAGAACCATCTTGTCATGTGCATAGTCCTTTATCTTCTCATCAATAGCTCCATAAAATTGGGCTTGATTAGGAGTTCCATCATTATGTTCTAGAAAAAAGCATTCTATCATATACTTAGGGAATGTTATGAGTATCAATCATGTACTTTCTATGAAGGGCACAACATGACGCATAATATGCTCTATGCTAGATTTTTTTCGTAAACATGGTGGAAGAACCCTAATGACTATGTGCATAGTTGAAAATATATACAAGAACACTCCTAAGTAAACTAATGAGATGAATTTCCATTGAATCCCATACCATTCCAATAGCATTTTGAAAATTGACCATTCATAATGTGAGGCCTATTCAACTTGCAACTTATCATTCTAGAGTAGGCCACATTTTGATGACTATTAGCAACTTAACCCATTGGATAGAAGATATAATGACAAGACTGTAGTTTTTAGATCACAACACTTTATTCTTTAAAACATCATCCTTTGCTTCAAGGATTGTTGAGCCTCCCCAACAACTAAGATACCTATTCCATCATCAAGTTCTATTGTACATTTTCATGATTCAACAACACAACATCAATCCATACCATCTACAATCCAATGGAAGAGTAGAATCATTCAAGGAGATCCTAAAAATATCCTAGTTAAACTATATGATGTAGGCTATACGAATTAAACTAATTGTGTTGTCATTGTACTCCAAACTTATTGCACCATGTCCAAGCACCTCGCCAAGTATACAAAATTTCAATTGGCATATTGAAAATTAGTTTCTCTAGTCAAGTTCCATTTTCTCAACTTGAGCAATGTGAAAATAGTCTAGATGGATGAAGAAGACTATACACATGCCTCTCAAAGTTAGGAAACATAGGTAAGAAACTTGTTTTCTTAGGAATCTAGAGCTAGTGCATCATGAAGCCATGACACACAAAATAACATGATCATCACATCACGACAACACAAGTTTCAACCTAATTGCTTCCAATAATACTTTTTTGTAGACAATTTTAGCACCATGATTGGAAATTGTAAGTACACTAGCGAGATCCATATTGGTGCTAGAAACTGTACAAAATGGCACAACATGTTTAAAATGTTTAATGACATCCATTTGCATGGTATTTGGAAGGGTAAATAGCAATCATCTCAATCCATGTGTGCAGAGATCCCACACAACTTCATATTGAAATTCTTTCTTCTCAAATACTTGTCAATAAGATCATTTGAACCAATTGTCTATATAATACTTAACTTTATGCACCCGTGCCTTTGTCCAAACTTCAACTCTACTATGGTTATTGTAATATTTTTTCCTACTTAGATATTTTTTTATGTCTATGATGGAAAGCATCCCCCCTTAGCACTCCACACCTTAAAAAAAATACAAAGGGCTGATTCATTAAGGACAAACTTCTTCATTTCAAACTCTGCATGATTGAAGTTCATTACTATAGATTAAAGTTCATTCTTCCACTGTGACACCATCATTATCAAAAGGGTATTAATACTAAGAAATTACCAAAACCAAACTTGTATTCAAACATCCAAAGAGAAGGCTTTATCGGGTTCTCACCAACCCATTATATTGAATAATATAGTAGCCCCAAATCTGAAATCGGTTCAATTCCATTCTGTAAAATTCCACTCCATGCATTTTGCCATTTTAGTTTGGCTTTTAGCCGATTCTCATGAGCTAAGCAAAAGACTTCTACAAATCAGATTTTTTTACTCAACTATGTTTTGACTTTCAAAAAAAATCTGCATTTATGCTTTCTAAACCAACCGATACTTTATGCAGCCCACATAGAATCTCATGCATAATCCAAATTAAACAAAATCAGATTTTGCAGATTCAAATCTGCACTAAGCAACCAATTCAATGATTTAATCAAACATGTTAGAAACCAGATTTTTCTCAAGTAAAATTTGCTCCAAGAAAGGCCGATGCATTTCACATAAGCAAGGCTGTTAAAATCAAACATTTAGGCTTGTGCATGTAACTGATTTTTGATCGGTTGGAGTTCCTTCACAAATGAGTATAAGTGGAATGTTATGCCTATACAAATCAAAACATTGAGCCAACTTTAATTTTATACAATAACCAATTAATATGAATGCAAACTATCATAAACCCATCAACTGATGTCAAAGCATAATGCAGTAGACTGTTTGAAAGCAATTTCAAATGGAAATAGCAGTGAAATGCACCCAAACAGATAAAATTAATCATAAATTAGGAATCCATTAACCGCTGCTCCAAACCACAAACATGGTAATATAAATACTCAAAATTCAAGAGGTGTGTAATGATAAACAAAAATGTATTTCTTGCATGAAAATGGAATAGGTGAGAGTCAGAGGGATATTAACCATTACATTATTTCCTCCCTCTGTTGTATCACACTTAATCATATTCATCCATTATAATTCTTCCAGGCAGTGACAAACTTAAATTACTACTTCCTATTTGGATTCTAGTCCGTTCAAATTCTTAATTGACACACTGGTACTACTTAGCAAAATTTATAATTTTGCAAGTTCTACATTTGAATACAAACATTTTAAAACATTTTTGGACTTTCACTATGAGAACCACTTATATAATTTTACATATGCTTGATCAAATCATAATAATAAGCATAATGCATTTAATGCTTGTGTTGCTGCACCACTTGACAATTATACTCCCTTGACAAATGAACACTTAAATTGTAAGGCCCGTGACCTCCTTCAATACTTGGACACTCTCTAAACTTCGCGCTGCTTTTCCTGCAATGTTAATGGCATTCAGTGCCTCTCATGTCTTTGCAACAGTCTGCCAAACCAACCCAAAATATACTCCTTTTCACACATAAGCCCCACCATTTACCATATAATATCCATTCTTTCACAGCCTAAACTGCGATAGTTAGCTGTGTTCTTCGACATTGCATTGCACATGAATCATGGTGCAAATCTCATAGCTCAAACATGTCATATATCACATTCTAAATGTTTCAATGTATCTAAAACTTATCATGCAATGTCGATGGTGTTTTGAATCAATCAATATAATAATTGGAGAAAAATAATGAAACACTCTTACAACATATGAGAAAGAACTTTTTACCTAAGATTGCAAACAAAATTGTAAAATTGACTAGCCTTCTTACAAAAATAATTATGGGTCTGATAGCCATCTTCCTGAGAAATAACTTCATTGATTCTGCAATTTACAAAAATGTATTCAGCAACATCTAGAAGCTTTATCCTTGCAAACTTGGTATCTAGGACTGCAAACAAAATTATAAATTTAATGCCTTCTTACAACTGCAACTAAGTATCTGTTATTCATCTTCCCATCTAAAACAACTTCATTGATTATGTTAGGAGTCATAAAGTCAAATTTGCTAGCCCAATGCAGTATCACAGTTTCCACCATACCATTGACAGGATTTATCAGTCTTTCAAGGTTCAAGCTACAGAGAAAAATATTGCTTCAGATTCCACAACTCATCTATCAAGCACAACATGGAATCGCTCTTCAAGATATTTAGGCAAACTCTTTTATATAAATAAAAGAAAATGAACTGAAAACTGCAGCTTGTCATCTGCTATTGAATCCCCTTCATGCAAGAGCTACTTGAAGAACAGAGGAATCAATCAATCTTCAAATACACAAGATGAGAATTTCTTGAGATCAAAGCATAAAATATTAGCTCTCCAAGTACCAAGTCATCAAACCCAAAAGCATAAGATCTCAAACAAATTGAAAATTGTTGTTCTTTTCTTTGCTAGAAGTTGGAAGAACCTCAAACAAGATCCCAGAGGAATTAAACAAGCAAGCATACTTCCCTCATGAAATTTTTTTTGTGGATCAGGGCCCAATAGCATACATCTCATTAAAGAAAATGGAAGTTTCAGTCAAGCTTAAAATGGACTGTTCACAACCACTATCTTACCATGTAAACTTCAATCATGCACCATTCGTAGAAGACAACCTTAAGTCCTTTGAAATATTTACAAATTCGCAAGAGAGAGCCAACCATTAAATGACTCAGTGATTGGTACATGTGCAAGTATATGCAGAAGCCAAAGAGAGATTTCTCAAATTCTAATCCAAGATCTATACACATAATGTATAATATACTATAGGAAGAACCCAATGACGATTATAAAATTCTCATAACTCTCCATGAGAAAAGAAAATAATGTTCTCATAACTAAAGATAGAAATATCATCCATTGGAGACTATGAAGGATTGAATGCTCTTTATTTTCGTCTTTGTTCCATCATATTTCATTACGTTATGGCAGAGATATTCAATCGCCTTTGAAAATTGTCAAAACCCTTATAAGGATAAGCAATAAGTTATTAAAATGTACTAGCTCCCCATTTCATATTAACCAAGGATCCAAACTTGGTGGAATGGTGAGAGGGGTCATATGTTTTATTTCTTGTCTCTTGCAGGGTCTCGCGCAAGGTCTGGCATATGGATTTGAATGGGAATGATAGAAAATATTGTCAGGGACTGTGTGAGGACAATAATTCATTTGTTTTTAGTGTGAATTTGATCATTGGTGGAGTTTGGAAGGGGTTTGCAGGTCTGAGATTGTGTAAGGATAAACCTAGATATGTACATGTTGATGTTTAAAATTGGATTCATCAATCATGGAATGCTTTTGTGCTTGTCTCGAGAAGAAATGCCTTTGACTGTCACTTGTTTGATAGTAAAATGAAACAGTGCATTGCATAGACTGACACAAAGTGGAATGGTTATAATGGGGTGCCAAAACGGGTATAATACTAAAAGGGACTCCTCCAAGTTGTCAAGGGTTCGGTGTTCTATGGTGAGGGAATAAATAGAACATACGAGATTGTTACAGAGGTATATAATTGTCATAGCTTAGGGGAATTTTAGTGGTTGGAAGGTTAATGTTGATGTCCCAAGCAATGTTGGGAATCTTCAAAGCCATTAGCATGTTTAAAGGAGGAAATACAAACTCTCCATTCCAAGATATTAGGCGTACAAACTATCATAAAGGTGAATGTACTTGGTGAAGGAGAATATTAATGTTTACTATTGAATACATGGAACTTGGAAATTATTTGTATATTATTCTGTTTTATGAAAACTTCACAATATGAGTTCAAAATATTTTCTTGTAATAGGTCCTTAGTTGATGTGCATATTGTTTCTTTCTACTTTAACCCTTGGAAATTTTACTGTTGGATTTCTTTACTCAGTACCATAGAAATCATATCTAGCAAAGGGTCGGGGTCCACAAGTATAAAACATGGGATCCAATAACTATAAATTGTTGTATTTATTTCACCATCTTGGCTCTATCAAAGTATGTCAGCACTTATTGACCAATTTTCCTAAAAGGACTTGTTGTTTATTCTACCATGCTTCCTAAATTTTAGTCATATATATATATATATATATATATATATATATATATATATATATATATATATATATATATATATATATATATATATATATATATATATATATATATATATCTTATGTGATACCTCTTTTTGGTATAGTTGATTATTGGCATTTTTTAGTGCATGATAGGAAAACTGTCAATTTTCTAAAATAGCAGTGTTGAAGCATCATGTGATCCACTGATTTTGTGTAGGATTCAAATAGAAACAAAATGATCAATGAATATGTTTGAGAGTGTAGGATTGGAATGGGTAGCTATGGCAAAGTGGTTGGTGCAACTTACTTCTTTGTACAATAAGCCTTTTTTTCTTTTTTTTGAGCAAGAGTGGGATATTGATAATGCTTATAATTGCTGCATGCTATAAGGTACTTCATTGAAACACAAAAGATGGAAAGCTATATGCTCTCAATTTACTTATTGTGGATTGTATTTTTGTACTTATTTCCTCTAGAGTTTTATTGTGATTCTGAAGTAGATAACTGTGTTTGAGATACACCATTCTTTGTTTTATATTTTCATGGTATGAAAATCAAATTTATTGTCGTCCAATGAAAGCAGTAGAAACATAATGTCACTGATAATATTTACATGGGTTTTATAAGTAGAAAATATAAGATTTATTACATGTACATGATTTTTGTAGAGGTTCTTATTTGTCTTTTTCTTCATATGAGGAGTCTTCCACATGTTTTTCTTATGTTTTCTCTTGTGCTTTCCATGCTTTGTATTTCTTATGTTTTCATATGAGAAGTTTTGCTCTTGCTACAAAGCTTTCCAGCCCAAGGTGTGAATTGCAGCATGGATTTTTGTACTATTTAAATTACCTTTTATATTTGTTGGTATTGTCTTCCTAATATTCCTATCTCTCTTCCTTTGATAGGTTCATTCCAAGCCAATTCATAGGTTTCAAGATGTTTACCTAGGTCAAAACAACTTCATGTTATTCCTCACAGCATCCAACTTTTTCTTTGGTCTCAAATTTGCCCATCATCCAAACTATTTTGATCATGCTAGTTTGATGGACCAGAGTCATAGATAGTGGGACCTAAGCTTGATACATAAGTTCATGATGAAATTAGTGAAACTCATGATGAAGTTCAAGATATGTCAGAAGGCATCATGCATTTAATCAGACCATTGGAGATAAATCAGATGGAACAATGACAATAAACAAATTGAAAGGTACATGATTACTTGCCAAATTTGAACCTAGAAATGCTAAAGATGGTTTGGATAATGAAAGTTGGATTGAATCAACAAACGAGGAAATAAAACAAATAGAGAAGAATAAAACTTGGACTCTTGTTCCTAGATCCAAGGATAAAAATGTAATTGGCATAAAGTGGGTATGCAGAAATAAGCTAGATGAAGATGGAAAAGTTTCTAGAAACAAAACAAGATTGGTATGTAAAGGCTATTCTTAAGAAGAAGAAGGTATTGATTATGGTGAAACTTTTGCTCCTATTGCAAGATTAGAAGGTTTTAGAACTTTACTAGCATATATAGGTCACAAAGGATTTATAGTTTATCAAATGGATGTAAAATCTACATTCTTGAATGGAATTCTTGATGAAGAAGTTTACATTGAACAACCTAAAGGTTTTGTAGATCCTAGCAAAAAGGACATGATTTGTAAATTACACAAGGCATGATATGGTTTGAAGCAAGCTCCCAGAGCTTGGTATGAAAGACTTCATAACTACAGAAAAGAAATAAAGAGAAGATTAAAAAAGGAAAAAAGAGGAAAGACGAAGCAAGAGGAAGAGAAAAGGAAGAAAACATAAGAATATTATGAGCTGAAGTAGAGGTGGAAGATTGTGATGCAAGAATCAATATTCTTGCCCAATTTGAAGCATGTGGAATCATAACTTGGGAAGGTAGTGCTTTAGCATGAAGCTAACATACCTTATGTAGCACCAATAATTGTACCTATTGTGGGACTTGTAGCTATCCCATCATCAATAGTCAAGCTCTTGACAACACTATTTGATGATGATGATGACTGAATAGGGTAAATGATCTCATTGAACAAGTTATTTGAAAAGAATAAATCTATGAAGTCTTTGGAGAAAACATTAATTGAAGTCTTAGAGAGAATGCAGAAGACAATTACTACAACTATAACTAATCTAAACTTGCACTCAAAGGCTAAATAATTGGTGAAGTCTTTTGATGAAAAAATCACAACCTTGTCTAAATTTTCTTTAGCACAAGCGCAAACTAAGAATGATGCATCACTTTTTGATACAATGCATGTGAATATAAGGTATGACTTGAAGTCACTTGATGTATGCATTAAAGAGTTAAGAAAGCATATTAATGAAGGTAAGAAGTTGTATGGATAGTGTGCACTGTCATACAAATACCTAAAAGATTTTGAGAATTAGATAAAGTGTTAGATGAGTGAAGTTCATATAGTCTCTACAAGGTTATAGTAACCTAAGCCCAATATTGAAGATTTTTCATCAGAAGTTGAGAAGATTCACAATGTAAGTAGAGTCACAGCGGCTAATAAGGAAAAGGTAATCAAATGGTTCTCTTCTCTTAGAGAATTTTTTTTGTACCTAAGATTACCATTTTACAGAGGGAATTGGAGGAGTATCTTGTAGCCAAGGCCTCCTATGATAGATTTTCTTATAGTGACTTCAGTTCAATTGAAGTAGAATCTTATGCACTTGGAACTTTAATTAGTATATACGGTATAGTGAAGGAGAACTAGAAGAAAGAAGTTGAGTGACTGAAACTTGTTTATGCAGATTGTTTTTCTACTATATCAAGTTGATCAACAATAGGACATAAAGTTTTGTGTACATTTTTTGACACCTTTTCCATTGATGTCAAAGGGGGAGTAATATATGTAAGAAAAATTGTATGTGTATATGTAAGCAAGAATACACTTATGTATCATTGTAAGGAGTGATAAGGAATGTAATGATCCATAAAAACATGAATAAAATTGTTATGTTTTGAAGGCAATTTTTGTGTAGATATTTTGACTTGTTTTGGTTTGTACTACATCATTTTGGGACTTAATCAATTTTCCCAAATGTTTCCATCAATTCCAAAGGAGGAGATTGTTAGAAATATGGTTAGCAAAATTTCTAGAGTGTTGTAATTTATGGAAAAATATACTCAACATTTTATTTATGCATTTAAAGTTATAAAATTGTCTAAGTGCTAGACATATTGGAGCAAGACAGAGATATATGTGATGTGTAGGGAAGACACACTTCAACTTAGATTATGTGTAGTTAAGGATAACTTTATGATAATTTCATGATGAGATAGTTAAGTGCGCAGATATGTATGGACAATATGACACAAGTTATGATTGATTTACTAGTTTTGGTATTTAATAGAGTAAAACATAGTATAACAGATAATTGAGTTGTACGACTGAAGGAATTATTTTGGGAACAAGATAATTACTTACTTGTGGTCTAATTTATAATTGTGCAACCATGTGAGAGCATGAAGGCTAACAACATAATTTTACAATCATCAAGGTATAAATGAAGATCTTATCTTGAGTAGATAAGTGAGCAATGAAGATATGTTATGCAAGCAATATATGTTGATTTAAACTATTGCGAAGGAAGATTACATGATATGTGAGATTTATGTGATGCTAGATCTAATACATGATTACAAAAAGTGTGAGTTATAATAGTAAGAAAGTATTGTATGTATAACTATTCTTGTGAAGAACTCTATTGTATAATTGCATGTTAGGGCAATGGCCTCTTCTTGCATACATTATATTTGATCTACCAACTCCTAATAGGGTTGAAGAAACTCCTAACATGGTTAAAGATTTTAAAAGGGCCTAGTCCTCTAACAAGGACTCAAGACACTATTTGTACTTCATAGATTCCTTCCAGGGTCAATATCCTTAACATTATTCTATTGTTTATTGAATCATTTAGTGGGTATCATATCCACTAGAGTTTTCCCTTGGCCAGGGTTTCCCTAGTTAATAAATAATGGTGTTATGAGTTCTCTATGTGTATGGTTATATTTATTGTTCAACATTGTTGGTTTACTTTCATATACAAGTTATAAAGTAAGTAATAATATCTAGTTGTGGGCAAAAGTTTGTAGAATATTGATTCACCCCACCTCTCAGTATTATCTATTTATAACACCCTAACCCTAATTAAAACCCTAACCCTAACCCTAATTCAAACCCTAACTCTAACTATAATCCTAACTCTAACCCTAACCCTAACTCTAACTCTAACTTTAACTCAAACACTAACTCAAACTCTATCACTAACCCTAACCCTAACACTAACTCTAAGCCTAACTCTAACCTTAATTATGACTCTCACCCCAATTCTGACCTCAACCCCAATTTTAATCCTAATGCTAATTCTAGCCCTAGCTCTAACCCTAACCCTAAACCTAAATTTAACCCTATCCCCAACTCTACCTCTAACTCTTACTTGAACCCTATCTCTAAATCTAACTCTAACTCTAACTCTAACCCAAACTCTAACTTTAACTTGAACCCTAACTCAAAATCTACCCCTAACCCTAACCCTAACACTAACACTAACCCTAGATCTAACATTAATTATATAACTCTAACCCTAATTCTAACACTAACCTTAATTTTAACCTGAACACTAACTCTAGCTTTAAGTCTAACCCCAACTCAAACCCTAAGCCCAACTCTACATCTAACTCTTACTTGAACCCTAACTCTAACTCTAGCTCTAATTCTAACCCTGCCCCTAACCCTTACCCCAACTCTGCCTCTAACTCTTACTTGAAGCCTAACTCTAAATCTAACTCTAACTCTAACCCTAACCCTTACCCTAACCCCAATTCTAACACTAACAAGTTAACACTAACACTAACACTAACACTAATTGTAATCCTAACCCTAATGTTAACCCTATATCTAACTGTAACCCCAAGGCTAACCCTAACTCTAATCTTAATTCTAACCCTAACCCTAACCCTAACCCTAACTCTAACTCTAACTCTAATTGTAACCATTACTCTTACTCTAACTCTAATTCAAACACTAACTCTGACTCAAACCCAAACTCTAATTATAACCCTAACCCTAATTAAGCCTAATCCTAATCCTAACCCTAACCCTAACCCTATCCCTGATCCTCACTCTTACTTAAACAATAACACTAAATCTAACTCTAACTCTAACCCTAACCCAAATGTTAACTTTAACTTGAACCCTAACTCAAAATCTATCCCTAACCCTAGCCCTAATACTAACTCTAACCTTAGCTCTAACATTAATTATAACTCTAACCCTAACCTTAATTTTAATTGTAATACTAAATCTAGCTCTAACTCTAACCCCAACTCTAACCCTAACCCTAACATTACCTCTAACTCTTACTTGAACCCTAAGTCTAGCTCTAACTCTAACCCTAACTCTAACCCTCACCCTAACCCAAACCCAAACCCAAACTATACATCTAACTCTTACTTGAACCCTAACTCTAACTCTAATTCTAACCCTAACCCTAAACCCAACTCTACCTCTAACTCTTACTTGAACTCTACCTCTAACTCTTACTTGAACCCTAACTCTAACTCGAACTCTAACTCTAACTCTAACTCTACCTCTACCTCTACCTTTGACTCTTGAACCCTAACTCTAACCCTAACTTTAACTCTAACACTAATTCTAACCCTAACCCTAACCCCAATTCTAACACTAACACTAAAACTAACTCTAATTGTAACCCTAACCATAATGATAACCCTAACTCTAATTGTAACTCTAAGGCTAACCCTAACTCTAATCCTAATTCTAACCCTAACCATTATTCTAGCCCTAACTCTAACCCTAACCCTAACTATAACTCTAACTCTAACCCTTTCTCTAGCTCTAATTCTAACACCAACTCTAACTCAAACCCAAACTCTAATTCTAACTCTAACCCTAACCCAAAAAAAGGAGAAAGACCTTACAAGTCAGTGATTCAAATAAATCAGAGGATGAAACTAAGGACAAGCTAGTGGAGAAAGCCGCAGAAGAAGGGAGAACTCCACTAGACAAGAAGGCATGGAAACCAAAGGTAGGAAACCTAAAAATGTGAAATATAAATGATGATAATTTTATACAGTTAAATAAGTATTGTAGCTTATATAATAATATGGATAGAAGGAAACTAGAGAACACTAGAGTAAGAACTATGATCTTGAGGAACAAATTACATTCAAAATAAGATTCCAAAGGACCTATACAATAGGTTATTACATAGGAATAAAAGAGTGATAGAAGAAGACACAATGTTAAGAGAAAATGTGATCAATAAACTGTGTGAAGTTAACTCTAAGGAGGATATGGATAGAATTTTGAAGGGTATTGTCCCCTTGTTGAGGAACAAAAGAAGAGAAATTTTTCCAATGGGAGGCGATTATGAAGAAATCAAGGAGACAAAAGAAGCCATAGTAAAACATATGACTTCTATGTGAAAGGTGAGTGCACAGTCAAAACTAGTAAGCCTAGTATATGTACAAGTAGGTACACCATCTAGTGATGAGGAAGATGTTGAGGAGACACAATACACAAAATCACCTCCTCACATAGTTATGGGTACTGAATCCATGCAAGTGGATAGTATTCATGTAACAATGGACATTAAAAAAAATCCATTTTCTCAATATGGATAAAACATTATTCACAATGTCAGCAATATCACTGCCTACACCATTTCTAAAGAAGAAGAAGAAGAAAAGAAGAAAGAAATAGAGAGGAAAAGAGAAAAGGAAAGAAAGGATAACAAAAGAAACAAAGAGAATAGGAAAAGAGGAAAATAAGAAGAAGCAAGAGGAAGAGAAAAGGAAGAAAATAAAAAAAGATTTTGAGCTAAAGTAGAGGTGGAAGATTGTGATGCAAGAATCAACATTCTTTCCCAATCTAAAGCATGTGGAATTGAAACATGGAAAGGTAGTGTTTTAGAGTGAAGATACCATACCTTATGTAGCCCCAACAATTATACCTATTGCAACACCTACAACTAGCCCATCATCAACATTCAAGCTCTTGACAACACTATCTGATGATGACGATCACCAGAAAGGGTTAAGGAGTTCATTGAGCAAGTTATTTGAAAAGAATAAATCTATGAAGTCTTTGGCAAAGACATTAACTAAAGTTTTTGAGAGAATGTAGAAGACATTTACTACAACTATAACTAATCCAAACTTTTAGTCAAAGGCTAAAGAATTGGTGAAGTCTTTTGATGAAGAATTCACAACCTTGTTTGAAGTTACTTCAGCGCAAGCACAAGCTAAGCATGATGCATCACTTTTTGATACAGTGTGCATGAATGTAAGGTATGACTTGAAGGAACTTGATGTATGCATCAAGGAGTTAAGAAAGTATATTGATGAAGGTAAGAAGTTGTATGAATAGTGCACACTATCATACAAATACTTGATAGATTTTGATAATCAGATAAAGGGTCAAATGAGTGAACTTCATACACTCTCTCCAAGGTTATAGTTACCTAAGGTCTGTATTGAAGATTTTGCATCAAAAGTTGAGAAGATTCACAATGCAATTAGGGGCACAGAGGATGATAAGGAAAAGGTAATCAAAAGGTTATTTACTCTTAGAGAAATTTTGTTACCTAAGATCACCATTTAGTAGAGGCAATTAGAGGAGTGTCCTACAAGGCCTTCTATGATAAATTTTCCTATACTAAATTGAGCATGGTTGAAGTAGCATCTTATGAACTTTCCACCCTCATCAATATATCTGATATAGTAAAGGAGAACTAGAAGAAAATAGTTGAGCGACTAAAACTTGTTTACGCAAATTGATTTTCTAAGATATTAAGTTGATTAGCAATAGGCTACAAAGTTTTGTGTACATTTTTTTTGACACCTTTACCATTGATGACAAAAGGGGAGTAATATATGTAAGTAAAATTGTATATGCATATGTAAGTGGGAGTACAATATGTATCATTGTAAGGAGTGATAAGGAATGTAATGATCCATCAAAATATGCATAAAATTGTTATCTTTTGAAGGAAATTTTTGTGTAGTTATTTTTATTTGATTTGGTTTGTATGACATCATTTTGGGACTTAGCCAATTTTCCCAAATGTTGCCATCAATTCCAAAGGGAGTGATTGTTGGCAATACGGCCAGCTAGATGTCTAGTGTGTTATTTATGGAAACATGTATTCAACATTTCATTTATGTATTTAAAGTTAGAAATTTGTCTAATTGTTAGATAGATTGCAGCAACACAGAGACAGATGTGATGTGTATGGACAACATACTTTAATTTATATTATGCGTAGTTGAGGATAGCTTTTAATAATTTCATGATGACATAGTAAAGTGCACATATATGTACAAACAATATGACACAAGTTATGATTGACTTACAAGTTCTAGTATTTAACAGAGCAGGACAAAGCATAATAAAGAATTGAGTTATACAACTAAAGAAATTATTTTGGGAACAAAATAAATACTTAGTCATGGTTATTTGACATTCTAAGTTATAATTGGACAAGAATGTGAGAGCATGAAGGATGACGAAGCATAATTTTACAATCATCAAGGTATAAATGAAGATCTTATCTTGCACAGATAAGTGAGCGATGTAGATATGTTATGCGAGCAATATATGTTGATGTAAAATATTGTGAAGGAATATTACATGGTATGCAAGCTTTATGTGATGCTAAATCTAATACATGATAAGAGAAAGTGTGAGTTACAAGAGTAAGAAAGTATTGTATGTATACTTATTCTTGTGAAGAACTCTATTGTATAATTGCATGTTAGGGAAGTGAGCTCTTCTTGCATACATTGTATTTGATCTACCAACTCCTAATATGGTTGAAGTGGCTTTTAACAAGACCTAGTCCTCTAACAAGGACTCAAGACACTCTATGACAATGGTCAATATCCTTAACAAGATTCTATTGTTTAGTGGATCATCTTGTGGGTATCATCCACGTGCTAGGGATTTCCCTTGGCCAAGGTTTCCCTAGTTAACAAATAATGGTGTTATGAGTTATTTATGTGTATGATTATATTTATAGTTTAGCATTGTAGGTTTACTTTTATATCCAAGCTATAAAGTAAGCAACAATATTTAGTTGTGGGCAAAATTTTGTAGAATATTGATTTAGCCCCCCCTCTTAATATTATCTATTTCTAACACCCTAAGCCTAATTTAAACCTGAACCCTAATTCAAATCCTAACTCTAACTATAACCCTAACTATAACACTAACCCTAACTCTAACTCTAACTCTAACTCAAATTCTATCCCTAACCCTAACCCTAACCCTAACTCTAACCCTAACTCTAACCTTAATTATAACTCTAACCCCAATTCTAACATTAACCCCAAATTTAACCCTGACTATCTCTAGCTCTAACTCTAACCCTAACCCTAACCCTAAATTGAACCCTAACCCTAACTCTACCTCTAACTCTTACTTTATCCCTAACTCTAATGAACCCTAGCTCTAGCTCTAGCTCTAGCTCTAGCTCTAACTCTAACTCTAACTCTAACTCTAACTCTAACTCTAACTCTAACTCTAACTCTAACTCTAATCCTAACCCTAAGCCAAGCTCTAAATTTAACTTGAACCCTAACTCAAATTTTATCCCTAACCCTAACCATAACACTAACTGTAACCTTAGCTCTCACATTAATTATAACTCTAAACCCAATTCTAACCCTAACCTTAATTTTAACCCTAACGCTAACTCTAGCTCTAACTCTAACCCTAACTATTACCCTAACCCCAACTCTAACTCTAACTCTTACTTGAACCCTAACTGTAGCTCTAGCTCCAACCCTAACCTTGACCCTAACCCCAAATCTACCTCTAACTCTTACTTGAACCCTAACTCTAACTCTAACTGTAATCCTAACCGTGACCCCAACTGTACCTCTAACTCTTACTTGAACCCTAACTGTAACTTTAACCCTAACTCTAGCCCCAATTCTAACACTAACACTAACACTAACACTAACACTAACTCTAATCATATCCCTAACCCTAATGCCAACCATAAATCTAACTATAACCCTAACGCTAAGCCTAACTCTAATCCTAATTCTAACCCTAACCCTTATTTTAACCCTAACTCTTTAAGCCTAACTCTAGCTCTAACTCTAATTATTACTCTTACTTTAACTATACTTCTAACTCTAACTCTAACTTAAACCCAAACTATAATTCTAACCACAACCCTAACCCTAATTCTAACCCTATATGTATTTGTAACCTTAATTCTAGCCCCAACCCTAACCCTAACTCTAACTCTAACTCTAGCTCTAATTCTACTCCTAACCCCAAACCTAACCCTATATAACCCTAACTCTAATTTTAATTATAATTCTAACCCTAACCCCAATTCTAGCCCTAATCCTAACCTAATTCTAACCCTAGCTATAACTCTAATCCTAACTATAACCCCAACTATAACTCTAACTCTAACTCTAACTCTAATCCTAACTCTAACTCTAATCCTAACTCTAACTCTAACTCTAACTCTATCTCTAATTCTAACCCTACCCTTATTTTAACCCCAACTCTATTTCTAAATCTAACTCTATCCCTACCTATAACTATAATTGTAATTGTAACCCTAACCCTAGCTCTAACCCTACTCCTAATTCTAATCCTAACACTATATATAACTCTAACTTGAACCCTAACCTTATACCTAATTCTAATCATAACCCCAACCTAATTCTAATCATAACCCCAACCCTAATTCTAACCCTAACTCTAACTCTAGCACTAAATCTAATCCTAACTCTAACTTCTAACCCTAACCTTAACCCTAAATTTAACCCTAATACAACTCTATCTCTCATTTTACTTTAACTCTAACTTGTACCTTAACTCTATCTTTAACTCTAACTCTAAGTTGAACATTAACTCTAACCCTAGCCCTAACCCTAACCCTAACCCTAACCCTAACCCTAACCCTAATCTTAACTCTAACCCTAACCCTAGCTCTATCTCTAACTCTATATCTAACTCTATTTCTAATTGTAACCTTAACCCTAATGCTAACCCTAAATCTAACCCTAGCCCTAGCTCTAACTCTAGTCCTAACTCTAACCCTAATTGCAACCCTAACCCTAACTATAATCCTAACTTTAACTCTAACTCTAATCCTTATTCTAACAATAATTCTAAACTCTAACTCTAACCCTAACTCTAATTATAACCCTAACCCGAACTATATTTTTTACCCTAATTCTTAACCTTACCCTTACCTAACCCTAACTCTAACTCTAATTCTAAACCTAACCCTAACTCTAACTCTAATTCTAAACCTAACCCTAACTCTAACTGTAACTCTAATCCTCACCCTAACTATAACCCTAATAATAGACCTAACCCTAAACCTATCTGTAATTTTAATCTTAATGCTAACCCTAATCCTAACCTTAACTCTAACCCTAACCATAACTCTACTCCTAAATATAACATTTTAGGCAACAATATCCTTATAATAAAAATGAATTAAAGTGATGAAAATAAACACCATAGATAGAATTAAAAAATAAAATGTTGAAGAATAATTTTAAAGTAGGTTTATACAACTAAAATTCTATAGTAACATTACACAACTATATTTAAAAATAAATAAATAAATCGATACTAACCTTATAAAAATAGAAAAATTTAAAAATACTTGTCCTGTTGCATTGTGACTACCACTAGCTTATATATATATAACACCAAGAATAATCGTTCTCGATGTACCTAATTTCATAAATCTCAACTAAGATTAAAATAACTTTGAGATTACATGAAAATAGACGCTTCAAGAATGATTGCACTTATATATATATATATATATATATATATATATATATATATATATATATATATATATATATATATATATATATATAGACACTTTCTAGTTATCATTCATTCTATTTGAAAAAAGAAGTAACATGCATAGTTTAAACAACTATGAAGAGAACATCACCAAATTCCAACAAGATAAATACCATTTACGAGGTGATCACTAATCTGCATAAGCAAATTCTTTCAGTGGGAAAAAAAAAATCAAGAACGATTCCAGGTGTACGCCTAATTCTCCAGATTGATTCCAAGCTCCAAGTCCACTCCTTGATCCCCAAGGCTTCCAAATTCTCTCATATGTTCCAAGCAATTGAAAATCATGTCTTCTATATCCAAAAAGTAGATATTAATTTTGTTTCTTCAAATCAATCTAATCTTTCTTTCCAAGAGCTTGATTTTTCTGTGGAATGAGTGTCATTGGAGATGTAATCCCATTATAACTCTGAATGTGTGAAAAACAAGTGCCACATAGTGACTTAGTACTTGCCTTTAGTTTTAATATAAATTTAGTTTTAATTTAAAAAAATTATTATAGTATATTAAATATTTTAATTTAAAAAATGTTATATAGTTATAATTTTCTATAATATAATTAGTTTAAATTTAAATTTAAATTTAATCTATAAATTTAATTATTGATCTATATGTTCTATTGCATTTCTTAAATGATAATATAATATAAATAATATCATTTTAAAATATTTTTAATTGAATGACAAAAAATGTATTATAAAAGTTAATAATTAAAATATACAAATACATAATTTTTTAAATAAAAACAACTTTTAAAAGGTATTAGTTTTACAATTATCAAATTTGGCCCATAAGCTAAATGAATTCATACATAAAAATATATTAAAAAATTAAAAGTGATTAATTCGAGTCCTAGAAATTTTAAGATTTTAATTACTAGTTAAAACATAAAATTCAAAATGTATATAAAATATTTTAATTTAAAAATTGTTATATAGTTATAATCTTCTATTAGTTTAAATTTAAATTTAAATTTTATTTATAAATATAATTATTGATCTATATGTTCTATTGCATTTCTTAAATGATAATACAATATAAGCAATATCATTTTTGAATAGTTTTAATTGAACGATAAAAATTATATTATAAAAGATAATAAAATTAAAATTAAAAAATAAATTTAAAAATTTAATAAATTTTTTTTAAAGAGTATTAGTTTTACAATTATCAAATTTGGCCCATATAAGAGCTAAATGAATTTACCAATCAAATCTTAGAAAAATATTTTCTAAATATTGAAAAGTTAAAAAATTTACATCTATGCTATGCACAACGTATTAGTTTATAAGAAAAATCAAAAGTAATTAATTTTGAGTCATAGAAGTTAAAAAAATTAATCACTAGGTAAAGCATAAAATTTAAAATGTGTCACAATAGTACTTAGCCTACCGACAAGTACTAATAATGATCAATCAATAATCACTCTCCCTCCCAAAGAAATAGCAATCGATTCCTTTAATTGAACAAATATTCCTTTAATATTTGTTTATGTTATTAAGGATAAGATAGAATATAGTGCCTTTTAAGCTTAATCTGCATCAGTACAACAATCATCCTTGAATAATGTATGAAATTGTAGTTTACCTACATGGATTGTGTAGCAAAGGATAATAATACAAGAAAAATGGGCAGTCTTCTTTAAAGCATCTTGTAAGACTACCATGGAAATCATAAATAAGTTTCCCTACAACTTCTGCTTCCCAACTGCATAGTATCCAATGCCCTATTCAATGGTTCTTATCCAATTCTCTTTCATTCTAGTTTTCTTCTCTTTTGGGGAATTTTCCTATGCGTGAGGATGTCATAACCCATTTCTTTTTAACCAATTAAATTGCTATTATTATTGCCACTTGGAATTATTTAAAAAATCTTTATCTTTTATTAAACTGAAATAAAATCATTCTATTATTGTTTCCATTAAGAGTTTAAGTTGTTAATGATTTATCAAGTTTTTGGAAGTTTGCTTAAATACTCATTGAGGAGTGAATAGTATTGACCGAGCAATTCAAAAAAATTTCAAAATGTCTCTAAAATGCCAATAAGAATTTATCTATTTTATCGATGGTATGGAGAAGTTGGGAAGATCTTTGATGTTGGATTAACAATTTAGTTGGTTATTGTAACTAACTCAAGATTTCTTTAATGATAGGAAAACCTTGCACAAGGTACACGAGGATTAATTTTGCTTCTAGGAATTTTGCCTGTGAGGTAGAATAGCTTGTGTCTCTTTGTGTGAAATTTTTCCATGGTTGTTCTAAGTGGCCTTCTTGCCATCTTGCAATGGTTATCATGGAAGGAAAGTAGGATGTATCAGAACTATGAATACAATTTCTATATTTTTTACTCTATATGTTCTATTATAAATTTAATCCTTTCATTGTTACTCAAATGACTAGAAATAATAAATGGATTTTAGCTATGATGCTATGTTATTTCTTTTATCGAAGAAGGGGTGAACCTTCGAAAAATAATACTTACAATTCAAGTTTCTTGGTCCTTAGCCCTCCATTGCTTTTACAACCATTGTTGAAGGCATTTTTCTTTCTAAGAATTTGTCGTAGACAGGGCCACAATTGTGATGTTTCTTGGGTTTTTTAACACTATGGTGATACTATAAAGAGGAGAAACTCCCATAAAACATGAATGACATAGTGCACATGAGTGATAGGTTGAAATATACCATAGACAAAATTGGGGTTGATCCTTCAAGCTTCTCTGCTATAGTGAATTGTTTTGGTGAACGCCATTGGAAATTTTCAAGAACAGTGGGTTGATTAAGTGCTCCGGTCAGGCATACATCAAGAAATGCAAAATCACAGCTATAGAATTGTTATGTTTGGAGGATGTATAGAAGTATAAGTGATTAAAGAAAAGTGGTGGCTTATATCATGCTCATTCCCCTCAAGGAACCTTTAAAAAGATTATTCTTTTGATAAAATATTGATGGATAAAAATCACAAAGACAAAGACATAGGAGGGGAAGAGGTTTGTGGAGACTGAACCCACATGACTTTGGGTGCATTTATTGATCATCTCCCAGTAATCCAATGTTTTCATCACTTAATTCTCACTATCAAATCTTGGTAATTAGTGTTTAGGAAGCTTAGACATAATCACACATCTTTACCAACATCGTAATATTTGAGAGTTTTTTTATTGATGTTCCTCCATGAAAACTTTGATTTTACATCTAGTTATCATATTAAGATAATATTTCTACCAAACCTAACTACCATATTCTTGATGATGAATCACTAGTTTTAGGAGTTGGGTACAATAAGCTAATTTTGTTAAACCTTTTGTGAAGTCTTATTAACTTGGACACTATTGAAAGTCAAAAAAACCAACAACATATGCTTGCTAAAAAGAACAACTTGGATATTTAATTAGACCATAACTGAAACGATGATCTTATTGCTTTCGCTTGCAAGAAGATAGAGATATGCCTCTAATTGTTTTATTTTTGAAGATTTAGTGTTATTATTCTATTCTAGTGCCTACTTTCCAAATTTTAGCCTTGATAGTGTCATGTTCTCAATTTCCTATTAAATACTTTTAGAACATATAGTTCTAAACCTATAAGTCAATGCTTAGCTATCAACTAAGGTCTTAATTGGAATCTACTTATTTACTTAGGTCAACACCATCATAGCTATTGGCTTGACCTCATTTGAGATTAGTCTTTTAGTAAACAATAATAAATATGATTGGGAATTTCAAAGAAGATTGAGATGAAACTATACCATTAGATATGTTTTTTTGTATGAGGATTCATGAACTATTATGAAATTTTGATGTACTTATCCCTTGATTTGTGAGAGCTTCATGTGTGGAAATAGAATATGATTCTTGATATGTATTCGTATGCATGTATGTATGTGTACACACACACACACACATTTCTTGGGATTAGAAAAAACATTTCTTTTGATTCTTAATATGCACTTTGTGTAATTATCTTATAAAAGAGTTCCAAGATATGTTCGGCTTCTTGAGATGTTTTTCTTTCTAACAAGAATTGTATTGGATATATGCTTTGATGATGAAATGATTTAATGTGTAATTGATAATGTCTTATATCAATTGAGTGATGGTTGCATATGGCATGTTTTGAGGATGCTACATACTGAGTTGCTTATGATGTCTATCCTACATGTGTCAAATCCATATATGAGGGTTATGATGTGAATTGGAAATAGGGATGATAAATTTCTATGATAAGATTGACCCAATTATGTGGTTTTGTGAATGTCTAAGTGGTTGTGAATGGTTTTAGAACATGATTTCTTTTAACCACATGATTCCATTACCACTCTTGGTTTTACTTGCTTAGACTTCCTCAATGTCGGACAGGATATCTTCCATGTTAGGAAATATTTCGGGGAAGCTTAATAGCTTCTTGGTAGGGTGGTAAAGCACTCCTACAATATTCTCGCCCTTATGTTTCTTGAGTAGGTTTTGGAACTTATTTTAGTATTGTCATCTAGTTTAAACCATCCTTGTATTCTGGTATCTAGTATCTGGTAAATATATTTCTTTTAAATTTAATAATAATTGAGAATTTATGTTTACTGGTCAATATTCAAAGAGCCTTGACTCTCATTGAATTTTGTGTATTTTCTAGAGATTGCTAATGTGGCATTGGCTTTGTAGGGGCAGTATTTACATATGGTATTAGAGCTCTTGGTTTCACATACGAGCCTTGAGTTCACTATGCTATACACACAATCATAAGTCAACTAGCTTAATTTATGATATATGAGTTGATGACACGAGTTGCATGGTGTGTCTTCTAGTTATGATTATTTTGAGATAGAAGGATATGATGTTCCTTGTGTATCTCATGATTTTGGGTTGAACTTGCATTCTTTAAGAGATTTTCAAAATGAAAAGCTTCTGAAATGATTGGTAATCTGCATACCTCAGATCGTTATGACTATATTTTGATTTAAATTATGTGATGATATAATATGCATATTATTATATTATACTTGAAGTATTTATTTCTTTTCATGTGTGATGCAAGAAGGGTGTGAATTTCTATTAACTATTGATATAGTCAATGAATTGTTGACTTTTGCACTAGGCTATGATTGCCTACCAAATCAAGATTGGGCTTGTGATAGAAAAGAAAAATGTCCTTTATTGTGTAAATAGTATGTGGTGCACATGTGATGTATGATTTTTTTTAAATGCCAGATTAATGTGGTTCATTAAGTAACCTAGAATGATAAGTACGAAGGATGTTATGGATTTCATTTGCAAAAGTATTGCACATTCCATTATGCATTTAGAAATGTGTGATTATCAAGATACATTGAATGTGAAGTTTTTTTATGTTCTTAGTGGTCCTTGCACACAAAGTGGCATTAATCATCTACTCCCTCTTGGTGATTAGTGAGAGTCATTGTGCTTTATGTCAATTGGGTTCATTTGATTATGCCTAGTTTTTATAAACTTTGATGTGATGAGGGACTAGCTTGAAAAAACAAATTCTTATGACCACCTAGCCACCGATTTCTTATGTAACCTATTTACTGTGACTCTCGTTCACTTTTATTTTATTGGTTTTGAGAATTGTGAATCTTGATTTCAAGATTTCTCTGCCTTTATGATGCTAGTCTTGTGTTTTGAAGTGATATTATCTATCATGATTCAATGTGGAGCAATGATAGGATGCATAATGGAGTAGATTGCTAAGAACACACCATTCTTTCTTTTGCATTTATTTTAATCTTTTTAAATTTTTTTTTTTTTGGAAAGCTTATCTTCCGATGTGGGTTCCGAATGTGGACAGTCAAGGAGGGATAGAAGTGGTGCTTTCCTTTTTCACTCTATCTACCAGTGTAACACTGGTACTAAAAAAAGATTTGGCCAAAGCTATGTGCATATATTTATTTGATATGCTTGTCCATGTTTTATCTCCTTGCAACATCCATAATTATGGCTACTTAGACATATGTGGGAATCAATATGTTTCATGGTTGCACTAGATACCTCCTACTTTTTCATTATTGGACATTTCTAAGTTGGGAATTATATGAGTTAGATAGGATCCCAAATAAAGTATCTTTTGTACTTTATGGCCATTGTTAGGTTGGGAATTCTATATGTTAGGTAGGATCCCAAGAAAGTTTATTTTGTATTTTTTGGGCATTGCATGATTACAGGGTTGGGTATTCTATGTGTTAGGTAGAATCCCAAAGAACTGTAAGGCTTCATGGTTGGGAAAGAAAAAACCTCAAAATTTTTTTATGTGATGATAGAATGGCATGAAGGTCATACACCACAACTTGTGCTTATATTTTGGTTAAGAACATTTATGGTGATGAGATGGGCTTGAGGGCCTAGGTTGCAAACATGATAAAAAAATTTGGGTTTACTAATACTTGCACGATATTGGTGAGCATAACCAAATGATATAATTAATGGTGCATATCCTATGGTAGATCCAGTATTACATTTGTATGATGTTCTTATTGTGCCATGTCCAATGTGTAGGTCAACATTTTCTATGATGCTCATCGAGGTATGCCACTTAAGATTATACTTAATAATTATTAAATCGTGCATTTTGATTGACAAATGACATGTAGGTCAACATCCCTCGATAATGTCATGTGTTACATTCCTAAATAGATAATTATTATTGCACCTATCATTTTGACATGTAAGTTGGAAACTAGAATGAAATTTCATAGTTAATTG
Organism: Cupressus sempervirens; assembly: GCA_028749045.1. NCBI lineage: Eukaryota > Viridiplantae > Streptophyta > Pinopsida > Cupressales > Cupressaceae > Cupressus > Cupressus sempervirens. The sequence continues at coordinate 1,013,083,877 of CM053785.1, forward strand.
GAAGATATTTTATCTACTTGTTGATTCAACTATGTGTAGTTGACTTTTGACTAACTTGACTTGACTTTTGGCCTATGTGACAAGTGTATAGAAATGTAGTCTTCCTATGAGATTGAAAAAGGGTACATGTATAGATCCTTTTTTTTTCTACTTTTGATAATATTTTTTAATCGGTGTTATGTATATTTGATGATCCACTGTGCATGTGAATTCTACTTTATAGAAAGTTGTTGACTCATTTTATTTAGTCAACTTGGTCAATGAATGATGATCAACAATTTGGTCATCTTGAGTTACTTGTTTGACTCCTAGTTGATATGTTGTTTGACATAGACTTACCTATTAAGCACCCAACTTAGACCCTTTGGTTGAAATCTGTGTTTGGGATTTGGTTTGATTATCTATTGATGTAGAACTTTGGGTCAATGTTGCTTGACACATTTGACTATGTGGCTATCTACTATTCATCTTCTTATCATATTGGTTAAATATATGTTGCTAATCTTGAGCTAAATGATGCTTTTGATGTAAAATGTCAACTTTTGAAAGCATTTAGATGAATAATGATGATGTTATTGTGGATTTCATATGCTTCATGATGATTCAATTAACAATGAAATAGATGTAAGGTGATTAAATTACTTGATTATGTTTCAAGGACACTGACCTAATATTGTGGATTGTTACTCACTTACTAAGCATCACATGTTAGATGGTATGTATTGTTGATTATATGTGTTACTCATAATCAAGGTGTGATTAATGATGATTTTGAAGGGGACCATTAACTCTTGATATTTATATTGACTAATTATCTTTCTAAGCTATTTACACTTGGAATGAGCTAAAAAAGTATTATTAGTGTATGTGTATAATTATGGTGGGACATGGATATGAAGTACCTACTAGTGTGGTCAAATCCATGTGATGCCAAGGTATGATAAGTAACCACAGGTATATGTGTGATGTCATGTGATTTAAAGGTAATATGTTACCTAATTTTGAGAACCATTTAGATTTAAATAAGTATTTGATTTGCTATTTCATGGGAAAATTAATTTGATTTATGATATATGATGGTGTGACATTTGTGTTGTTCCTATAATGCAACAGAGGGAATGCCACATCATTATAAAGGGGGAATATTCTCGGAGAGAGTTAATTCTAACTATGTAAAATTGAAGGATGGTAACGGAATTCACACACTCACCTAGAAAAGTTTTTAAAATATATGTGTTTACATCAAGTGCATGTTTAATTAGTTTAACCATGTTACTTCAATATGTGTTAGTATTATCTTGAGAAGTTGTGTGCTTATTTTATTCAAATAAAAACTTGTGATTCTAGTAAATTAGATGAATGAAAATATTATTGATTGTGATAGAATTTGAATGTGAGTAGATGCACTATTGTTAAAAAATAAAATTGGAAGTTATATTTCTAATCTTGTTAATATTTCTTCTTGAGTCTCGGTGGTGGTAATTTCAATTTCTTAAACACCTCTGCATTGGGATGATGCATTTTATAAGGTGGGGAGGATGTAAACCATTTCTTTTTAACCAAGTAAATTGCTATTGTTATTGCCACTTGGAATTATTTAAAAATTATTTCTCTTTTATTAAACTAAAATAATATCATTTTTTTATTGTCTCCACAAGTTTTTTGAATTTTTTTTTTAAATACTCATTGAGTAATGAATAGTATTGACCGAGCATTTCAAAAAAAATTCAAAAAATCTCTAAAATATCGATAAGAATTTATCTATTTTATTGGTGGTTTGGAGAAGTTGGGAAGATCTCTGATGTTTTGGATTCACAATCTAGTTGGTTATTGTAACTAACTCAAGATTTCTTTAATGATAGGGAAAACCATGCACAAGGTACATGAGGATTAATTTTGCTTCTAGGGATTTTTTCTACAGGGTAGAATAGTCAGTGTCTCTCTATATGCCCTTTTTCCATGGTTGTTCTAAGTGGCCTTCTTGCAAGATTGCAATGGCTATTATGGAAGGAAAGAAGGATGTATCAAAACTATGAATACAATTTCTTTTGTTTTAAATTTTTTTTGTATGTTCTATTATAAACTAAATGACAAGAAATAGTAAATTGATTTTAGCTACGATATTGTGTTATTTCTTTTATCAAAGAAGGGGTGAACCTTCAAGAAATAGTACTTATAGTTCAAGCTACTTGGTTGCACACTACCTATTGCAATACAAACCCTTTTATTTTAGAGAAATAGCCATTAGCCCTCCATTTCTTTTACCATCGTTGATAAACACATTTTTCTTTCTAAGAATCTATTGTAGAAAGGGCCGCATTTGTGACATTTCTTGGGATTGCTAATGCTACATGGTGATACTATAAAGAGGAGAAACTCCCATAAAGCATGAATGACATAGCGTACATGAGTGATAGGTTGAAATATTATGGAATGAAAGAAGGATGCATCAGAAAGTTGTGAATACAATTTCTTTTTTTTAAAAATTATGTATGTTCTATTATAAATTAAATGACTATAAATAGTAAATGGTTTTTTGCTGTGACGTTGTTATTTATAGTAAATGGATTTTTGCTGTGACATTGTGTTACTTGCAATTCAAGCTTCTTGGTCATCCGCTACCTATTGCAATACAAACCCTTTCATTTTAGAGAAATGGCCATTATCCCTCCATTTCTTTTACCACCATTGTTGAAGACATTTTTCTTTCTAAGAATTTGTTGTAGAAAGGGCTACAATTGTGATGTTTCTTGGGATTGTTAATGCTATGGTGATACTATAAAGAGGAGAAACTCCCATAAAGCATGATGACATAGCGTACATGAATGATAGGTTGAAATATATTGTAGATGGAATTGGGGTTGATCCTCTGAGCTTTTTGCTATAGTGGATTATTTTTGTGGATGCCATTGGAATTTTTCAAGAACAGTGGGTTGATTAAGTGCTTACATCTAGAATTCCAGAATCATAGCTATAGAACTATTATGTTTGGAGGATGTACAAAATTATAAAAGATGAAAGAAAATTGGTGGCTTATATCATGCTCATCTCCCAAAAGGAACCTTTGAAAAGATTATTCCTTTGATGGAATATCGATGGATAAAAATCATGAAGACAAAGACATGGGAGGAGAAGGGGTTTAGAGGAGACTCAACCTACATGGCTTCAGGTGCATCTATTGATCATCTTCCAGTAATCCAAGTTCTTCATCACTTAACTCTCACTACCAATCCTTGGTAATTAGTGTTTAGGAATCTTAGACATAGTCACATATCTTTACCAACATCGCAATATTTGAGAGTTTCATTATTGATGTTCTTGCATGAAATTTTTTTGTTTTTCATCTGGTTGTCATATTGATTGAATATTTCTACCAAACCTTACTACCATATTCTTGGTGATGAATCATTGGTTTTAGGAGTTGGGTAGAAAATGCTAATTTTGTTAAACCTTTTGTGAAGTATTCTTAACTTGGATGCTATTGAAAGTTAGAAAAACCAATTGCATATGCTTGCTAAAAAGAAAAACTTGGATCTTTAATTAGATAATAATTGCAAATGATGATCTTATTTCTTTCTCTTGGAAGAGGACAAAGATATGCTCCTAATTGTTTTATTTTTGAAGATTTACCATTATTATTTTATTCTAATGCCTACTTTTCAAATCATAGCCTTGTTGGAAATATAGGAGGAGTAACTAAGAGGTGAGGGGTGAATCAGTTACTACAAAAATATCTATCCTAGATCCCTTAGATGTCAGTACCAAAAATAAACTCAGAAAACTTAACATTGCTGATGCTCGTCAAACACACATAAAATGTTGTAACTCAGTAAACATTGCAATTTCTTAGTAATTACTTAACATGCAAATCTTAAGATGTTATCAATGATTATCATTACTTTAACTTAGTTGCAAACACAAAAAAGAAATAGCATGAACATATTTGACACCAAGATTTAATGTGGAAACCTAATTGGGGAAAAACCACCAATTATAACTAGTTACTATTTTTAAATCTTCTGCAGTGAGCCTTGTTAGGAGCCAACCATGTTAAAGGTTACAAAATACACTATTAGGTGTGACTCTATTAGAGGATTGAGTCACCCTACTAGGAGTGGCCTTGTTAGAGGTCTTTAGACCTTGTTAGAGGATTGAAAAATAACTATTAAGACAACTCTATTAAGAGATTTAGATCACTGCTATAATGGTTAGAGAGTAACAATGAGATGACCTTATTTTTGATACAATTGAATTGTTGATTATAGATCTCTATTCTAACTTGTATACTTGATCTCCTTCCTAATCGAATATATCTTTTCAAATCCACAAGGATATTCAGCTTATCCTTTTGATTTGTTTCCTCTTGGCGTCATCAAATCTTCCACACATTCACTTCATATTCCTAATCCTCAACTTGACCTTATACTTATATCTTTCATATTGTCAAGTTAGCTAGAATAAAAATTAGAATAATTAAAATTCATCTTCACAGTTATCTAGAACGATCAGATAAAATAATTAGACTCAATATGCCAAAATAATAAAATCCTTCATTAGCCGGTCTTGCTCAATAGACACTAACTCATAAATGATTTTTCTATGTTAACCAAGTGAACTTGGTTAACACTGCATACTTGCACAAATCATTTGGTAACTAAGTGGGCTTGGTTAACATTATTTCCATCCAAAATTTCCTTCATTAACCAAGTGAGCTCAGTTAACACTCATCATCCACAAACTTTCCTTTGATGTCCGAGTGAACTTGGTAGATACTGCCTTCTGATCTAGGCAAACTTTAGAATGCTCAGTAGACATAGAAAAATGTCTCCACTGCCCAAGTGAGCTTAGCATACACTAACTAATAATGATACAAAATTTTGTGTAACATCAAAGACAATACACAATTTATTAATTGTATTCAATAATCACCCTTTTTGATGTTGATGGCAACACAACATGTCATAATACAATAAAATTTTTGGAGAAAAAATAAAGTAAAGAACATATCCTTAGTTTCATTCTAACTCTCATCCATGAAAACTCCTTCTGTCAATGTGAGCTCTTTCTACCTTTAGTTTCTCCCTCTTTCAAAAAACTTTTGTATGTATAGATCGTCTACCAAGTTCATTCTCCCTTTTTGACATCTCTTCACTATGAAAACAAAATTCTTCTTCTTTTCAAAAAAATTTCTATGAGATATGATAGTATACTTCTCCCTCTTTGACAACACATGCCAAACACAATGCTCATTGAAATTCAATGTACCTTAAGTACTGATTCATTTGCAATATGCCCTTGTTAATATTGCATCAAATAATTAATCTTCAACATGCTCTGGTTGATGCATCACTAAAAATTCATTTAGTGAGCTTTAGATAAGGGAATGACCTCTAGCTTACCTCTTAGATACCCAAATGCATCCTTAGGTAATGGCTTGGAGAATATGTCTGCAATTTGTTCTTTTGTGTTCACCTATTACAATCTAACTTCTTTATCTTGCATCAATTCTAGATTAAGAAGTGATATTTTATAGCAATATGCTTTGTTTTGGTATGCATCACTGGATTCTTTGATATATTTATTACACTGGGGTTATCACAGTATATGACTATTGCATCTTTGATCTCTATGTTTATACCTTTTATCAATTGTTTGAACCAAACAATGTTAGAACAATTAACTGCTAATGCCACATATTCTGCCTCTACCGTGGTCTACAAATGCAATATCAAGTCATGTGTGTACTAAATACTACAATTTTCTAATCATTGATCTGTATGTGGTATGATCTACTTGTTTGGAATCATCATTCTTGGAAAGCTTATGTCTAGCAGACATAGGGGTTCCAACTATTCTTGAATCTTCCATTCTAAATTTCTTTAGTATTTCTTTGATATATTTAGATTGAGTAATGTAGATACCATCTTTCTTTTGCTGAATTTCCAATCCAACAAAGAATTTTATTTCTCCAAACATAGACATCTCAAATTCCTTAATCATTTCTTCTAAAAATTCTTTGCACAAGTCATCATTTCTTGTGAATAAGGTATCACCAACAAATATTTCTGCCAATACAATCTTTTTATCTGGTCCTTCTTTGATATAGAGACTACTATTATCATTTGTTCTTTGAAAACCAATTTGTACCAAGTAGTTATGAAGTATTTCATACCAAGATCTAGGAGCTTTCTTGAGTCCATATAATGCCTTTTGTAACTTGTAGACCATGTCCCTTTTGCTAGGATCTAAAAAAACTTTTGGTTGTTTAATGTAGAATTCCTCATCAAGAATTCCATTCAAGAATATAGATTTAATATCCATTTGATACACTTTAAATACTTTGTGAGTTGTATATGCTAGTAAGGTTCTAACACCTAATCTTGCAATAGGAGCAAACATTTCACCATAAGGTTTTGTAGATCCTTATGATATAGTTTTCTAACATAGGTTCTTTTGATTTGGAATGAGTTTTACAAATTTCATGATGAACTTCAGTATCAAGCTCATGTCCCATTGTCAGTGACTTGGGTCCTTCAGACCAAGCTCGATAGCTTCTGACTCAAGTTGTTCAAACTGTGACTCAGGTAGCACTATTTGCAAATCGGTAACTATTGGATATTTTGGGGACTCCAGGGGTGAAGCCTCCTCTCTTCTAGATAGATTTGGTAGGGCATCAGGTTCATAGTAAAAAAATCTTCTCTAATCCTCAAGCTCTTTGTTGCTTTCTTCTTCACTCTTTTCTACAAACTCATCAATTCTCACATGTGCACTTTCTATGATTTTATGAATAGATAAATTCAAACATTTGTATGCTTTACTTCTATAGGAGTATCCTAAAAATATGCCTTCATCACCTTTGACATGAAATTTTCTTTTTCTAGATTCTTTCAAGATATAAAATTTGCTACCTAATTCTTTCAAGTAACTTACATAAGGTTTGTAACCATACCATAGTTCATAGGGAATTTGATTTGAATCTTTATTTAGCTATACTTTTCCTAAGGTATGAACTACAATGCTAATAGCTTATTTCTAGTATTTTATTGCAATATTCTTTTTTGTCATCAATGTTCATGTATAATCCATGATGGTTCTATTTCTTCTTTCAACTATGCCATTCTGCTGAGGTGTACTAGGGGTTGATACTTGTCTTTAAATTCCTTTTTCAATGCAAAATTCATTGAATTCATTGGAGATGAATTCACCACCTTTGTTTGATCTTAAAAATTTCAATCTCTTACAAATTTCTTTTTCTAGTCTTCCTAAGTGCCACTTGAATTTTTGAAAAGCTTCCTATTTTTCTTTTAGATACATTACAGTCATCATTCTAGAATAATCATCAACAGAAAGGATGAAAAAATTCTCCATTGTGACTCTCTATTCCAATAGGTCCACGTAAGTCTATGTGCATAAGCTCTAAGACTTCTTCTGAATGATAGTTCTTGCTTTTGAAATAAGTCTTTCCCATCTTACCAATTTGGCAACTTTTTCGTAGACCCATATTAGGTTTCTTCAAATAAGAAATACCTCTAACTCTTTTATGTTTTCTTATCTTAACCAGATTATCAAATTTTACATGGCATAGTCTTTTGTGCCATAACCAACTTTCTTCTACTTGAGAAAATATTTTGTGCCATAACCAACTTTCTTCTACTTGAGCAATAAAACATGAACTTTTACTGAGATCAAGATAAAATAGATTACTTTTTGTTTTCTTGCCAATTCCAACCAAATTTCCTTTTCCATCCAGCAGTTTGGCCTTGTCATCCATGAATTCTAATTTAAATCCAATGTTATTCAACTATGCTACACTCATTAGATTATGCTTTAATCCTTCAACCCAATAAGCATTATTGCATACATGTTCATAAGTCAAAGAGATACATCATTTTCCTTTTATGTTACAAGGTTCCTTGTTTCCAAATCTCACACTACCACCATCATAATATTCCATGTGTTCAAATTTTGTTTTATCTCCAATCATATGATGTAAATAGCCACTATCAATAATCCATGTATCATTTTTGCTAACATGAGAGATAAGTACCATCTTATCTCCTTCATCATCAGATTCATCTTTTACATCAATATATACCATTTCATCTTCACCGTTATCAAAATCTTTAGCCATAAAACAAGATTTCTTACCTTTGTCCTTGTAGTCCTTGTAGTTTTTGAATTCCTTCTTGCCTTTGTGCTTATTGTTTTTCTTTTCATCCTTGTTTTCTCTATTTGGGCACTTAACAACAAAGTGACCAACTTCTTCAAAAGAAAAATAGATTAGAGGAATCCTGCCTTTGTATTTTCCTCTACCTTTAGAATATTTCCTTACAAGTAGGACCTCAAAAGCTTCAAGATCATTGTCTGAACTTAATTTTGTTTCTTCTTCACTTCCTAATTAATTGGCCTTTTATTTCTTCCTCTTTTTCTCAAGTGAAAGTTTGGCTTCAAATGCAAACTCAATACCTTTGGAACTAGGAACATAGTTATCATAGTTATCCAACTCAAAAGCTATCAGTCTTCCAACTAGAGCATCCAAAGACATTTTAAAATTTGGATCACATCTCATCTCTTGAATAAAAAATACTCTAATTGCATAAATAGGAAGAAGAGTTCTAATTACCTTGCTTACAACTATTTTGTTATCAATGTCTCCTCCAGACACTTTGATTGCACTCACACTTGCTTCAATTCTTTCTACATATTTTGCAGTGTTTTCATCTTCTCTCATTTTCATCTAATCAAAATGACCTCTGAGAATTTTTTCTTTAGCTCTTCTTACATTGTCATCTCCTCCATAAATGTCTTTCAGTTTGGTCCACATTTCATTCATTGTTTTACAATCTTTTACTTCATCAAATTTATCATAACTAAGAGCAGATGCAATATCAATCATCATGATGTTATGATTCTTCTTTTCACCAATTTCTTCAATTGATAATGTTCCAATAGGAGTAGATTGTATTTAGCATCAAGATATTTACAACCTGAATCACTGATAGTAGAAAAATGTAACCTCATAAGTCCTTGCCATGGTGCAAAATTTTCTTTGTTCAACTTAGGAATCTCTCTTCTATAAGAAATCCTGATCTTTAGCTTACGTCTTTGAAACCCTTTGTGCAAGCAGCAAAAGCTCTAATACCAATTGTTGGAAATATAAGAGGAGTAACTTAGAGGGGAGGGGTGAATCAGTTACTACAAAAATATATATCCCATATCCCTTAGATGTCAGTACAAAAATAAACTCTAAAAACTGAACATTTTTGATTCTTGTCAAACATAAATAAAATGTTGTAACTCAATAAACTATCTCCACTGCCTGAGTGAGCTCAGCATACATTGACTGATAATGATATGACATTTTGTGTAACATCAAAGACAATACACAATTAATCAATTGTATTCAACAAGCCTTGATAGTGTCATGTTCTCAATTTCCTATTAAATACTTTTAGAATGTATAGTTCTAAACTAGTAAACCGATGTTTAGCTATAAACAGAGGCCTTAATTGGGAATCTACTTATTTATTTAGGTTAGCACCATTATGGCTATTGACTTGACCTAGTTTGAGATTAGCAATTTAGTAAAAACTAAGAAATCGTATTGGAAATTTAAAAGCATTGACTTATACTTTATGTTGGTTACAATAAGAAGTTCTAAAGTGAGATTGAGATGAAACTAGACTATTAGAGATGTTTTGTTCTATGTGGATTCATGAACTATTATGAAATTATGATATACTTATAACTTGATTCGTGAGAGCTTCATGTGTTGAAATAGAATATATATATATATATATATATATATATATATATATATATATATATATATATATATATATATATATATATATATATATATATATATATATATATATATATATATATGTATGTATATCTTGGGATTGGACAAAATGTTTCTTCTACTTCTTAGTATGCACTAAAAAGAGTTCCAAGATATGTTAGACTTCTTGAGATGTTTTGATTTTGAGTAGGAGTTGTATTGGATACATTCTTTGATAATGAAATGATTTAATGTGTAATTGGTATTGTCTTATACCAATTGAGTAATGGTTGTTTATGACATGTTTTGATGGTGCAACACACTGAATTTCTTATGATACTTATCCTACATGTGTTACGTGCATATATGAGGGTTATGATGTGAATTGGAAATGGGGATCATAAATTTCTATGATAAGATTGACCCAATTATATGGTTTTATGAGTGTCTAAGTGGTTGTGAATAGTTTTAGAACATGACTCCTTTTAACCATATTATTCTATTACCACTCTTGGTTTTACTTTCTTAGACTTCCTTGATGTAGAGCTAGGTATCTATTCTTACCCTTATGTTTCTTGAGCAAGTTCTAGAGCCTATTTCAACACGATCATTCTGTCTAAACTATCTTGGTATTCTGGTATCTAGTATCTGGTAAATATATTTCTTTTAAATTTAATGATAATTTAGAATTTAATGATTGCTTTTCAATCGATTCTCAACATATAAATTAGTTTCAAAGAAATAGATAAAAAAAATTGATTATAACATAAAGTAATTGAAAATAAAAGTATATTATCAATGATTCATGATTTTGTCAAGTTGAAAGGTTCTTAATGAGCTTACTATGGATAAAGTCTTGTTAACAATGAAGACAAAACAACAGGTCTAGGATGTGATATATTTCATTTTTTGATATGTGTGTTTTAATTCTAAATTATGGTCTAGATTTTATAATTTTATTTTACAAGATATTGTTAATTTTGTTAATGAAAATTATTTCAATTGATTTTTGATATATGAATTAGTTTTCAACATAAACATAAAAAAATATTAAAAAGCATCTTATAATTATATAAAGTAGTTGAAATTAAAAATATATTATTAATGGGTCTTTGTTTTGTTAAATTGAGTTTACTAAGGATCAAGCCTTGTTGAAAATAGGCTTTAGTTTCTCTTCAATTAGATAAAAATAATATCTTACATTAGAAAATTTTAGTAAAGGGAGATTCCTAATTATTGTCTTTAGAATTTATTGGAACAAGTTAAATTCTTAAGATAGGCACAAAAAGAACAATGTAAAAAGAAATAAAAAATATTAATTGAAATATAAGAACTACAATTATAAACTACAAATATTCTTCTTTACTTGCAATTTATGATTTAATAATTTGAAATCTTTACTTAAAACAAAAAAAAATTAGTACCTTCATAAATAATTATAATACTAATAAATTATAAATAATTTAAACTTATTGTTGTCTATAATTAATATAGAAATAAATGATGGAGTAGAATGATGTGAACAAGTTAGTCAAACTTGCAAAGTTCCCAATGCAAGCTTCTACCATTGATATTGTACAATATTAGTTAATAAAATTACAATGAGCAAAACATTTGGATGCCACCTAATATGACATATTTTAACATTTATTAATTAAATTCAAACTCACATCTATTATCTATAATTGTTAATTTAATTAATAAATGGTAAAAAAATTATGTAAGGAATATTTGTTGAACACAAATTTCACTACTCTATACGTATAATGTGTCCATAGAATAGGTTAAATAGGCTAGTAATGAAGTTGGTTAAATAGACTAGTAATAATATTGTCCTACTAGGACCATTACTATTGAGGATGACCCTAGTCCATTGGGACAACAAAGCATTTCATTGGATGGACCACTCAAAGTCATCGCAACTTATGGGGATTTATATTTCATGAATTAAACATCTTCTTTACTTGTTAGTCCATGCCTGGAACTGATGTTTTTCTTGTCCCCCTCTATTTATTTGTTCTCAGGAAGCATGGACAATATTCCAAGGTTTGACTACCAATTATTCATGTAAATAAGTATCTACTTATTAAGCTTTACTTAAGTTTACTTAGGTCAATGCATTATTTTATTATTTCTTAGGTGAGACACTTAGGAGTTTGTGTACTCTTATGAGTTGTCATGTTGACACCACTGGAGTAAGCAACTCTAATTCAAAACATGGTGTCTAGAACACTAGAGTTTGCATAATTAAATGAGTTGTCATGTAGACAACATAGTTATTCACATTCCTAATTTAGCAAATGGTGTCTACAACAGTATTTTGCATGCTACACCTTTGTAGGCTTATCCTCTCATCATCGCACTTACCCCTATGCTTAATGGAGGATAACCCATATTTGGTGGACATGTGCCTGGTTGTATGACTTTTCATGTTGTTGACTCCTATGCATTCTAGAAGCATTCTAGAGGCCTCTATATATAGACACTCCTAGTGCACTTTCAATATATTGAATGAATATTATATCATCATTCTGATCATACCTTTTTTTGGTCTACTATTGTTCTTGTGCTTGAGTTCCTTGATCTTGGGTGAATTTTTCTCTAAGGAAAATTCTTACATGGTATCAAAGCTCAGGGAGATTCTTTACACATAACCGTTCAAGACTATTGCTGCTTCAACACCTCGACCTAGATCTAGATAATCTATAGAAATTGGGAGTGTCCAGAGACAAAACAAACCTCGCCATTGCATCTGAAATATTGATTCGATGAAAATTGGCTATAAATTCACCTATGCTGGGCCAAAGTCAATTTTGAGACAATTTTTTTTTTGCAAACTGGCACTTGAAGGCCTGATTTGCAAATTGGGTATGGTCATTTATTAGATCTACACATTTCAATTGTTTCAGATCTATAGTTTTATCCTTCTCCACAATTTTTTTGAACCTAGTATTTTTTTCTAAATTCTTTTTAGCCCTATAGGCCCCTATAGAGAAATTTTTTTAAGGAAGCGGGTAGTGACACCCCAGCCCCTACAAAGAATATATTTGGAATATTCTATCTATTTTGGTCATTTAATGCAAATTTGGCAGGCACATTATTATTTCCCTGTATTTAAATCCAGACCGACCACAAAGTCTGGCTTCACCTCCTCAATCGGTGATCTCAATACAAGGTGGCCCGACTTGCCTTCGTTATTTGACATCCATGACTTTGGGTTTTTAAAACACCACAAAGTCTATGCCACCATCAATGTGGGATATAACCCATAGCTCCAGCGAAGTTTTTAAAAAACTCCGGCCTGCAAACAAAAATTTTGCCCTCGCATTTTACTTCTGGCCTGTTTGCCTATTTCTTAGTACCTGACAACATTTTTGTTGGCAATAGCAAAAAGAAAATTGACAACCGTAGAGCAGGTTCCACTCTAGTGTCAAGTTTCTAGCAACGTGAAACACCATTGGCCTCCACTTTTTGGCACCCAGTCACATTGTGCCACGCAACACTTCTGCTAGCTCGGCCAACACTAGGTGGCATGTGGTGCCCCATAAGCCATAGACTCACTAGCCATGTAGGCCACCCTCCATCTAACATGTGGAAAACTACCACCTCATAGTAGTAGCCCTAACTCAACATTGATATGTCAGCATACCAATCAGTCAAGCTTTATGCCAAGTGACCATACACCTCAAATTTTTTTCATACAATTTTGTACTATTCATACCCATCTGTATGGTGTTGATGTCATCATTATGTCAATGTGACATCATCCAAGGGGCCCAAGTATGATGACACCAGCAATCTATTCTCTTAAAATTGGTGGTCATCTGATCGTCATCAAGAGGCAAAATATAACTATTGTGATGGCCATATGACCATCAAATTTAACCTCATCTTTTGTTGATCTAATCCCTCTCCAAATTGATTTTTGATTTGATAGTCCAACTTTGGGAAGCCATATCTCAGTCATCTGGACTCCAAATCAAGTGCAATTTTTTTTTTTGTTAGAATTTCCTAAAATTTCAGTGGTGTAGTTCATTTTTGGTTTTGGTGCATGGATTTGTCAAAAATTGCATCTTTTTCCAACTGTACCTATCCAATCTTTCATTTTGCAACTTCAATTGCTCCATACGAGCTCATCTGGACTCGAAAATAGGTTCCATTTTTTTTTAAGTACATTATTTTTTGTCTACTTTCTAGATCTACAATTAGATTATAGGGTTGTGTGGATAAAAGTATCACTTTTAGAATTAGGTCTATTTTTGCATTGTAATGCTTTGATATATCTTCATAATTGTTGTATATCTAGATACATTATAATAGTGTAGTTTTGAACTCCACGAGGAAGTTGTAAAAGGAAAAATTAGAAGTCCACTAAGGCCAAAATTGGCAAGTGGCCATTGTAAATGCACTACATATAAAGTGCCAAAAGCATCTTTTCTAAGGGGGTGTTCTCGGTGTTGTGTTCTTCTTTTCCTACTATTTTCTTTCGTTTTCTGCATCATGGGAAATTTTAAGTTTCCAAAATTAACACCACATAACTATGCTACATGGTCCATTAAAATGTGGTTTCATTTAATGCATAAAGGAGTTTCTCAATATGGAGATGGTTCCATTCCTAAACCAACAAGTGATCAAGTATCTCCAACTAAAATCTCAGCTTGCGAAATGTCAACTAAAACACCCCTTTGGGCTCAAATGGTAAAAATGGCCTCTAATTATTTGTGTTTGCATGAGAAAAGGAAACCATCACCACAAGTAAAATTACATACATATTGATGGTTGTTGTGGTCCAGTTCAGGTGTAACACCTAAGGCAATGGTAATAGTTCTCACTTTTTGCCCAAGTTTGGCACTAAAGTAGATATGTTTAGCAAAAACTTGAGCTTCAAATGCATATTGCTACAAAACCATAAAGAATTTGATGATGATATAAACTAGTGATTTTTAGAAATTTCTATCTAGTTTCTAAATGTATTTTTAAATTATTTTTAAAAATTTAGTTGAAGTCCATTTTTCCATCTCCTTTGAGAAGTGGTTTATATGAAAATCAGGATTTTCAAAGAGCAGCGAGTCGTTTGACCAAGATAACTTTTAAAAAAAAATAATAATGAAAAAATTCTTTCAAGGTAAGAATAGTAACATCAATATCTAGCAAGTTTAGTTGGTTTCATTCAATTTCATTAAAAAATATAGATTTTATTTAGTGGAAAAGTGACACTAACAATAACTTAGACATAGCTTGTTTTTTATCAATATAATTTGAGTTGTATTTATCAAAATGATTTTTTTCTTGATTTTCTATAAAGGTAACAACCATACCTTTGATTGACATATTTTGAAATTTTTAATTTTCTCATTATCTATTTTTCCCAAAGCTTCAAATCTAGATTTGTGAAATGGCCAAAAAACCTATATTTAATAAAACTAAAAATTAAACATCATCATAAACATAATATTTAATAAAAATATAGTCATTAAAAAGATTATTCAAAGTAAAATAATTTTCAATATTTAGTTTTAGAATATGGACTTTTTTAGCGCTTGTTTAAGCTATCAAAAGGAAAAAAATTGATAGAAAAATTTGAGTAAGTCTATGAAATTTCTAATTTTGGGACCTTTCAATGAAGGGGGCTTCAAATTAAGCCCTTGGAGAGGCTTCAAATGAAGGGGCTTCATTCGAAGCCCCCTAAGTGGTTATTTGGTTAGCCCTTGGGGGGTTCGAATGAAGCTCCCTGGCCTACTTTTTGACCACTTGGTGGCCCTAGGGGGGTTTGAACAAAGCCCCCTGGCCTAGTTTTTGGCCACCTCTTAGCCCTAGGGGGGTTCAAACGAATCCCCATAACCCACTTTTCAGCCATCTATTGGCCCTAGGGGATTTGCTCAAAGCCGTAAGGCTTAGTTTGAATCCCCTACGATAGTTGGCACAAGGGGCTTCGAACAAAGCCCCTAGCACCATCAATTTGAATGAAGCCCTAAAGGGGTTTCATTCAAAGCCCCAAGAAGACAATTTTCCCACTTTTCATTTGATTTTCTCATGATGAAAAGTGGGAACCATTATTGTGGCCTACACAGGTGTTGCATATTACTATTGCTAGCATGGTTGATAATGTCAGCTCATGCACTACAATGGGGCTAAGCATGTTTTAGTCATTTGCCAAGATTTTGATGTGGATTTGGAAGTTGTTGGGAACTAATGTTGTGACTCATAGTCTCAACATTAATGCGTAAAATTCATGCACCAATTCCAATTTCTATGATTGAAGTTTAATTTTGCATGTGCATGATTAACAAAAATTCCTCATAGTCAACCATCCATCCATTTAAGTTGCTAAGTTTGTATAGTATCTCCAACATGCAATTATATTGTAACTCCAACATCTTCCCATTTAGATAGGATTTCAATACTAAACAGTTTAGACTTAGGTTTCCATGGTACCTAGCTTTTATATCAACATTTAATAACTAGTTATTCATATGGTATGTAAATTATTGTTACAAGTAGTGAATTTTAGCTTCACTTCATGGTAGGTTTTGCATTTCTACATTTTATATTGTAAATTGTAATTTCATAGAAGTTGAGTTGATGCAATAAATAAATAAAGACTTTTTGCTCCAAAATAGTGCTTCCTTTGTTCATTTATAGAGTTTTTTTTATTATGTTATATCTATATTATTTTTATTGTTAAGTCTCTTTTTCGACTATTGTTTTAGGTTTATCAAATGGTATCAGAGCTATAAGGAAAGGTCTAGGCATGATTGTTTAATGATGGAAAATCTTTGAGAATCAAAGTTATAAGGAAATATTTGGGCATGATTGTTTGATGATGGAAAATCTTGGAGAATGAAAGTGTGTAGCAAGGGAAGAGATAGTAGAACTGTAGATATCATGGATCTTTGATGATATGCATGGAAGATTTTTGGAGTGAAAATATGAAGAGGGTACACTAAAGGAGATGTACTTCATGAAATCCAAGAATAGTGTCCACTAGAACAAGTAATGTAAGATTTTTTATTTATTTCAATGGGGAAGCAAGGAAATAAAGTAAAGAAAGAGAATTAAATTTTGATTTTTGAGAAAGATTGTTTGAGAGATGAGTTGATAAAATTAGAGAAGTGTAATTCTTAATTATCAGAAGATTTCAAAAATTTTGGAAAGGAGAGATAAGGATATTTAGCAAGGGAAATGATGAGTTGAAAGAAAATTCAATCTTGTTTGATGAAGGAAAAAAAGAGAATGTTGATTTAGGTAAGCTGGTAAAGATTTTGGAAAAAAGATATTGAGATCTTGAAATCAAAGCCATCAATTTGTGTTGTTTCTTGTAGCACAAAAGGTTTAACTTGTTATCATGTTTTGTCAAGTAAAGATGAAGGTAAGAAAATATTTGCAGGTATAGATGGAAATTGTTATGATGATAACAATGAATATTTTAAAAATAATATTGGTATGAAGATTATGAAGAAAATGGGCTTTAAAGGAAGTGGATTAGGAACATGGGCAAGAAATGATGAAGCCTATCTAAGCTATTTAAAGGCTGAAATTCAGAGGCCTTGGATTTGGAAAGAGAGATACAATTGATGTTAAAAGTATGAAAGGTTTAGATAAATCAGTTGAAAGAGTTCACTATTCTCATTGTCAGGGAAGAATGTTTAGCAAATAAATGTTGGCATCTTCACCATTGTTAGATTTGTGTGTTGAGGACTCATAGTCAAAATAATTGTTGGAATAGAGATATGGTGGAAATCTACAAAAAATTGTATGTAGATTGATTATGGATGGATCGATGGATCATGTTCATAGAAGGTGACAAACATGTTGACAAGGTTTTACAAACCTAAAAGTTTGCATGTCAAAAGTGACAATCGTGGATCAATGTTTAGAAGTTTGAGTGAAGTAGTTGATGACTATGTATTTTGATTGACACATGGAAGTGTCAAGCCTCTTCTCTATATTAGAGAAAGAAGGGGAAGGCCGAGCCTTGTGATATCTTTGTTAGAGAGAAATTAGTAAAGAAATAATTGACTTCTAATAGAAGTACTATGTGAGTCTATTAGACTCTAGTGATGAAGAGTTGCATTATAAGGTACATGGATCAAGTTGAGCCATGTTAGATAAATTTGTGAGTCTTGGCATCAAAGGGGAGTATGTTGGGAACTAATGTTGTGACTCACAATTTCAGCATTAATGAACAAAATTCATGCACCAATTCCATCATCCATTATTGAAGTTTAATTTTGTATGTTCTTCATAGTCAACCATCTGTTCATTTAATTTGGTAAGTTTGTGTAATAATATACAACATGTAATTATTTTATAACTACACCATCTTCTCCATTTAGATTGGATTTCAATAGTAAACAATTCATACTTAGGGTTTCATGGTAATTTTTAAATATCAACCTTTAATAAGAAACTTTGTTTGAATATAGTGTGTAAATTATTATTACAAACAATAAACTGTAGCTTCATTTCATGGTAAGTTTTGTATTTCTGCATTTTATATTGTAAACTGTTGTAATTTCACAAAAGTTGAGCTACTGCAATAATAAAATAAAGATTTTATGTTCCAAGACAGAGCTTCCTTTGTTCATTAACTGAGTTTGTTTATTCTATTATTTCTATATTGTTTTTATCAATTAGTCTCTTTTCTAGCTATTGTTCTAGATTCATCAGAAGTCTATTGGGTGGTGGTTTAGAAGTGTGGTGAAGTAGGAGGTTCATGTTCTTGTCATTGCCACTTTGTAAATCAGTCACTCAAGGACAATGTTCACCACTATGATAAATGTTATGAAATCTCCCAATTATACTCTCAGATATGCTAAGGATCCACATGCATAGAGAATTTGAGGTGTATGTTAGATTGAGATGCTATGAAAGGATGGAACTTATTGTTTTTTTTTGGGATAATTTATTAGTTTTCATTGTAGGGTTTTAAGAATCTCCTAGTCTCACTCTTAGACGTTCAAATGATTCACCTACATAGAGAATTTGAGGTCTATACATATGATTGAGAAGTTGTGTTCAATAATGTAATTTACTAAATTTATTTTTTGGATGATTTGATATTTTTTGTAGGGTTTTAAAATCTTTGAATTCTACTCTTAGATATGCAAAGAATCCACTTGCACTCAAATTTTGAGGTCAATAGCAAGGTTGTGGGAGGATATAATAGATGGATATTTTTGATGTTTTGTTATTTTTTCTATAGGGTTTGAAAATCTCCCAATTTCACTCTTAGATATTCAAATGATCTGCTGACACGTAGACATTGAGGCATGTAAGATCAGATTGAGAAGCCAGTTTGAATTTCTTTATAATTTCTATAAGATTCTAAAAGTGGGACTATTAGCCATACATGAGATCGATTTGAGAGAAATTTTATGATTGCTTAAAGATGGACCCTTTCATGGGGATTCCTTATTATAGGGTATAAGTGTCTGAAATTTTTCTTTATTTAGATATTTTTTGCATTTTTTGCTTTGGTGTTAAAAATTTAGATATTTTCCTTTCAATTTTGATTTTGATTTTTCTTTATTTAGATATTTTCTGCATTTTTTTCTTTGGTGTTAAAAATTTAGATATTTTCCTTTCAATTTTGATTATCTCTTCTTCTCGAGTAGTTTGTGCTACCCTTGAGGTAGTTCTAGATATTAGGATTCCTTGCCTAGGATTATTTTATTATTTGATTACATCTACATCATACACGGTGGGAGTGGGAGTCTGATTAGGTGACCACACAGTTGGTAGGTAGTGTATTCTTACCATTTGGGTCCCCCTTAGATTGATAGATGTTGGATGCTCCTTGATACAGTGGTACCATTATCATTCTTCCTCCTATCTTGAAGACTTCATTCATTTGATGTATCTATGTATCATGTGTTTTGGGATCCTATGAGATATTGTATTATATATTTATGTGGTTGTATCTATTTTCACACACCCTGTGACATGTGCAGTGGATGTTATTCATTAGACATGCTTTCATATGATTAGTTGTACTTAAATAGATTTTCTTAAATATGATTATGTATATGTCTATTCAATTTATGATTATAGACATTGTAATTGAGACGTAAACTTGTTAATAAAACTTTCTTAAATGTGACTCAACATGAAGGAACCACTGAGGAATTAAATCCGTATTTATAATTGATTATGTGCTCTTGATGTATATGTATATATTGCTTCCACATTATTGTTACTTGGATGTTGTTTAAACTTAAAAATAAAATAGATCAGTAAACTTTGTATCATATTAGGTTTATTTCTTTTGGGTTCCCAGGTAGGGCGTTACAATTGGTAAGTTGAAAGATAAGATTGCCCATATGAGATATAGGAAGGAATCAAAAGAGAAGACTAGTGACAATGATGAATTAGGAACCCTCAAGAAAGAAAATGAGATCTTAAAACATGAGTTGAAAATTGTTCAACTTAAGTTGAGTCTTAAGAAAGATGATAACAAGATTGAGCTAGATCTGAAATCTAAAAATGAAGACCTATTATCCCATCTAACTCAAGTAACATCTAAATTAGATTCAGTGAAATAAGATTATGCAGAATTAGAAAAGTACAATACCATTGTGAAAGGAGAATTAACTCAAGCCAAACAACACTTAGAGAAGCTTTATTTCAGTAGTGAGAAAATTGATGAATACTTATTTTTTCATAGATCTTCTTATGATAAGACAAATATTAGATATCTTATTGGAGAGAAACCAACCAAGAAAATAGAAGCTAGGAAGGAATTAGACCTAGTTATTGAAAACCCTAAGCCGAAAGAAACTAATTAGAATATGAATGAGTCAAGTGTACCTACTATAATACCTAAGCAAGTTGAACAAGTTAATCTATCTGAGAAACATGATGAGCCTAAGACAACAGAGCAAGTTGAAGCACCTAAGGAAGCTAGACATGAATTTAGAGGTAGATTTTTTAAATGTAATAAAGTTGGTCATATGAAGAGAGATTGCACATGTAAGTCTTTCAAACTTATTACTAATCTCTATTGTTATAATTGTCATGGTTATGGACATAGAGTAGTAGATTGTTAGAAACCTAATTTTGATAGTAATAATAAAAATAGTAGAATTTTTAGGGATACTAACCTTGCAAGTAATGAAATAAGGAGACCACCAAGCATATCTAATGATGGAGAGAAACCTAATGGTGAAAGGAAACAAGTTGTATGTTACAAATGCAACAACCTTGGACATATTGCAAGAAACTGCAAAGCACTAGATAATTAGAATGCAACTAATCAGAGAAGGAATGCACATGTATGTTAGTTATGCAATAATTTTTGGCACACAGCGAGATTTTGTAGAATGGAAAGAAAAAATTTCAATAGGAATCCTAACTATAATATGAGGAGAGATAACAAAAATGATAGGATAAATGATAATGGCAGCAATGACAGTCAGAGAGAATCATTGGTTATTTGTCAAAGAAAAGGAACCACCATGTCCGATTACAATATTAGAAGAAGAATCCTTTGATGCACTTAATGAAAATTGAAGTTAGTGATTGTTTGTGATTCATCTTACTTGAATTAAGAATTTTCACAATAGACAAAGCATTAGTTGTTCAATTTTGAGGTTAGAAGTCAAATTATAATTTGTGTAG
This sequence comes from Cupressus sempervirens, assembly GCA_028749045.1. Lineage (NCBI taxonomy): Eukaryota > Viridiplantae > Streptophyta > Pinopsida > Cupressales > Cupressaceae > Cupressus > Cupressus sempervirens. The sequence continues at coordinate 1,013,105,280 of CM053785.1, forward strand.
TCAGGAAAAGGTATAGGACATAGTGAGAAAGCTATGGTTAAGTGCTCAGATGTTTTTGTGATCATAGTAAGTCATACAGAAGAAATCAAGCTTACTGGTAATAAGAAACAACTTTTGAAGATGAAGTAGATACACATTGAATGCATAGTTTAATTTAAAATGATTTAAGGATTGCAAACAAAATTTTGAGTATCATTTATTTTTGCAAAGAGTTTGGAGCATTTGTGTGAGATTTGACAATGAATTAAGAGTGAATTGAGGCATCTAAAAGTGTGAAGTTGAAGAAGCTCTAAAATGTGATAATTAAGGTATTTTATGAAGCTTTTAGTTGAGATTTTTAGTATAAACAATTAGATTATGCAATTAGTATCAGTATATCACTTAAATCAGTATCCATAAAATAGTATCAATATAAATAGTTAAATCAGTATCCATAAAACATGTTCATCATGCATGCATGCATTAGGTTATGCAATCACTTAAACTTGTAGGTTACTATCAAATCAATTTGTAGAAATTTAAACATGAAACATAACAGATTCAATAACACATTTGACACAATGATTTAATGTGGAAACCCAATTTGAGAAAAACCACTAGTAACATGCTACTCATTCTCACTCTTCTGAAGTGATGCCCCATGAAAGGCCAACCCTGTTAAAAGTTACAATACACACTATTAAATGTGACCTAATTAAATGATTCTAATCACCCTGTTAGGAGTGAGCCTTGTTAGAGGACTTTAGATCATTCACTTGGAATATCGCCTAGTTGAAGGGTTTAAAAATGACTGTTAGGTCAACCTTAATGCAAAAGATTTACCCTATACTAATACAATGATTAGAGAGTAACAATAAGGCATGATATGATACCAAATTACAACTCCATTTGTAGATTATAGATCTCTGCTTCAATCCTCCATTCAACTTGGCTTTCACACTATTCAACTCTGATAGCTTGTTCACCCTTCAAGCATCCATACCCTTAAGCCTTCTTGTTTTGTTTGCCAATGAAGTCTCTTGTCTTAGGTAATTGAATGAAGCAAATATCCTAGACTCCTTGCCTTCCTTAGGTTCTCATACATGACAATCCTTGCTTCTGACCAACCATCTCTATAAATAGAGAATTAAGATATTTTGGCGTTCATCTTCCATTGCCCATTTTAGGGTTAGGTTGGATTAGGTAGGATTTAATGAATCTACCATTAATTTCATTACTTTTCCTTCTACAAACTTCTCCTTTCAATCCTCTTTCAATTTTCCTCAAAATGGTTCATCTTGAATTCTATGCTACTAGCTCATCAAGCTTATCTTCCACAAGGTTCACACAATCCAAGAAATCAAACATGTTGCCTCAGATTAATCAAATTCTTAATCTTTCTCATAATGTTGACACTCAAAATTAACTAGCTTCTAATTCTTGGAAAATACTACATTTCTTGGCATCCATTGTCAAAACACTCGACACGAACTAAAGTTTAGTGGTGCTTAGCATCAAGTATACTTAACTCGGCTTACACTAAAATTGACTTTGCTTAGCTCCAACTAATTTTCTACTCGACTTGCACTAACTTTTCTTGCACCTACTATCCACTCGATTAAGCTTGGCAAACAAGCTTTGTTTAACTTGTTCTTCTAAACTTAATCAATGTAACCAACATTTGTAACCTTAATTAGATTATCAATGCACTATAATATCACTGTCTTAATTGATTCTTGTACTCCTTTTCATATCATAACTCAACCTTTCCTCTAGGTGTTATTTTTATCTCATTTGATCAAATCCTCTTCGTCAATCAAATAAATGATAGTACTTAAATCATATAAGAAATTGTTTTACCAATAACTAGCAGGTTTGACATCAGTAACAAAACATTGATTGAAACATATTTATCATACTTGTATCAATCTATTTTCAACACAAAATTTAGCTCTTCTTTTTTTCTCCTTATAGTTAAAAAAGCATAGAATTTGATGCATCTTTTGGATTTAAAAAATGTTGTACGGTCTGAAAGTTACAGTTGTTTTTCTATCAGTGTGTTAATCAATAGTTTATACGTAACTCCATTAGAAAATATGTAATGATTACTTACTAAACTTGTAATTTGACAAACATTACATTTATGGAAAGCTAAGATAATTATTAAGAAACTATTTTCGTTTCATCAAATTTGGGTGAGAAAAAAGTCATTAGATACATGTTTGAAGTAAAAAAAACACACAAGAACAAGCTAAAAACACATTTCAAGGTTATTTTTTAAGTTGACCATGTAGGGTTGGTATCCAAAGATATACTAGAGCTTGTAAAGGTATTAATTTTCTAGTTTGGTATCATGATAGGTGGGAAAAAAGTTGGAATAAATTTGGAAATGCTTTGAGGTATTTCAAAACTACATATTTTTAGATCACCACTTTTTGGCACACCATGATCTTGTACATACCCTCAATCTAAACAATATTGGAAGGCATCAAAATCTATTAATGCAAGAGTATCAAAGGATCATTAATATCTCAAGTTCAATAACATCTTTATTATCTCAATTATTTATGTACTAAGATATACACATTTTGGAGCAAATCGAATTCATTGACATCACTATCCAAGCCTGCAATCAAAGTTGTGCATCAGTCAACCTCATATTGGAATATGGTAAGAAAGTTTACGTGGTATCAGAGCCTTGTTAAGGAGAAATCTCATTAATTTTAAGAAATAATATTTCACATTAAGTTTTAGTCACTCATTATTCTTCAAGATGACAAACATGTTAAGATTCGAACACCACCTTATAATTGTTGACAATTTTGAATCTTAGAAACTTTGTATAGTGATGGTATAAAAAGAGAACAAATTAGATTCCCTTGTAAAAGAAGAAAAGGAAGAACCTAAAGATGATCTAGAGAAAATTCTATGGATTGAGAATAATGAGAAGGCCATCAAAATAATAGTAGATGATATTCAAGATCACATAGTACCTATTGTGGCAAAACATGCAACAATATATCACATGTTTAAAGCTCTTGAAAATGCATTCATAGTAAACAACACTGGTAGAAATTTTTTTCTTAAAATACAAATGAATAACATTAGCATGAATAAAGAAGAAGCAATAAATGTCTTCTTAATGAGAATCACAAAACTGAGAGATCAATTATCTTCGGTCAGTTATGAGATTGACAACCAAGAGCTATCACTAATAGCACTAGGAGGACTACCAAATTCTTGGGAGTCATTTGTACAAAGTATAAGTGCAAGATTTACAATCCCAAAACTAGATCGATTAAGATTTGATTGTCTTCAAGAAGAGTCAATATTAATGACTAAAAGAAAATATAAAACCTTAGATGAAGATATTAATGTTCTCAACACCAACTCTCATTAGAAGGGTAAGAAGAACACAAAGGTGAAAAGAAACTTCCATGGAAAGGGACAGTCAAAACAGAAGAAAGATTGTCTAAAATTCAATGTTTCAAATGTGATCAATATGGACATTATGCACTAAATTATCCTGATCAATCAAAATTTCAAGCATCATTTGCTAAAACTAATAAATCAATTGAAGGTCAAGATTTTAAGAAATATGTGTTCTACTCATCTTGTATAGCCAAATATCAACCAAGTTCAACACTTAGATAATTGCAATGGATCTTGAAGACACATCACTGGATATCAAGATAACCTAGAAAGTATGCAAATAAAAATAGATGAAGTTATAATTGGGGATGATTATGCACATTTTGTGAAAAGAATTGGGACTTGCACCATCAAATTAAAATCTAGAAAATCTATTCATCTTTCTAGAGTTCTATATGTACCAAGTATTAAAAGGAATTTAATATCTATATCAACACTTGAAGATGATGGCTATAGAATTACTTTTGTGGAAGGAAAAGTGCTAGCATGGGCAATGAATTCAATTATAAAGAAGGCTCAAACAATAGGAGTATGAAAAGGACTATTATATGAGCTTTGCACTAAGACAAATCTTGTTCATGAGACTTAAGATTCAAATAAAATTTGGCATAGAAGATTAGGTCATATCAACTTTTGTGCTCTAACATCTATGGAGAAGTTAGTAATTGGAATGCCCAAATTAAGTCAAATTCACAATGAATCATACAAAGGTTGTACCTTGGGGAAAAACACTAAAAAGTCATTTCCTCATAGTTTGAGAAAAACTAAAAATGTGCTAGAACTAGTGCACTCAGACCTATGTGGACTCATGTCTACATAATCCATACGAGGGTTCTTGTACTATGTGATATTTGTTGATAATTTTTCAAGGAATACATGGATATACTTCCTTAAGTGTAAAGAATTTGAAAAAAATCTTTCTAAATTTAAAGAATTCAAAATTATCATTGAAAACTCCTCATAAAATAAAATTAAAATTCTAAGAATAGAGAATGGAAAAGAATACACTACTAAAATATTTAAAGAATTATGCAAACTTGGTGGGATCAAGAGTGATTTTATAGTTCCCTATAACCCTCAACATAATGGAGTTGTTCAAAGGAAAAATAGAATCATTGTAGAAGTTGTTAGGGCTATGATATTTGATCAAAACTTTAGCATGTCACTTTAGGATAAAGACCTAATACAACAATCTACATTCAAAATAGATGTCCTCACTCACATCTAGACAACAAAATTTCTAAAGTAGAATTTTTACATATGAAACCTGACATTAGCCATTTAAGGATATTTGGATGTCTTGTGTATGTTCATGTACCTAAGGAGAAAATGACTAAGTTAGAACCCACTAGAAGGAAAGGAATTCTTATTGATTTTAGTGAAATATTAAAGGGTTACATAATCTACATACCTAGACAAAAATAAATAGAACTCAACATAGATGTCATCTTTGACTTGAAGACATTGCTTTTAAAAGAGCCAAAATTTTAGATGAACTAGATATTGATGACTTATCCTATTCTCTAGAAGAGGCTCCCACTCTTGAGATTCAAAGAAAGTACCCTGAAGAAACTTCAAATAAAAATTAAATACTTCCTGAGATTCAAGAAGAGAGTCTTGACATTAATTCTAAAAGGCCACTTTGGGTAAGAAATATTATAGAGGAACGAGATGAATTTGCAACACCTTCAAGGATATTCAAAGAACAAAATACCTTGAAAATTAACATACAATGAATTCATATGTGAGATTCCAAATGTTGAACCTTCTAATGCTTTTGAAGCTCTTAAACATGAGGTTTGGATAGATGCAATGGTGGAAGAGTATCAGTCTATACTAAAAAAATGATGTTTGAGATATAGTTCCTAGACCTAAAGGAAAATATATTTTTTCATCCAAATAGCTCTTCAATGTTAAGCATGTTGCAGATGGTAGCATTGAAAAACATAAAGCTCATTTTGTGGCTAGAGGATTCTCTCAGAAGGAAGGAATCAACTTTGAAGAAACTTTTGCACCAGTTGCCAGGTATACTTTAGTTAGAACTACAATAGCCATTTTAGCAGCTAAATCTTGGGAACCTCATCAAATGGATGTAAAAACTACTTTTCTAATTGGAACAATTGAGGAAGAAGTATACTTGAAACAACTAGAAGGATTTGTGACTCATGATGTTGCCTCCTATGTATGTAAATTGAAAAGGGCTCTGTATGGACTCATGCAGGCTCCTCAAGCTTGGTATGAAAGGATTGATAAATATCTTATAAGTCTTGAACTCACCAAGAATGATGTTGGTCCAAATCTTTACTTTAAAATAAATAAAGGTGATATGTTGATCCTAATTATTTATGTCGATGAACTTTTAATTATAGGAGAAGACCATCTCATTAATCAGTGAAGGAAAGAATTGACTTCTAAATTTGACATGAAGGACTTAGGGATTCTTCATTACTTCCTTGGATTGGAAGTTTTTCAGAAGTGTGGGAATATCTTCCTACAACAAAAGAAGTATACTATCGATATTTTGAAAAGATTTGGAATGTGGAATTGTGAACCTATGTCAACACCTATGGAAACCAATTTACACAAGCTAAAGGAAGCTAGTGTTGAATCTAGACTACTTGATCCCACTTTATATAGATAGATAATTAGGTCTCTGATCTATCTTGTGAATACTCATGTGATATCTGCTATGATGTGAATGCATTAAGTTAGTTCAAGGTACTATTTGGTATGAACTTAAATATGAGAATACCATCTTGGAGTTACATAGATTTACTGATTCTGATTGGGCTGAGAGTGTAAAAGACTAGGAGAGCACATCAGGCTATTGTTTTAGTTTAGGATTGACTATGATCTCATGGATCTATAGGAAATAAGCTTCAATTTCTCAGTGTTCTACGTATAGTATACTGCAGCAACAATGGGAGCAAGAGAATTAGTATAGCTTCAGAAATTACTTTCTAGTTTATTCTATGAACCTTTGAAACCTACCATTATTCACTATGATAACCAAATTTGTATCAAGTTGTCCATGAAAATGGTATTTCATGATGGATCCAAGCATATGGAAATCCCTTACCACTATGTAAGAGACATGGTGGAAAGAAGAGATATTCAGTTGGAATATATTAATAGAGGTTATCAAACAATTGGCATTCTTTCCAAGCCTCTTCCTAAAGTGAAGGTTGATCATTTTAGAAAGAAACTTGGTATGGTTGAAAAGTAATTTTATGAGATCGAGTCTCAACTTTTAAAATTTGTATTGTTTTAATAAAGATGTTTAAAGTGTAAACTCTTTTGTCATATGTGTGACTATGACCTATGAGCCTACCCCATGTACATTATTAAACGGTAACAATCTTTTATAATGAAATGTTGACTCTAACATTATAAGGTGACAACTTTATAATTATTAGATTACTATCATGATGAATATTATGTGACTTGATATTCATGGAGAAGTCATGATAGTTTAAAGGACATGTTGATAGATATCATGTGGCATGATATATGTAGAAGATTAGTATGTTCATTTTTATCATGGTGAGTATTATGTGACATAATATCTATGGATATAGATGAGAAGAACCTCCTTATAGCAATATCGTGAGAATGCTCGAAATAAAAAAATAAAAAGTGATAGCAGAACTCAGAATAAATCTACTGATCGCAGGCCACTTCGAGGGGGTAACCTCCTTTGAGCAAGCTCAATACAATAAATTCGTCCGTGCCCATCAAGGGCCTCAACCTATTCTTATATACTGGGTACGATCTAGAAAAGTAATACTACCTATGCATGTGGGATAATAAAATAAACTCACGGGACGACTTACAAAGCATATGCGTCCAACAACTCTACTCTAACAAAATAAACAGAAGGAACACACAGGTTCCTAACATCCCCTCTCCCTTAGAAAAAAGCTTTGTCCTCAAAGCTTAAGGTGTGGAAATTGTTGTTGAATCTGAAGAAGGGGTTCCCAGGTAGCATCCTCTGGTTGCATGCCATGCCACTGAATCAAGACCTCAGAGATGGAGCGAGAGCGAAGCTGGCGAGTGCGCTGGTCAATGATTGCCACCGGCTCTAGGATAATGGATCCTTCCGTATCCATTTCAGGGAGAGTAGTTTGTGCTCTGACAGTGGTACCAAGAACTTTCTTTAGACAAGAAACATGAAAGACTGGATGAATGCGGGAAGAAGGAGGAAGTTCCAGTTTATAAGCAACTGAACCAATCTTCTGCAGAACCTGATAAGGCCCATAAAATTTTGGGGCCAGCTTATGACGCCCTTTCAGCTTTAGGGAGGATTGTTTGTATGGCTGTAGACGAAGAAAAACCATATCCCCAACTTGAAATGAGTGCTCAGAACGGTACGAAGATTGTCCTGTAAGGTACGAAGAATCTGATCCCTGCTGCGGAGAACTATGTCAACTGCCTGGACTGGTGAGCTGTTGGGAGTGTAGGGAAGGAGCACTGGAGGTGCCTGACCATAGACTGCTTCATATGGAGTCATCTTAGAGGCAGTGTGGTAAGAGGTATTGTACCACCATTCAGCTAAAGGGAGCCACTTGGCCCACTGATGTTGCTGTTCGGAAGTGAAGCAACGAAGATAAGTTTCCAAGCATTTATTGACAATTTCCGTTTGACCATCAGTTTGTGGGTGATAGCCCGAACTTATCTTCAGTTTGGTGCCAGTTTTCTGAAACAGTTCAGTCCAAAAATGACTGGTAAAAGTTGCATCACGATCAGAGACAATGGAAGAAGGGAGTCCATGAAGACGAAATATCTGGTCCATGAAGATTTGTGCAACAGAGGAGGCAGTATAGGGGTGGCTGAGGGCACAAAAATGACTATATTTCGAGAGACGATCAACCACAACCAAGATCACTGTCTTGCCACCGGATTTAGGAAGCCCTTCAATGAAATCCATAGAAATATCAGTCCAAATCCGTGTAGGGATGGGCAATGGTTCGAGCAAGCCAGGAAGGAGGGTCGTTTCACCCTTGTGGCGTTGGCAAGTATCACATTCAGCCACCATCTGTTGAATCGTCTGTTTCATTCCTTTCCAAAAGAAGTTTCTCCTTGCTCGCTCATAAGTTTTGAGGAAGCCTGAGTGCCCTGCTGAAGGAGAAGCATGGAGTTCATAAAAAATAGCCTGATGTAGAGCTGGGTTCTGAGGAAGCACTAGCCGACCCTTGTATCGAAGAGAAGCACCATCCCAAGAGTAATGTGGTATAGCAGAAGGATTATTGGCTAGCTGGTGAATGATTTGAGATAAAGAAGAGTCACTGTCATAGCCCTGCTGAACAGACGCTAACCAATTGGGAATGGGCTTAGAAATAGCGGAAAGGGAAGCTTGATTATCAAATGTGCGAGAAAGAGCATCTGCCACAATATTCTCCTTACCCTTCTTGTAGGTGATCTCATAATCATACCCCATGAGTTTGCTGACCCATTTCTGTTGTGTAGGAGAGGATACCCGTTGTTCCAGGAAGTATTTCAGACTTTGGTGATCGGTTCTGATGCAAAAATGACTCCCTAAGAGGTATGGCCGCCACTTCTGTACAGCATGCAAAATAGCCATCATTTCTTTTTCATAAGTAGAGAGGGCTAGATTCTTACCAGAGAGGGCTTTGCTAGTGAATGCAATAGGATGGTCATCTTGCAGGAGAACAGCACCCAATCCATTGCCGCAAGCATCACTCTCAATAGTGAAGGGTTTGGAAAAATCTGGCATCGCGAGAACAGGTGTACTGCACATAGCCTGTTTCAGTTGTTCAAATGCAGTCTCAGCAACAGGGGTCCAGGAGAAGGCATCCTTTTTTAACAGAGCTGTCAATGGTGCTGCAATTTTCCCGTAATCTTTGACAAACTTGCGGTAGTAGCCAGTCAACCCCAAAAAACCCCGAAGGCTCTTGAGAGTTTTAGGATGCGGCCAAGTTTTCATGGCATCTATTTTTGTAGGATCCACCTGCACTCCATGGTGTGCAACAATATGCCCGAGATACTCCACTTCCTCCTGGCCAAACACACATTTAGATAGTTTTGCACAGAGTTGATGATCAGAGAGAAGTTGCAAGACAAGCTCCAGATGATGGAGATGCTCAGCCCAAGTTTTGCTATATATGAGGATATCATCAAAGAAGACTAGAATGAATTTTCGGAGGTATGGTCGAAATATGTTATTCATCACTGCCTGAAATGTTGAAGGAGCATTCGTGAGGCCAAAGGGCATGACTAAAAATTCATAGTGACCATCATGTGTGCGGAAGGCAGTTTTAGGTATATCCTCCTCATTAACCCGAATTTGATGATACCCAGAACGAAGATCTAACTTGGAGAAAAAATGAGCCCCATGAAGTTCATCAAGAAGTTCATCAACAACTGGAATGGGAAACTTGTCCTTTATAGTGAGATGATTAAGTGCTCGGAAATCAATGCAGAGTCGCCATGACCCATTTTTTTGCGAACAAGCAGAACTGGAGAAGAAAAGGAACTGGTACTAGGGCAAATAATACCTTGCTTCAGTAAGTCACGGACAAGTATCTCGATTTCGGTCTTCTGATGAAATGGGTAGCGGTAGGGCCTGATGTTGGGCGGAACACTGCCAGGAAGGAGCTGAATACGGTGGTCCTCTGGACGAGAAGGAGGTAATCCCACAGGTTCAGCAAATATACCAGAATACTTGTCCAAAATGTGTTGGAGATCGGCAGGAGTGCTAGAGACTGCTGATGGCTGCATCTGAATGGAATGGAGCTGAGCGATGACACCATGTGAATTCTTCTTAAGAAGTTTTTCCATACGGTGTGAACTGATGATGCTGAGAGACCCTGGTTGTAAGCCTTTCAAAGTGTGTTGGTGCCCCTCGGCTGAAAACTGCATCCAAAGTTCAGCAAAATCCCAAAGAATGGGGCCAAGAGTGCGTAACCATTGGGCACCCAAAACCACATCACAGCCACCTAAGGGTAAGGCAAACATGTCAGAGCGCATGTTATAATCTCCAATAGAGAGACGCACATTGCGACATTTCCCTTTACAAGGTAAAGTGCCCCCATTGGCAATCATGACTTCAAAGCTAGAGCAGGGATGGATAAAGCAATCAGCCTGTTTGGCTATTCGTGGATCAACGAAGTTATGAGTGCTACCAGAGTCAATGAGTATAGTAAGAGGGATCTTCTTGAAGAAACCCTGGACCCGCATGGTTTGTGGAGTAGTGACTCCTGCCAAAGCATGGACAGATATCTCTGGTGGAGCTTCTGGGGAAGGAGGTTCAGGCTGGTGAGGCTCAACCTCAGCATCCACTGTTTCCTGAGCATCTACATATTCTTCCAGTTCCGGTGGAGAATCCACATCCAAGAGATAGAGCTTTTGCTGAACACATCTATGGCCCCGAGACCATTTCTCATCACAATTATAACAAAGCCCTTTGTCTCGCCTAACTCGCATCTCTGTTTCAGACAAGTGCTTGATCGGAGTAGTTCTGGGAGCTGGTATGACTGGAGGGTTGTGAGAACCTGTATTTCTGAATGGAACAAAATTAGATCTGGAGCGTTGTAGAGCACTAATCTTGTCTTCCGCTAACTTAGCCAACCCAAGGGCTTCCATCATTGTAGTAGGTCGAAACATTTTGACTTCTGAGCGAAGTGCATCCTTCAGACCACTGACAAAACAACTACGGAAGAATTCATCAGACAAGCCCTCTGTGTGATTAGCTAATTTTTCAAACTCTGTCTGGTATTCTCTTACAGTGCCTGTTTGACGCAGTTTAGTGAGTGCTCCTGTGAAATCATCAAAGGAACTAGGGCCAAAGCGCTCCAAAATGAGGGTGCACAATTTGCTCCACGTTGGGCCTACATTAGCCTTGATGTACCAATGGAACCATTGAAGAGCTTCATGTTCCAAATGAAAAGATGCAAGGGAGACTTTGTGGTTATCCAAAGTATTATGCAAGCTGAAATACTGCTCTGCCCTATAGATCCATCCAGTCGGATCAGAACCATCGAAGCGTGGAAAATCAAGCTTTGGTCCACGGAAATTGCCAGAAGAGGACCCAGTATCTCCTGAATGTTTTCGGCTCATGGCTGACTGCTGAAAGTTAAGACCCAGAATTTTGTCATCCAGATCTTGAAGTCTGGTTTTGAGGGATGCAACTTCCTCTTCCATGATTTTTGCTCCTGTACGCGTAACAACCATAAAACAAGGTTTTTTTTTTTTTTTTTTTTTTTTTTTTTTTTTTTTTTGAAATGGGTAGAAGATGAGAAACAAAAACTTTTTTAGTTACGGCAAACTTGGATTTGGGTAAAACTCATATAGGAAATGGGTGTTCGACGGGTGGTGGGAGACTATCTGGGGACAAGGGAAAAAGAAAAATGAGGGTTTCAAGGGTAGGGAGGCGAAATGAGGCGAACAGTTCAAGAGGGATAAGGGAGCAAAATGAGGAATTGAATCTTGTGGCTCAGTTTGGTGGCGATTGGATGAGAGGTGAAAAAGATAGGGCAAACCCTAAAATTAGATAAATGAGGGATTTAGGGCTTTGATATGTAAAATTTGGGGTTGGGTCGCCAAGGAAGGAAGTATGCGAAATGATATTGCAGATGTTCTGTGGAAGTATGAGCAGAAACAGAAAGCAAACAAGGAAGCTACGACTAAAAAACAGAAAAATTTTTACTCTTTTTTTTTTTTTTTTTTTTTTTTCTGAACAGTCAACTTAGAAAAATTCACTCACAGACAGAACAACTGAAAAGAGTTATTGCAATAACAAGAGATATTAGAAGTGAGAGGAACCTGAAGGCCACGACAGAAAAAAATTTGATGTAATTTCCACCCAGCGAGCCCAAGAGAGTGCTCTGATACCAGATGAGAAGAACCTCATAGCAATATTGTGAGAATGCTCGAAATAACAGAATACAAAGTGATAGCAGAACTCAGAATAAATCTACTGATCGCAGGCCACTTCGAGGGGGTAACCTCCTTTGAGCAAGCTCAATACAATAAATTCGTCCGTGCCCATCAAGGGCCTCAACCTATTCTTATATACTGGGTACGATCTAGAAAAGTAATACTACCTATGCATGTGGGATAATAAAATAAACTCACGGGATGACTTACAAAGCATATGCGTCCAACAACTCTACTCTAACAAAATAAACAGAAGGAACACACAGGTTCCTAACAATAGCATGATCTCTTATGGTAGATATTATCATTATTGGGCTGAAAATGAATCAAGTTCATTATGATCAATAATATATGATTAGATTTGTGTTAAGACTAACTAACCCTGAATAGGTATGATAACAAACACCAAATAGGTGTGATAGTGAATGGTCATCTCTCCATTTAGATACATGTCCATTCACTCTCACACCCCTCCTTGTTTTATATATATTCAATCTACTTGATATTGCAAGGCATTGAAATCAATTAATGCAACCATATCAAAGGATCGATAACATCTCAAGTTCAAGAACATATTTGTTATCTCTATTATATATGTACTAACATATATAGATTTTGGAGAAAATCAAATTTATTGACATCAGTGTTCAAACCTACAATCAAAGTTGTGAATCAATCAACCTCATATTGAAATCTTGTAAGAAACTTTACAATTGTCCTTGGTAGAGGCCACATCTTGTTGCATATGTTATTCCAAATATTTGAGTTGTTGCATAAAAAAAGGTAGAAAGGCATCTTGTTTTAAGTGGCCACACTTAAACATCACATACTAAGAACAAAATTAAGCTTGAAAAATATGTCAACGTTGACTATTTAACACTTTTAACTTAGGAATCAAGGCTTAGTGTGTAATTTGTAAGATGTCCGATATTAAGTGAGGAATGTAATTATTCATTGTGTGGCTATCACTCCTCTAGCTTCTCTACATTATTGATATGTTTGATAAGTCATGTGCTCGTAAGAGATCACCATATTGTATGTTCTATAGAGGAGTGATACCCAAAAAAATTACACAGGATCCTATGATTGACAATTGTAATAGTTTCATAGAATGTATTACTTGTAATTGTTGTTACATATGCTCATGCTATGTTGAGATTAATAAATAAATGTGAATATGATGAGTGTCACTTTATAAAACCATATTTACATATTATTCATCATAAGACCTACATGAAAAAACCTTTCAGCTCAAGCCTACAATGTCAGTAAAGAAAGACCCATAAGATAAGTAATTAACATGGGTTCGATTAATTAGAAGTTAATAATGAGCTCCATATTTGTATCCGAACTACCTTATCATATTTCAAATCTTCTAAAATTTGTTTTGTTGCTACATCATGATCTCTCCTATTTTTTAAATTGTCGTTTGACATTACAGTAAATTTTGACATGCTTGTAGATAAGTTAAAATTCCAAATTTCTCTACAAATTAGTGGCCTTCTTTTGATAATAGAATGAAATGGGCAAGACATGCTCGTATGGTTTGTACCCCAAGATTAACACCAACAACCCCAAATTAATGGTGGAATATATAATATGAAGTGTCGACTAATTTACTATTAATGTTTGAACTCTTCATCCATTAAATACAAACATAACAAAAAATAAAAACTAAAACCTAAGTATATCTTACAACTTTAGGCTTTCCAATATTTAATTTAAGAGATGAATCTTCATAAGAAACATAAATAAAAACATAAAATGAATTAGAACTAAACATTAACCAATCAGATTTTCTATGTTTAATTCAAGCACTGAATCTTCATGAGCAATAAACATAAAAGATAATAGAACTAAAAATTAGCCAAGCAGATTTTCCTAGATATAGTTCAACCAATTAATCTTCCCAAGCAATATAAATAAAACATAACCAAACATATGCACGAGATTAAGTGTGGAGTTGTGAGTTAAGGATTTTTATTAAATAAATGTATAAGCCAAGAGTGTAGAAAAGTTAAAAAAAAACAAAAAAAATTGTAGATTGAAAAGTTGTAGAAATAGAGTTATAATCTCTTGCAAATAAGTGGTGTTATGAAGAAAGTAGATGTTGGAAGATCATTTGAAGTAGAACAAAAATGATAGGCAATTGTGACAGCTTGTGAACATAAAGAGTACCCACCTTTGAGATTTCCCATCATAAAAAGATACTACCTTTCATAAAGATTCTGGATCAAAGTCATTGTGCCTACAATTTCAAAAACAAAACATTAACTCTAGATCGTTTATACATTAATGGAAGCAGAGAAAATGTTGAATTTCACTTGTTTCTCAATGTATTTGGTGTGTACACAGATATCATCAACAAGTTTGAGTAAATATGATAAGATCTCTTGTACACAAAACATCTAAATTGGATTCAAAACACCACACTAGTAACAATGGGACCTGGGTCAAATTGACCTCATTACAATAAGTTGGCATAGAACAATGAAATAAAAGATCCAATCTCCTACACCTCCTCAAAAACCATCATTATTGGTGGCCTTGCCCCAAATTTACCCACAAAACAAAAATAATTAGGAAACCTATCAGAAATCTTTCAAGCCTAGTCAACATGTCATCTTGTTCCAAATAACATCATAAGTGGTGTTACAAAGAAGGTAAGTCCAACCAAAAGACCCAACTTAAAACACCAAAATAAAAATCCTTCCAAATTCAATGATATAAGAACTAAATGCAAAACAAAGGCCCAAAAAATAGAAAATTGGTGCAATCCCAAGAGTTTCCATCCAACCCAAATGGAGAAATAAAAAAGCACAAATTGACATCATGCTTGTGAAATAGGGGTCTAGGAGCCTCTTGTAACTTGCACATCCTTGCATGTTTTGGTTGTGAATCAATAAGGTTATATGCACACTGCATGAATCTTGGCTTCTTAGAATTCTATGCAAAGGATATAATAATCTAGGAATTTTAAAAAATAATTTTTTTACAATCCTCAGACAATGGCTTCAAAGAGTACCACGTCAAAATAATTATGGTGACTTGGCATGGCATAATTTGAACCTATGACTCAAGAGCACGTAATACATAAGGTATTAAGATCTCTAACCCCAAGATGGAATACTGTAGCAATTATCATGGAAGAAAGCAAAAATTTAGCTACCATGGAGTATGATGAGCTGGTTGGATCTCTCATATGACATGAGGGTAGAATAAGGGACATGTATACTAGTGTTAATGAGAAGGCTTCTGCTTCCTAATTGCAAATTTCAAAGAATGATGGTGCTAGCAGAAACATTAACAACAACAATGGCTTAGGAAGGGGTCAAAATCATAACTATTCAAGAGGAACTAGAGGAAGAGGAGGTGCTCAAGGAGGAAGAGGTAGAGGCAAATTTGATAAAAGGAACATCCAATGCCATCATTACAATAAGTATGGACATTTTGACAGAGTGTAGATGAAATCAGGTAACAATAATGCCAATTATACTCAACAAGATGAGAATCCTTCCTTAGGTAATTTATTTTTGTGTAATGGGAAAGGTGAGAGTAATGTGAATGATGTTTGGTATTTGGATTATGGATGCTCTAACCATATGTCTAGTAACAAGGAATTTTTTGCAAAGCTTGATGATGATTAAAGATCCAATATTACTCTTGGTAATAATAATATAGTGGATGTTGTGGCCAAAGGAGCCATGGATGTTCAAACAATGGAAGGTAGGAAAAGTTTTTAGGATATTTATTATAGTCCCAAATAGAAGCATAATTTATTGAGTGTTGGGTAGCTATTTTAGAAGAATTATAGAGTGGTATTTGAGAACATGAAATATACTATCTATGATAAGAATTACAAAAATAAAGTGATTACAATTGTTTCTATAACAAAGAATAGGATGTTTCCTTTGAAGTTTGGTGAAAATGACAATCATCTTGTCAATATGGCTTATGAGGATAAAAGTTGGTTGTAGCATCTCAGGTATGGCCATTTGAATTTCAATAGTTTGAAGAATCTAACATCAAATGCATTGGTTCTTGGATTTCCTAAGGTTGAAGAGCATAAAAAGATTTGTGAAGGGTGTGGAAAAGGGAAGCATGCAAGAGAATCATTTCCAAAAGGAAATGCATGGAGGGCCCAACACCCACTTCAGCTTATTCATTTAGATATTTGTGGTCCAATGCAAACATAAAGCTTTGGTAAGTTATCATATTTCATTACTTTTATTGATGATTACTCACACATGTGTTGGGTGTATATTTTGAAGACTAAGGATGAAGCCTTTAATACATTCAAGAGTTTTATAGCTCATATAGAAAATAACAAAGGGAACACAATCAGATGTTTGAGAATAGATCAGGGAGGAGAGTTTTTCTCAAAAGATTTTTAGAATTTTTGGGAGATGAATGGGCTCAAAAGACAACTCACAAATGCATACACACCCTAATAGAATGGAGTGGCTAAAAGGAAGAACTGTATTGTGGTAGTAATGTCAAGGAGCATGTTATAAACCAAGGGTTTGAACAATTCTTATTGGGCTGATTTAGTTGCTACAACCATATATATTCTTAATAGGAGTCCTACAAGTGCCCTAGACAAGATGACTTCGTATGAAGCATGATAAGAGAAAAGGCCTAACTTAAATTATTTTAAAGTTTTTGGTTGTTTGGTTTATGTTTGCATCCCTAATTAGAATAGGAAAAGCTAGATGCTAAAAGTGAATCATGCATTTTTGTGGGCTATAGTGAGGAAAGCAAAGCTTATAGATTATTCAATCCTATTACTAATAAGATTTTTGTTTTAAGAGATGTGATTTTTGATGAAGGGGGAGTTTATGGTCATCAAAAAAATCATGTTGAAAAGAAAAAATTAATTTTGGATGATGATGTTATTGCTGATAATGATAATGAGTAGCCAGCTAATGGTTCTATTTCAAGATCACCAAGCCCATCAAGAAACCCCTCACCAATCCCAAAAGAAAGTCCATCCTCAAGTCCTCCAAGAAAGGTAAGAAGATTGAGTGATATCTATGAGAGGTGTCAAAATCAAGCACATGAAGAAGATCCAATAGGTGATATAGTAAATTTTGCATCACTTGCTAAAGCTGATTTTGAGCCATCATGTTTTGAAGATGCATGTGCTAATGAGATTTGGATGCAAGTAATGAATGAAGAGATGGATTCCATTCATAGGAATGAGACATGGGAGCTTTTTGATCTTCCACGTAAGAAGAAAAATATTGACACAAAATGGGTCTATAAGACCAAGTATAATAGTGATGGGAGTGTTGAAAAACACGAGGCAAGATTGGTTGCTAAAGGTTTCACTCAAAGTTATGGCATTGATTATGAAGAAACTTTTGCACTAGTAGCAAGACAAGAAACTATTAGGATGCTAATATCTCTTGCAGCTCAAAAGAAATGGAGTATTCATCACATGGATGTGAAAAGTGCCTTCTTGAATGGGTACTTAGAAGAAGAGATATATGTGGCATAGCCACAAGGTTTTGAGATTCAAGGAGAAGAAGATCAAGTGTACAAGTTGAAGAAGGCTTTGTATGGCCTCAAGCAAGCACCACGTGCATGGTATGCAAGAATTGATGGATATTTTCAGCAGAATGGCTTTCAAAGAAGTAAGAGTGAACCTACCCTTTACTACAAACAAGAAGGTAATGATATTCTCATTGTGAGTTTGTATGTTGATGATTTGTTATATATGGGTAGTAGTTCAAAGATGAAAGATGAATTTAAAGTTGCTATGATGAATGAGTTTGAGATGAAAGATTTAGGTCTCATGAAGTACTTTCTTGGCATGGAGGTTTATCAAGGTAAAGATGAAATTTTTATTTGTCAAGAAAAGTATGCAAAAGATATGTTGAAGAAATTTGATATGGCTGATAGTAAACCTCTTTCCACTCCAATTTCTCATGGAGTTACATTATGTAGAGATGATGGTGCTAAAATTATTGATGAGACATTATATAGGAGCATTGTGGGGAGTTTGATGTTTTCAACTCACACAAGGCCTAATATTGCTTATTTAGTTTCATTGGTTTCAAGGTATATGAAAAATCCATCAGAGGAACATATGAAGGCAGCCAAGAGAATTTTGAGGTATGTGAAAAACATAGTAGATTTTGGCATTCACTATTCTTCTAATAAGTTTGAGCTTGTTGGCTTTAGTGACTCAGATTGGGGAGGTAGTTTGGATGACCAAAAATCTACATCTAGTAATTATTTTTCTTTGGGTTCTAGTTTAATCACATGGAGTTCAAAGAAGAAAAGTATGGTTGCTCTCTCTTCTACAAAAGTAGAATATGTTGCGGTCACTTTAGCTGGAACACAGGCTTTATGGCTTAGAAAGATTCTTGAAGAAATTGGAAAGATATAGATTCAACCCACTGTGATTTTTTGTGACAAAATAAGTGCCATTAAATCAGCCAAGAATCCAGTTCATCATAGCAGGGCCAAACACTTTGATCTAAAACAAATATTTCATCAGAGATTTGGTACAAAATAAAATGGTTGAGTTGAAGTACATCAACGCAAAGGAGCAAATTGCAGACATCTTCACAAAGGCAACTGGAAAAGATCAGTTTTTAGCACTTAGAGATAATATTGTTAGACCTCTCAACATCAAGGGGGAGTATGAAGATTGATGTTGTTTACCTATAGTCACAACTAAAATTCTACCATTCCATCCTTATGTTCTATTTCACATAATTGTAGAATAAAGATTAACATGCATGAATTGGTGCATGATTTGTGGTAGTTTAAATAGTTTAATAAAATAATTATTAGATCCTCCTCTATATGCAATCTTGGAACACCATGTTACATAGCATTTAACAAGGGATAACTATTGTTTCTTGTAGTCAGTTATTTTAGTCTTCATTGTGATTTTTTTATCAAACTCCAAGTTCATTCAAGAGAGTAGTTTTCTCTAAATAATACTTTTCTTGTATGTAGTTTTATGCACATAGAGGTGTCCACTGATGCAACAATAAAAATTGTTTTAGCTCTGCTGTTAATAAAAAGTATTGCTCTGCTGTTAAAAATAGAGTATTCTCTATTCAAATTTTTTAAAATTGTTGTTTGGATTCTATAGGAGCTTGGGTAGGATTTTCTGTTTTGTGTTGGAGTGCTTTTTGGGTGTCCCAATCAGGGTAGGGAGTCCCAGAGTTGTTGTTTTGGCTTTCGCTCTCTAGATGTCTCAGCTTGGCCCAGGTGTATATGTTCAAGTTCCCTTCCTTTGCTCATATGCAGGTGGATTTCCTTCCTTGTCGATCTAGTAGGGTTATTTTAGGAGTTACTATTTTTTGGATGTTTTCTTGGTGGGTTTTCTTGGTGGCAATTAAAATAACTCATTGTATACCATTTTCAAACAAGTTTATTACACCTAATGTGTGCTATTAGCAAAATTTCATATGGACAAAACAATTCATAACACCCAATGTGTGTTATTTCATAGCGCCCAATGTGTGCCCTTATCAAATTGTAATACAAAAAAAACAAGTCTGTAACACCCAATGTGTGTTATTCTATTGCACCTAATGTGTTCTCTTATCAAATTGTAACATAAACAATACAAGTTCATTGCACCCAATGTGTACTATTTTTAGTAATTATGCACCCAAAGAGTGCTAATTCAAAATGGACAAAGTAAGTCTCAAACTGAGACCTATCAAAGCAATAGGCTCATTATATAAATTTAAAGTCCAACAATGGACAGCATGCTAAAGTATAAAAGTTTGAACCCTACAAGTTCAAATGGATTTTAGATCATATCACAAGTACAAGCTTTCAAAAGATGGTTTAGATAAACTCGCAAATATTTCTGGTTAAGCTCAAAATTCAAAGATTTCAAAATACTCCTAATTTCATGTAAGCCTTTCCGATTAAGGGGGGGATGTTAACATATTAACCATGATGGTATAAAAGTTAGGTTAGATATTTTAGTTGTAGTAGTTATTTTATAATAGTTATTAAATTATTATATAACTACCTTATTTATGTAATGAATCTTGAGGAATAGATACAGAAAAGTTTCCATTATGTTTACATTATTTTCTATTACATCAAATTTTGGGGTCTAACATGTCCATCCAAATGAAAACTATCTTGAAAACAGTTTCCTTGATTTAGATTTCACTCTATTTTAGAGCTCAATTGGTGTTGTGAGAGATGGAGATCTGATCTACATGAACTCATTCAACACCATTGTTGATTCTGTTTATTTTGCGATGGGAGCCATGGGATTTCACAACATACCAATTGTTATTGCTAAAACAGGATGGCCCTCTATTGGTAACAGTGTTGCAACTACTATTGAGAATTCCCAAACTTAAATGAACAATCTGATTAGCCATGTTTTGTCAAAGGAAGGGACACCCAAGAGTTCTAGGAGGAGCATCAAGACTTTCATCTACTTTGTTTTCAATGAGAATCACAAAATAAATGGGTAGGAGGTAGATAAAAATTGGGGCCTCTTCTACCCCAACAATACCGCTGTCTATCCCGTCTTATTCTCTTCCAGCTTTTCCAAAACAATAACCCTCCTCTTTTATATTGAAATGGATGAATAGGATGGGTGTGATGCTATGAAAAAGTGGGGTGCGGTTATTTGTACACCTTTCTAACCAATTTAGACTTACAAGTCTTATGGATTGATTAGTTCCCGATAGGAATTGGTAATAATGATTCTATGAATGGTGATGCATTGTTTAAGCCATCGAGAACTGGTCTTCTTATGTAAATCATTTAATTACAACAATAATTAATGGATTCTATGTTTTATTTAAGTACTTATGATCCATTGAAAAATATAGCATGCATTTTGTCTAGACTAAAACTAAATGTTTCTTGTTAAGTATTAATGAACTAAAATTCAATTTCTGTTACATTCAATAAGCCATTAGACTTTAGATTTTTCTTCCATAAAACCTTTTCCTATTTTGATAGCTTCAACCATGGTTCCCTCAGGTTCCTTCCTGACATTCCCAACTCTTCATCTTCATAATTTATCTCCATTTGGTTTTGAACTCTCTCTATCTTCCCTACTAGTCTTTTTTTCCTTTCGAATATGTTACTGAAAGAGTTCTTATTCCACCCTTTTACTTTACCTTTGATCTCTCTTTATTTAGTATAGATATTAATCATAGAGGAGCTCATAGCCAAGGAATTCCACCATCTATGAATAAGACCACTTAGGCATTGGTATGAGAGCCACATGTTCTCAAATCTGAAGGGGGAAGCCACTCTTTTTCCAGTCATTAATTTCAATAAAATAACATTGTGATCAGATCAAGTTCTAGTAATTTTATCTATAAGATGAAAGTCATCTAGATTATTCTAGTTAGTGGATAGGGTAAATCTATCAAGTTTTGCTTGGATCAGTCCACTAAACACTCTTTTGTTGGATAATGTAAACCTAGAGCCCTCCATATCTAAATCAATAAACCCCAATTTCAATATAAACTCCCCAAGATCTATCATACTATTTGATCAGTCCTCAGTTCAAAGGGGAGAATTCAAATATCCAGCTATCATCCATTTTGTGTTTTAGTTATTACCCATCTAGTTGGAAAAATTGAGCTAGAACGATTTTCTCTACCCCTTATTATGAGGAGCATATATGTTTACCAATTTTCAAAACCAACCAACTATATTCTTTTTTGAGAAGATAAAGTAATAGACTTAGGAGAAGAATGAATTAGAGTAGCAAAGATTTTATTCTTGTTCCACATAATAGCTAGACCTCCAAAAGCTCCCAAAGATTCCACTAAAACACAATTCACCACAGGGCACATAATACTAGCCATTTTTTCAAAACCTTCCTATTACATCTTTGTTTCTTGAATCATGATCGTATCTACTTTGGTATCTTGAAGAGCACACTATAAGATATGATGCTTTGTCAAACTGTCGAGACCTCCCAAATTTCATGATAAGACTTTCATTTAAAAATAGAGTTAAAAAGTTGGGACCTAAACCATTAGACACAAAGATAAAGTAATCACTTTGGTCCCTTTGTCCCACTCGTCCCTTTGTGGGTCCCTTCTTTGTTTTTCTTCACATTCCCTCAGTGCTTGTTACCTAGGTGGTTTGTGGTTGATATTTTCCTTGTCTCTTAAACAAAATTAAATCATTTGCTTGGTGCAGTTTAATCTTTTTTTTTCTTTTTTTTCTATTAACTACATTACAGTTGAGCTCTTCAAAAAGTTCCTCATTTACTTCTATTTCTTTATAAGAAGAAGAAACAAACATAATTTTCAAATGTACAAGTATCCTCTAGATAATTTGGGGGGGGGGGGGGGGGGTGTCAAGACTATCAAAAAGCTAGAGGTGATCATGGCTTAAACTAGCAAATGGTCACAAATATCCTATGTCAAAAGGGTTAGAGAGGACCAATACATGACATATTGCTTCATCTAGAATCTTATTCTAAGTAGAGTTCAAGAGAGGACCATTTCACTTTAGTATAAGGGACGAGTTAGGTTGACTAGGTGGGGATTTAGGATTACTAGTAGGGAGACCTCAAGGAGGGAGGGGAGGAGGGGGGGAGTAGGTGGGCTATGCTCTTCTCCATAGTGACTAGAGGCACGTGACCTCCTACAAAGTATGGGCAAGAGATATTCAGGTGACCAAACCTTTTACACTTGACACAGAACATCTATGTTGTCTCATACTCCAAAGGTTGAACAAAGGAACATAGATTAGATTATAGTGTCACTATAGTTGGAAACTCCTTGTTGACCTAACACTCACACAAATTCTAGAAAAGATGAATCTAGACTTAGATTGAGTAATTTTATCCACCGATAGGAGAGTACGAAATGATTCTATAAATCCTTCAAACACTTTATTGTTCCAAAATTCAAGAGAGAGGCCAGGGAGAAAAACTCAAGTTAGGAACTCCCCTATAAGGTCTACCACTAGGTCGAGTATAGGCTTCCATTTATATATAGCCAAAGTAATTTTACCATTAGATCGAAAAGACCACAACCCATTAGATAGAACATAAGTGATATCTTCCTTATTACAGAATGAGAACATAAAAATACCATTAACCAACACATTGATTTTAACACTTCCTTTCAAGGACCAAGTAGAGGTAGCCAATTTCCCAAGGAGCTCAATAGAGGGTCTAAAAAATGTAAGGAAACTCAGGTGCAAAAACAACTTCCTACACTAATCTCATAAGGAAAGTATGATGCAAATCCTATTAAAATCTTCTACACTTACAGATTCAATATCATGTAAACAACAATATTGCAGCCAACCATGCATACAGAAAATAGACAGAGAAAGGAACACATAACACAAGGATTTGTTGGTGGGGAAAAACCTTTCGATAAAATAACCCCACCCCTTCAGAACCTGCACAATGTATTATCTTCAACACGAGGTTACAATACACTTGCAATGCAAGTTCAACATCAACAACAGAAGACTCCAGTAGCTACTCACACTACCAACAATACACCTTTCTCGCATTGTATCTCTTTGCAACCCCTAAAAAATGCTTATAACATGCGCTTCACTTTAGGGCTACTCCCAAAGGTAAACCATATTAGGGTTTTACCATTCTCCTAGAAAATAGGAACCCCAAAAAAAAATTTCGGGGTGATGCCCCAAACCCCACTATTGGGGTAGAGTGTATAGTACTCAAATATCTTAGTTGCCACATGTCTTCGCCTATCATTGAATCTTCCTAACATAGCTCTTATGTGTCATAGGAATCCGTCATAACCATTTTAGTAATGATCTCCTTACACACAATTCAAGATGTCGACACATCAACACTATTTGCAAGAAATATATTTTACAAAACAAATAATAAGAATAGGAATTATACAAGGTTGAGACACCTTATTCCTGACATTCTCCCACTTGTCAAACACCTTGTAAGGGAAACAAGAACTAACTGCCATAGGCCGAAAGGCCCATAGACTCTGAACACCATCTAAACTTCTCAGTGCCCACTGGTTTCGTTAATGCATCTGCAACATTCTTCATAGTATCTACCTTTTCCAAACTTACCTTTCCATCTTCCACCATATCTCTCACAAAGTGATACTGCACATCAATGTGCTTCGTTCTAGCATGGAAACTTGGATTCTTTGCAAGGCAAATAACACTCTAACTATCACACCAAATAGTAATCTATTATGCATCAACGCCAACATCAAAATACAATCTCTTAAGCCGAATGGCTTCCTTACAAGCATGAGTAACAGCCATGTACTTAGCTTCTATAGTGGAAAAAGCAACCACAAGTTGTCGCTTGCTCATCCAACTGATGGCACCACCAAACATAGTGAACACATAAGCATTGGTGGATCTCCTGCGGTCAATATCACCTACCCAATCTGAATCCACAAACCCATGAATACAAACTAAATGTTGAGATCTAGAAGAGTTACCATGATAACATATGGAGTAATCTAATGTACCCCGCAAATATCTGAATACTCACTTAACTGCATCCCAATGTATCCGTCCAGGATTAGCCATAAATTGACTCAGGACTCCCACTGCTTGGGCAATGTCTGGTCTAGTACAGACCATAGCATACATAAGACTACTAACTGCACTAGCATAAGGTACTCTACTCATGTCCTCCACCTCACTAGGAGATTTTGGACAATCATCTATAGATAACTTTGTTCCCATAGGAATAGGAACACATAGTGGTCTACAATTTGCCATGCTGAACCTGTCCAACACAGACTTCACATACTTACTCTGACTCAACCAAAGTTTTCTATTAGACCTGTCTCTACTAATTTCCATACCCAAGATGTACCTATCTGCCCCAAGATCTTTCATCTCAAACTGTGTTGACAACTGAGATTTAAAATCAAAAATCATACCCTTACCCTTCCCAAACAGCAACATATCATCAACATATAATGTAACAATAAGAAGGCAATCATTTTCAACTCTGAAATAAACATAATGATCTGATTTTGATCTTACAAATCCAATTGACAACACAAAGGAATCAAACTTAAGTTACCGCATCCTAGTAGATTTCTTCAAACCATATAGATATTTCTTTAATCTGCAAACTAAGGATTCTTTACCTTTAACAATGTAGTGCTCAGGCTGTGACATATAAATCTCTTCCTCCAAATCACCATGAAGGAAAGTTGTCTTCACATCCATCTGTTCTATCTCTAAATCATATGATGTAGCAAGAGATAACAGAAATCTAATGGAATTCAACTTTGCAATAGGAGAGAATATTTCACCATAATCTATTCCCTCGACCTGTGAATACCCCTTTGCAACCAATCTAGCTTTGTACCTTTCAACACTGCCATCTGTACATAATTTCTTCTTGAACACCCATTTACAACCAAGAAAGTTTCTCCCTTTAGGAAAAGGTACAAGGTCCCATGTTTTATTTTTCTCTAATGAAGCCATCTCATCATCCATAGCCTCAATCTAGGAACCAAAGCCTCTTCCACAGATCTAGGCTCATCAGTGTTAGTAATCAAAGCAAAAGCACAACTGGAATCTAACATTGAATAACCAAACCTTTCTGGTTGCTTTCTTTCTCTCTTGGATATCCTTAAGGGCTAAGGTTAAGGTTGTTCTTCCTCTTCTTCTAAACTATCAGAGTTGCTAGAGCTCTCCTCATCATTAGACCCAACATGGTCTCTCTATTCAGTCTTCTCAGGGGTAGGAGGCAACTGAACAACATCTTTTTCCTTTTCTTTTTCATCTGGTTGTAGCACAATAGGAGAAGATGTTAGCTCTCTAAAAATAACATTTCTACTATACAACACCTTACTAGTCACAGGATCCCAAAGCTTGTATCCTTTCACACCAGCACTGTACCCGATGAAAATACATTTAACAACTCTTTTTTCCAACTTAGATCTTTTCTCCATTGGAACATGTGCATAAGCTTCACAACCAAAAACATGTAGATATCTAATTGAAGGCTTCTTACCAGACCACACCTCCATAGGTGTCTTACCAACAAGGGCTGATGTAGGAGATCTGTTAACCAGATAGCAAGCAGTGGCCATAGCTTCGGCCCAAAACCTTTGTTCTAAACCAGCTCCACTAAGCATACTCCTATCCTTCTCCATCAGTGTCATGTTCATTCTCTCTACAAATCCATTTTTCTATGGGGTATACGGAGTGTGTAGCAACGATCCTCCTCCTCTAACTTGACACCAGCTGATGTCAACTATGCAGCCAGCAGATTAAATGCATTTAAATGATCTGTTAAGGATCCACCTTCATCCATTCATAAAGAATACAACTTCTTCCTCAAGAACACTTTGTTCACCAAAGATTTGGCCTAATACATGGCCCCAAGTCTCTCCCACAAACTATATGTGGTTTTATCATCTAGAACATTTAGAAGGACTACATCGGTTAAACAGAGTCTTATGAGACCCTTAGCTTTACGGTCTTTGATATCCCAATCTACTTGAGCTATAGTTGCTGGTCTTGTAGTGCTTGTAGTCACTTCCCATAGGTCATGATCTTCCAACATGTCTTCCATCTTGAGTTTCCACAACTCAAAATTAGTGCCATTAAATTTCTCCACCTCCATTCTTCCATATGATGAACTCGCCATCTCAATCTGCAAATAAGATTCAGGATGCTCTGCACAAGACTCCCACTCAACTTGAGATTAGCTCAAAAAACCCTACCCAACAACTAGGATCAAAAGTTGATCAAGCTCTGATACCACTCGTAAGGAAACTCAGGTGCAAAAATAGCTTCCTACACTAATCTCATAAGGAAAGTATGATGCAAATCCTATTAAAATCTTCTACACTTACAGATTCAATATCATGTAAACAACAATATTGTAGCCAAGCATGCATACAGAAAATAGACAGAGAAAGGAACACATAACACAAGGATTTTATAGTGGGGAAAAACCTTTTGGTAAAACAACCCCACCCCTTTAGAACATGCACAATGTATTATCTTCAACACGAGGTTGCAATACACTTACAATGCAAGTTCAACGTCAACAACAGAAGACTCCAGTAGCTACTCGCAGTACCAACAATACACCTTTTTCACATCACATCTCTTCACAACCCCTAAAAAATGCTTATAACATCCACTTCACTTTAGGGCCACTCCCAAAGGTAAACCATATTAGGGTTTTACCTTTCTCTAAGAAAATAGGAACCCCAAATTTTTTTTTTGAAACCCAACTATTGGGGTAGAGTGTACAGTACTCAAATATCTTAGTTGCCACATGTCTTCACCTATCATTGAATCTTCCTAACATAGCTCTTATGTGTCATAGGAATCCGTCATAACCGTTTTAGTCATGATCTCCTTACACACAATTCAAGATGTCGACACATCAACATTATTTGCAAGAAATACATTTTACAAAACAAATAATAAGAATAGGAATTATACAAGGTTGAGACACCTTATTCCTAACAAAAAAAGGAAGCAACCAACTAGAGTAAGTTCAAGTTGTTTAGTCATTTCCTCCAAGATCACATCTCAGATGTTAAAAATATTCTCCTTCACCAAGAAAAACCCTTTGGATACAAATGGGTCTAGGGGTCGGACAACTGCACTAGCTACCTTTGAGACAAAAAATATTCCTTTTTGGATTTGGGGGGCTTAGGGGTTGCCATCAACAAGTGTTATATTTTCTTTCCGTATAGAACTAGTGGGGAGGTGGGGTGAGAGTTGGTTCTTCAGAGAGGTTACAAAGCTAGTAGTAGCCTTCAAAGGCTTAGATTGGATCTTGGGGACCCTCAGGCAAAGGGTAGGATTACACACCATAGGGGATGGGATAGTAGGAATCCCATCGATCAGCCCATGACTAGACATGAGAGCAGGGGAGAGATGCCATAGAACCAAGGGAAAGAGTTAGCAATGGAAAATTGTAGAGTTGTGGACCTGGTCTTCAATAATAATAATAATAATAAATTTTGTTATGTTAAACTATTGTATAAACGGATAAATTCTAATTCTTTTATTTAAGACATTATTATGAGATCGAGAATTAGAAATAGTATATATAATGCTATCATTTGCATGAATATTAATAACTTAGACATTTATAATTTTTTGTAGAGTTTTTAAGTTAATAAATAAATATAATTTTAGTTGTACTTGTAAAACTAAAAAAATATTTCTATTTGATTTTTTGATTGTTCATATAAATTATTTTTTAGATTCAATGAAAAATAAACTACACTTAATTTTATAATAGATTTAAACTCAAATTTTAGATGTTAAAAGTAAAATCTAGATATGTTGTAATCTTCACATTATAACCCATAAATTTAATCTTTCTATTATATTTTCTATGTAAATAATTATAAATTTTATAAATAAAACTAAATTTTATTCATTTCAAAAAATTGTCAATGAGTATTAAACTTTTACAAACAAACTATATGCACAAATTACAAGTTGTGAGTTTCAGTCTACCTAAATGCATTTCTCTAATTAGAATATGAATAATTATTCTAATAATGCATTCTCAATTTCTCATACAAATATTACAATATCTCCCCATCTACTTTTGTCACTAAGTGTTCAGATTCACCAGTATACATGTTAAAGTTTGTTTTATATATAAATTTTCTTGATACCTTTACAACTGTATATGATCTTTATTTGCATTTGTAGTGTGATTGAACACTTGCAATTAACACTCTAATTGCAAAATACCTCTTCAAAAAATAAAATATTTTCTCCTCCTAAGTTGAAAGGCAGGGGCTCCATCTTTGACAAGAGCTCTTTTTAAAATGAAACTTTCAACATGTCCCTATGTCATTGTTTAACTCTAAGTTTTTATTAAATTAAGCGGATAAGAAGTGTTCCCAAGCATATTTTAAATGATATGAAAATGATAAAGTAGAATCTTCTTCTATTTTAGTGGAGTAACAACTGCTTAACAAATGAAAATAAGTAACAAGATTCCATAATCATGGGGCAACCAACTCCACCAAGTTCTTCTAAAAAATTGATCAACAAATGGTAGCTAAAATAAGTTTAATGACCACATGGAGACCTACCCTTAGTATTGATGTCAATTTAGGGTTTATATAGTTTTGATTTCAATATTTTATAAGCTACTATAGATTTTGTTTCTAGCTTCAGACATTATAAATTAATTTCTTAATACCACCTTTAAAATTGATTAATACAATTGTTTTAACATCCAAACAAGTGCCTTTGATTTATATCCTCACATGAGATTTTGGAGAATTATTGTGCCCTCGCATAGTTGTGATCTTTGAGAGTCATAGCTATCACCATTATCATCTTCTTACACTCACCATCTTACACCAATCAACTATATCTCCATTTCTTTAAAGACTCTTGTGCATGTGCTTACAAATTTTAGAGCAACCCATTACATTACACGATATTTATAGATAAGAGGATAATGGAATCAAGTGTTTCATGAGGTTATTTTAGTATAAGACTAAAAAGGATTTCTAAAATTAAAACCATTTGTAATGTATAATACTATAAACAAATTTTTCATTTCATCATAAAGTTATCAGTAGAATATTTTAATTTTAATTTTTAACATGATATAATTTGATTTTCAATATATCTTAAAAAATAAAACATAAAAAATAAAAATGGACTAATAAGCATAATTTTAAATTTTAATCATTTTTCAATCACTATGATATAATAACAAATATTTTGCTATTTTATATCTTATAAGCAATACTTATAACAAACTCATTGTAGCCATTTCTATATCATTCATATCTTTCCATCCTTTTTTAACTCCCTATTTATATCTCTTTTCATTCTTTATTTCAATTTCCATCTACATATCTCCATTTTTTTTTTGTTAGTTACTTTGACACATTGTCTCTTATTTAATATGGAGGAAAAAAGTCAAGAAATAATTTAAGTCTACAAGACACGATTTCTAGGAATGTGATCTCAACATAAAATTCCAACAATAGTCAACTAATTACATTGTGATTTAAACTAGTCAAGTATTCTGCAAGACTTCTAATTTGTAGAAAATCATAGGTCATAAAGATTGGTAGAAAATACGAGTCAAGGAAACAGTAATTTCTAGAATGACAGATTCAACATGAAATTATAATCGAGAACAATTTATAGAAATGCGCTAACCCCGAAAGTCCCCCCGGTCATAATCATCATCGACCTCGACTTTAAATAAAATTATAAGTATAAATATAATTTATTTATAAATAAAATATATTTTAAGATTATACTAATATAAAATATATATATCATCAAATAATGTATGTAATATATATAAAAATAATTTGTACATTAGATTAACATTTACTAAATTAATTGTCATAATTTTAAAAAAAATTTCTAATATAATTTTAAATTAAATGGTAGAATACTATAATATAGTAAAATCTTAAATGAAAATTACCCATAAAAAAACTTAAATGAAAATTTATTTATGCTAACAAAATTAGAATATAAAAATACATTTTGAATGTTTAGTTTAAAAACAATTTGTATGTATGTTAGATGTGGATGTTACCGAGTATTAGATGAGAATATAAGTTCATTTTTGTATATATTAATCAAACAATAAGATAAAGAAAATTATAAATAAAATATATCATTTTCAATATATTTAAATTTTTTAAATCATTCTATATCCAACTCAATCTATTTGTTGATATAATCCTTATTGTTTATTAAGGATTGTGGGTTTAAGACATTACTTATATAATAATAACTAGAAGTAAAATTCTTACAAATGCATTGCAAGTTAATCATTATAGGTAAATATTTTATGATCTATCCATTTCTAATTGCAATGTCATATTTTAATTAATTATTAGTAACTTACAAATATTTAAAATAGGATAAATATTTAAAAAGATTAACATTTTAAATAAAATTTATATTGACAAAGTAATTGATGTTAAAAAATATATATAATGAAATACAATTACTTTAATGTTTCAATTACATTGATGTTAATGTTATAATGAAATACAATTACTTTGTCAAAATAAATTTTATTTAAAATGTTAATCTTTTTAAATATTTATCATGCTTGTACATTTCTATCAAGCATGCCAGAATTGATTCGTCAGAGTAGGATTTTCGGACGGACGTAGGATGGTCATGTCAAAGGAAGTAGGAAAGTAGACCAACGGAGATGGCAATGGAGATAAATGACAGGGCATACCCAACCAGTCGAAATAACTAGCTGGGTAGCCATTCCCCTCTCACAGGCACAATTGAGGAATTGGTGCCTCTGAATCCGAAAAAGGGGAGTTTTAGAGGTGAAGTGCAGATGAGATGAAGTCAATTTTCCAATTCTTGGCAGAGAATGGGTCTCCCTTCATGGCGAATGTGTACATGTATTTGACCTACGACAGCAGGAGAGACTCGTACAACTTGGACAACACTCTGTTCAAGCCCTCCGCTCCTGCTAACAAAAACAGAGATCCCAACTACATGAGTTAGTTTGTCGCCATGGTTGACATCGTATATTCTGCAATGGAGGGCATGGGATATTCAAATATTCCAATCGTGGTCACTGAAAGCGGTTGGCCATCATGTGGGACTCGCGAGAAGGCCTCCATTGTCACGATTGAGAATGCCCAGACTTACAACAACAATCTGATCAAACATGTGTTGTCCAATGTAGGGACTCCAAAGAGGCCAAGAAAGAGCATCAAAACATTCATCTTTGCTCTGTTCAACGAGGCCCTGAAGGGGGGGGGATGAGACAGAGAAACACGATGACCTCTTCTACCATAACAAGTCCTCTGTTTATTTTGTTAACTTTACTCCCTAGGATAGATGGCTCCCCTACTTAACTATAATCTGGCTATAGCCGCTGTAGAAGTGGTAAGAATAAAAGCCAACCATAAATAACATTATATGGGTTGTGCCAGACTCGCTAGTGGAAAGTTATTGATAACTAAGCTCATAAGTAGGACACTTTTATTATAAATTGAATATGCATGTTGAGTTTCACCTCCTAGCTTGTATTTCTTTATTGATGTACCTCTTTAAAATGATCTTGTTATTTTTATGCATTGGTTAATATATGTTAAGGGCATGTTTGGCCATGGTAATAGGAAATGGGAACTTGTTATTCTGGAATAGAAAATGGGAGTGTCTATTCCTATTCCTTGTTTGGTTAGACAAACTTGAAATTGGAATTTGAATAGCAGACGAACAATGTTGATAGACCAAAGAAGTATAGGTGTGGTAGATGAGAGCAAGATTCTGAGCCCTATAGATGACACCAATTTCATCAACAAGCACAATTTCTAGTGCCCTTTTGTGTGGGGGTTTAAAGACATAGGCGAGGCTTTGAGGAGGGTTGCAGAAGGAGTGGCTCTGGTAAGGCCGTGACGTTAGAGTAAGTGCGATGAACAAAATCCAAAAAGAGGTGAGGAATACAAATTTGGAGGGAAAAATAAAGGTGTTGACAACCCATGCTTGTGAAAATTTCTATTGCAATCACTGATTACTAATCTCCAATCTTAAATGATTATTTAATTGTCAAAAATTATTTCATAGAGAATATTGAAAAATAACACAACTACAACTTCACTTAAAAAATATACAGAAAGAAATTTTCAACATAATGATATAATATTTTCAAACACATTATCCCTAGAAAAACTCCTAAGGGAAAACTAGTTCTATAGATGAGGAAAATATATTAAACTTTAGCAAATTAAGAGATACAGAATTCCTTTCCTCATACTAGTAGAACCTCGACAATCTCCCATTTTCTCCTATTGATACTCCCCCACAACTATCCTCACCATTATCACTATGCCCTTGCTAACAATGCAAGACTATTTGATATCACAGCAAATTCTTCTCTAGCTTGTTGTTCTCCAAATGTCTTGTGACCCACTTTTATACTACTCTTGTTGGAATACCAACACCCAAGATTGATTCTCGATCAATGGCTAAGATTTAAAACAACTCAATAACCAATAATTAAATGTGTTTCTAGTTGCTTCTAAAAGTGGTGAATTAATCAACCACTAATTGTCACTACTCTAACCAATTTATTAGTAAAATAATTATTTCTTAAATAATACCATGTGGATGAATAATTTTCTAAGCTACCAAACTAATAATTTTTTCACAGGCATAAAAAGATAACGTGTGCCTCTAAATCCAATAAAGGGAATTTTCACTGCTAAAGTTACTCCCTAGGTGGCTTCCATGCTTAACTATAATTTGGCTATGGTCACTACAGAATTGGTAAAAAGAAAAACAAACCCCAAATAACATTATAAGTCAATCATAGGTTGTCTCTACTCCAAAATCTTTATTGGAATGTCATTGATAAATACATTGTAATGTTTGAGATTTTTATTATAAATGCATTGTAATGTTTGACATTTTTATTATAAATTGAATATGCATGTTGAATTTCAAATCCTAGTTTGGATTTCTATCTTGATGTGCCTATTGAAGATGGTCATGTTATTTTTATGCATTAGTTAATAAATGCTAGGAGTTGATTAAAGAGATATGGATCAAATTGAATGATACTTGACCATGATTATATGAATATTATGAATATTAATTAGTGACTAAATACATTATTTTAGATTATTTAGCTATGTGATTGAACAACAACATAGGTATAGGTTCGTAGATGAAGACGATGTCAATTCTAACTATTCTTGGTATAAAATGGTGCAATTTAAAAAATACAAATCAGTTTAATTTGTTGTATTTTTAATCTAATTTTTTTGTACATTTAAAGAATTGTATAGGTGGATTATAATAGTCATATTAATAAAAAATTTTACAAAAATTCATTGTAGTATCTAAAAATGAGTTTTTGCCCATATGTGTATGGAGGTGTCGTTTTACATGGAAAAAAACTATGCTCAACAATATGATCTAGATATCTTATAGAATCTAGAGATGCTCTTAACAATTAAATATATGGATTAGTTGTTGGTATCTCTAACCATTGTTTTCTATTAGTGTCAACCAGTTAGTCATTTATAAGTCAAAGTCAAATGGTCATCACTGCAACTAAGCGACTCTATATATGTCGAGTCATGTACATAAGTGACTATGTACTGAGCTCTATAAGAGTCAAGTAAGTTTATTTTCATCTATTATTTCTATATGAGTCAAGCTCAACAATGACCGATCAAGTTACAAGTATACAAATTTCAAGTTATATAGTGTGTGTGCTGAGAAAAATACACATTGAGCATCAGAAAGGTAATACATGCCGAGCAACAACAATGTCGAGTATCAGGACATAGTAAAGACTGAGCAATGCAAAGTTTACATAAAAGTCAGGAATGGAATAGAGTTTGAGGAAAAATGAATATTAGGCTAACTTGGAAGGAATATTCAATTTTTGAAGAGGTTGTTACAAAATATTTAATCCTTACAGAGGTTGTTACAGAATATTTACATGATGTGGATCACATATCCCTATGTTGTGTGTTCAACGAACAAGATGTAGAGGTAAAACATGGAACCATCTAGAAAAGTATTTACAAAACCCTTTAAGTAATGATGATCTTAATGTAGATCATAAACATGCAGAGTAAGAGAAAGGGTAGAGAGGTGTATGCATGCAAGAAAGAAGTAATATGCAAGAGAAGGATTGAGAATAGATCAGAAGTCAGCGAAGGGTTTTGTTATCATGTAACAAAGAAAGTGACCTAGTCATGGTAGTGAAGTGAAAGGGAAAGACAAGTAATAGAGGAGAGGACTAGTTAGTAAGAGAAGACTCGAAATCATCTTACAGAGAAAATCGAGAGTCAAGTACTAAATCAATTTTAACCAACTTGAATCAGGGAAAATCTCTTAACAAAGTGGTGTTAATAGATCTTTGTAAATTTCTTAATAGATTTCTTACTTTTTTGTAAGCGTTAAATCCTCTAACAAGGTGAGACCTAGTAGTCTCTTAAACCTTTAATAGAGAAGATTCCTCACAGTGTAGATCATATCTTATGATCAAACATTGTAACCTTAACTAGTTAACTTTATTACTATAGTACTAAAGATTTGTGGGTGTCATCCCCACCTCAGTTTTACTTTCACCTTGTAGGATTTCTAGGTAACAAATTTTGTGTTATGTGTTTTATTTTCATGCATGTGATTGATCAAATATTACAGTAGACTTGCATTACAAGTTTTACATGCACCAGTTATTGATAGATGTGAATGAATTGGTGAAATTTTAAAAGTGTTAAAGATTTTGATTCATTCCCCCCCCCTTACTCTTAGTATCTTGTTTATCCTATTTAAACCTCCATAAATCAATAATTGGTATCAGAGCATTAGTTCTCTAAGAGAAGCTTAAGAGCTTGGAGATTAAATCCCTAGTATGGAGGCATTCAAACTAGACAAGGTTGTTGACAATCAACTGATCGACATCCAACTGACATTGTAGAAACTTGAGAAGGCAAAACAAGATTCAAAGGATTCCCTAAAAAGGAGAAAGGAAATTTCCATCCAAATAAAACAATTTTCCTATGAAGAAGTTGAGACTAAAGGACTATTTGAATCAATCAATCCGAATAAAAAAGCATCTGGAAATCTACTTGACAAAAAAAAAGTCTTGAATGAAGAAATAAGAGCATTGAAAATAGAATATGAAATCTAATTAGTGAGACTATGTGAAGTGACTAAACAAAGAAAGAAAGATGAATAAGAAAGGACTATGGATGAAGAAGACAATAGGGTAATGGCTACCAAACTTGAAGAAAGGATATCAGATCTACAGAAGCTCACACACACCCAACTAGATTTGATGAATCAACTAATGCTTGTAAATTAGGAGTTGAATCCCAAGGATTTGGAAATTGAAAATCCCAAATCACAGAGTGACATACTAATGAATGAATTGAAAACTAAGAAAGAATCCATGGAAAAAATTCAACAAAGCAAAGGAAGCAATGTAGTACTTTGAAGAACTTATGAAGTCATCAAGTTGTTCTAATGGGTTAGGACATTCATGCACTTAGAAACAAGAATCATCCAAAAATGGAGAACTGAGGAATGTAAGGTCAAAGGACAAACAAACATGTTGTCACTATGGCAAACTTGCTCATACTGCAAATATTTGTCAAAGAAAATATGGTATGAAAAATTCTAAACCTAAGTTTAATGGTTACTATTTTTACTGCAAGAAACAATGACATCAAATACATGAGTGTAGGTCTAGACTAAAGAATGCACCTACTACACCTAGATTTGAAGGATATTGCTATAATTCTTAGAAATATGGGCTTAGAGCATATGAATGAAGATCATAAAAAAAAACCATACTAGACAAATTAGAGAAAGAATTATGCACCTAACTATATATGTTCCAAATGTCACAAGTTTGGACATCAAAGCCAGAATTGCATAATTCAAGTATATTCAACAAATCAGACAAAGGACAAAGGCAAAGGCAAAGAGGATATTGAGAAAATTAGGAATGAAATGAACTAGAAATGGTAAAGGAATGAAGAAGATGGAGCTAATGGAGCTTAGGTCACCCAATCCAATGTAGAAGGTGATCATGTCATCTCAAACTAAGCAAGAGAGGTATGTATAGAACTATACACTTAATTCATATATCATACATCGACTTTCCTTACATGTAAATGTGCCAAAAGTTTATATTTG
This sequence comes from Cupressus sempervirens, assembly GCA_028749045.1. Classification (NCBI taxonomy): domain Eukaryota; kingdom Viridiplantae; phylum Streptophyta; class Pinopsida; order Cupressales; family Cupressaceae; genus Cupressus; species Cupressus sempervirens. The sequence goes on from CM053785.1 coordinate 1,013,142,207, forward strand.
CATACATACTATACATAAGAACAAATTTATGAAAGGTTACTGAGTGTCAGTAAAATTGTCTATGTTGATTGAGCATTGCAACATAGACCAAGCACTTCAAAAGAGGAATAATAGAAACTAAGTAATTAAAAGAGACTGAGTTGTAATACAAAGACCTAGTTGAAAGGAATCAATATCGACTGAGTTAGCTAGCTTCCACTCACCTAAGTACACAACATTAATGGAGACTCTAAATCGATCAAAAGAAGGTATATAATGAATTTCAAAGACATTATTTCATACCTTGCATTTATATTTTTGAGAGCTTGTAGAAATTTGGTAATTATTAGCAACCAACTAAGATTTCAAGAATGATTTGATCAAGAAGCTTGAACAAGTGGAGAATTTAAATTGTGTCAAGTATTTAGAAAATGAAGAACTTCAAGCCCTAGCTACTAACATGGTAGCTTCATCAACAATTGGAATGAGTCAAGAGGTTAGTAGAAACCAACTAGTGAAGAGCGATGCTTGTCCTCCACCAAAGTTTCATGATATTCCAAACATTGCTATGAAAGGAGACTCAATGGGTGTGTTATCTTTGATACTGCCTAAATTTATTCTGATCCATGATGTTAGAAGCTTTTTATATGTGAAAAATTATAGTAGGAGATTATAAATTTAGGGAATCTTATGAGAAGTTTTGCAATAAAGGAATCTTGAAGGACAAATTCCAAATTGTTGAGAGGAAAGGGTTGACTCGTGCCCTAGGATTTTTGATAAATTTCAAAATCGAGTGGATTAAATTTATTTTCAGTAGAATTCATGACATGGATTATTGGCTACAAAATGGACTAGTGGAGATCACAAAGAAAATGATACGCAAGGTTATGGGCTATTCAACCTTAACAAGAAGAAAACCATGTGATGTTTGAGACATGAGGAAATTGAGGAGAATATAGGAGCCAGGTGGAATGGATGTGGTTTTTCCATTGCAAACATCTATGATCCCCTAATTGAATTTTTAGTAAGAGTTATTGTTCACAAATTCTATCAATTGAGTAGATTGAATAGTGCACCTTGTATGGCTATGGATCAAGCATGGAAGATTGTGATGAAATATCATGAGTATGGTCTTGTCGAGCTATAGAGGTTACAACTTGTAGATAATTTATCATCAATAAGAAAAGAAAAGAACTCAATGTGTAAGTTTGATGTAGTGAAAGGCAAGAGAATCCCCAAAGGAGATGTCCTAGCCCCCGACAAACAAGCACACAATAGAAGATAAATAAAAATGCAAGATTTGAAGCCAAGTCATAATAATTTATTTATAGATATAACTAATTACATGCAATGTGTCAGGCTGTAAGGCCTTCCCAGTTATGGCCAAATACAAAGCAAGTAACAATTTTGCAAGATCCCTCAAGACCCATCCAAGCCCTAGCTAGTCCAGGTCCACACTCTAGTAGAAACCTTTAAGGAAGATCCAACTAGTACTCGCAAGTCCACCAAGCAATCTCCTTGTTTCCCAAGCCTCAGCTACTAGCCTTTCTCAAAATCCGCTCCTCTACCACCTTCTTTTCTCCAATATGGATACATAATGACTAAGGAGTTCACCACAACCCCTACTCATACCAATCCAAGCCACATGTTAGCCTAGAAACTTGAAAACTAAATAAACCTAGCATTAAATACTTGAAGAGCCACAAGTGGGCCTCCAACAAAAATTAAATACCAAATGCCTTTAAAGGATTACAATACATATTAAATACATCAAAATTAGTTACCCAAGACCTAGATAGGTCCACTCAACCCTACTAAAATCTCTTAATCATGTAAGATATCCAACTACCTTGTGATGCTCCTGCATCAGACTCGCTATGTACAAAAAGATGTTCTCAATAGCTGAAAGAACATCTTCTAGGATTCAACACATAAATCCCAAAATGGTTCTTCAAATACATGTCCTCCAATTCTTCAACTTGTACACTTTTTCCCTTGGTCTTCTACTACTTCTTCACATCCATCCTTAGTATTCCATAGGTTTTCTATCTATAGTTGTTGCCAGCTATTTCATAATCTGCCAACTCACATTGACTGCCAATACTTAGGTTCCTTCTACCGACCTCTTCATTCTACAGAGGGATCATGGAATGCTTCCTACCTCGTTTCTAAACTATAAACACATTCTTAACACAATCATGCACAACCTTGCAATCATACTGCTAAGGTCTACCAAGCAATATATGACAACTATTCATGTCTATAATATCGCACAACACTTGATCCTTATACTTCCCAATCTATAAATCAGCAAGGCATTGCTCCCTCACTTCCAAAGTATGTTCACCTTGCAACCAACCAATCCTATAAGGATAAGGATGTATCACTCTCTTCAAACCAAGTTTTTCAACCATATGCTTAGCAACAAGGTTATCAGTACTACCACCATCCACAATGACATTGTAGACTTTACCACCAGACTTACAATGAGTCTTGAAAAAATTACTCCTTTGACAAGATTCCCTCTAACAAACCAATACTCAGAGCTATCAAATTTCCACAATCCAGTAATATTGTCATTTTTTTTTTTTGGGCATGATTGTGTGAGCTTTTTTGTCATCAATGTTTTAGATCATACTACATGATCCATCATCAGGATGCAAGAGAATCAATTGTTCTCGTTGATTCTCTTGCATCCTGATGATGGATCACGTAGTATGATCTGAAATGTTGATGAAAACAATGCTCACACAATCATGCCCAAAAATCAAATATGGCAGTAACCAATACTTGTTGAGCCAATAAAGTCTCTCCCTGCCCAGGTCCATGGTCTTTAACCTCATTCGCAATAGCAACTCTTCTATCACCATTCTTTTGCGGAAACTCATACGACCCATGTCCTTCTTCATGAAAACTAAAACAAGTGCCCTTAAACTCACCTCTACCTATCCTTATCTTCTACTCAATAGGTTTTGGATCATCTTTTGTACTCGGCTTAGCCTTTTCTAAGTAGTCCTACTTCTCCTTCCCTCAAGATCTACCTTGATTCTTCCTCTTTAGCTTCTCCTCTACTCTCAAAGCATACTGATAAGTATCCTCAACTAATGAAATATTTAGCATAACAACCTCATCTTGAATATTGAATCTCAAACCATTAATGTACTGTACTACCTTCTCCTTTGATAATTCTCTATGCCCAGACTGAATAGTCAACTTTTAGAACTCCTATGTATAATCTTTCATAGTCATATCCTTCTACTTCAGATTCTACAACCTCTTAAAAAACTCAAGTTCATAATCAACATGAATGAATTTAACCTTTAATTTAGTCATGATCAACCTCCATCTAGTGATCTTCATTTTACCTTCCTCTTCTCTATCCCTTTGCAGTTCCTTCCACCAAAGAGCAGGATGCCCCTTTAGCTTAGTTTGTGCCAACCTTACTCTGAGTGGATCCTCAATATCCTCAAGCTCAAAGTAGTCTTCCAATTCACCAATCCAATCAATTAGGTCTTCAAGATTCAAAGTACCTATGAAATTAGAAACCTTCATCTTATGCTTCAACTTGAACTAAGATCTAGGTGTAGCAAAGTAATCAACCCTATTTCCCATAGGTCTCTCCACATGATAGTTTCTTTCCTCGCCACTCAATCTAGCAATTTAAAAGTCTTCAAAAACTTCCTCATAACCATCTTTAGTACCCATATGCCTAGGTACACCACCTATATCACTTCTAATCTCAACAATCATATCACTCTTCAACAATGCCATCTTAGATCTGAAAATGGTTTTAATCTCCTCTATTTCAGATCTAAAATCTTCTTTAACCTTCTCTGAGATCCTTTCTTAAACAACATCACTAAGATCATCCATAACCCTAGGGTCCAATCTTCTTGGAGGAATCTTCCAAGATTTTTACAAACCCTAATAAATCCACTTCACAAGGCCCTAGTGCAAACTGCCTCAACTTCGACACTCAATCTACACACTTGGAACAACCTTCACTCTAATACCACTTGATGTAGTGCAAGGTAGGAGAATCTCCAAAGGAGATGTCCTAGCCCCCAACAAATAACCACACAACAAAAGATAAACAACAATGCAAGATTTGGATGCAACTCACAATAATTTATTCATAGAAATAATTGATTACATGCAATGTGTCAGGCTACAAGGCCTTCCTAATTATGGCCAAATATAATGCAAGTAATAGTTCTACAAGATCCCTCAAGATCCAATCCAAACTCTAGCTATTCCAAATCCACACTCTGGTAGAAAGCTCCAAGGAAGATACAACTGGTACTCACAAGCCCACCAAGAAATATCCTTATTTCCCAAGCCTCAGCTACTAGCCTTTTTCAAAATTCGCTCCTCTAATACCTCCTCTTCTTGAAGATGGATAAATAATGACTAAAGACTTCACCACAATCCTTACTTATACCAATCTAGGCCACAAATCAGCCCATAAAGCTAAAAATAAATATACCTAATATTAAATATTTGAAGAGCGACAAGTCGGCCTCTAATAGAAATTAAATATCAAATTCCTTTAAAGGCTTACAATACTTATTAAATACATGAAAATTAATTACCCAAGACCCAAATAGGTCCACTCAACCCTACTAAAATTTCTTGATCATGTAGGATAGCCAACTACCTCGGGATGCTCTTGCATCAACGTTTGAATCCCTCATTGTTTGTATTTCTTTGATATCATGAAATATTTTCCTAATATTGGTGATGTTATATGGGAGCAAGACAAACCAATGACAAGGAAGATCGATGAGTAAATCACTCAATTAGGAGAACATTTTGAAAATGTAATGAATGCTTACTTTAATAATTTTAAGAAAATGATGAAAAGGAGAATGAGGATTCCTAAAGAGTTGGTCATATAATATTATGTTGACATGTTTTCTTGTTGATATAGACAAAACCTTTGTATAGGCAGTTAAGTCAAGGAAGGCTTGGGTAAGTTTTGATTATCAAATAGATAGTGATGTAGTGAGTGCAAATGTTGAGACACTACTGAAGTAAGAGATAAATACTGAGGTTGAACCTTTTGGTAGATATGAGGAAACCAAAGAAAGAATAACTATAGAAATCAAGATAGCTTCCAAGGAGAAGAAAAGGAAGAAAATAATTGAAAATTTAGAAGCTAAATTGGGCACCCTAAGCAAGGGAAAGTACTATTAGAATTGACACAAGGTGTTGGTGAAGATGAAGAACAAGACAATAGTGATGAGGAAGAAGAAAAATAAGAATAAGGTGACAAGGGAAAATCCCTAGTTGTCATCATGTCACCAAGAAATAAGGCTTAAAGAACAAAGAAGAAGTTGACAATGACACCTCCACCACCAAACAAGCCAAGGACTAGGGCAGTTGCTAGTGTCTAGTAGTTTGCAAAGAAGAAAGTACCAAAGTCTACTGAGCCTACACTAGTACATTTTTGCAAATATGTGACTATGTGACTAAAAATTTTAGTCACATGACTAAAATTAATCACATTCAACTATTTCTTTGTAATTTACAAGTTTAGGTGACTAAATAATTGACTAATTTGATCACCACATAAAATCACAAGATCAACCAAATAGAAGTGACTAAATAAACTACCAAATACATGATTGAATAAGTGTCTAGATAATTAATCACTTAAGTACAAGTAACGAAATCAAATACCAAACAAATGATGAAAGAAGTGACTCCTTTATAATCGTATTTGATAATGTTTGCTCTCCACTTATTGTATTGCATGAGAAATTCATATTTATATGTCTCATATCACAAATATGAATTTCACTTGATTTAAAAATTGATTAATAGACAACATTTAGAGATAAAGTCATAACTAATAGTTACAATTAAACAAATTTCTAGTGACGATCTACTATTTCGTAGTGGTTTCTTATACCTTCAAAAACCTACACATTGACCTTTGTGTCTATCAATTTGCATTTTAGTTAAATATCTATTACATGATTTATAATAACATTATATAAAAACTATTTAATAAAAATTAAAATTTATATAAAAGATACAAAATACTAATATATGGTTACCATAATATATGTTAAGGAAAATAAACATTTCACTTAAAAATATCTTTAAAATTGAAAGAAATCTAAATTCTACACATATATTTAAGATATTAATTGATAATTATAAAATATTAAGTAAATCTATTTTATAATATTCAAACATTAAAATAATTTACTATGCTTAAAATATACGGTTCATTATTCCCTACTATAAAAAAGTGTATTTCAAGATTTTTGGAAGACAAAATAGTTATTTTAATGTAAGTATTTAAGTTATTTTAATTATTTCAAATGAAAATGGAAACTATTATTATTATCTAAAATTAGAACTTATAAAAAATAAAAAATACTCATTCATTTTCATTTAGGTGGTAATGTATTGAGAACTCATTCATTTATATTTAGGCACAAAAATGAGTGGAAGAGTAAGGTAGGAGGTAGCATGCACTCATTTTCATTCTCTTGTTTCTTTGCATGATTTGTGTTGTCTTACAAAAAGAGATGAAGAAGGGGGAAAATAAATCAACAATAATGATGGATGCATTACTGCAGTCTAATGTGAAGCTTTTCAATCACTGGACTTTCAATTAAGATATTGAGGTAAGGATTTCAAATTCCTTCATATACTAGTTGTTTAGTCTTTGATTGTATTTTTATCGTAATCTATCGATTATATATTTTCTCTCTAGTTTGCTATTCATAATCCCACCTGTGGAACTACACAACGATTTGATTAGTGGTATTAGTTTTACAAGAGTTAGCATTACCAATGACATTATTTGAATAAATTTCTTCAAAACGTAAAGTTATTGGAAGCATTGAATCCTAAAGTCCATCTTAACAAATAAAGAATACATTTACAAAGAACCAAATCCTTCCATATGAAATGCACTTACTTTCCTAAAGGATTTAGGAGGAGAATAGAAGTAAGCAAAGACTTTGTCAACCAAGGTTTCAAGAACCTTGAGCCACGTCCACCCATCCCCATGTCCTAAGAACTTTGTAACATAGATTGAGACAAGAAAATGAGCACAACACTTTGAGATAACCCCCCTAATGCATAAGTTTTTAAGATCACCATCATTATTAATGAGATGTTAGAGATTGCTTCTCTCCTCACTTTTAGATAGGCCTCTGCCACTTACACAATTACACGTTAGAACCATCTTGTCATGTGCATATTCCTTTATTCGCTCATCAATAGCTCTATAAAATTGGGCTTGATTAGGAGTTCCATCATTATGTTCTAGAAAAAAACATTCTATCATATACTTAGGGAATATTATGAGTATCAATACTATACTTTCTAGAAAGGGCACAAAATGACACACAATATGCTCTATGCTAGAGTTTGTTGGTAAACATGGTGGAAGAACCCTAATGACTATGTGCATAGTTGAAAATATATACAAGAACACTCCTAAGTAAACTAATGAGATGAATTTCCACTGAATCCCATACTATTCCAATAGCATTTTTAAAATTGAGCATTCATGATGTGAGGCCTATTCAACTTACAACTTATCATTCTAGAGCAGGCCACATTTTGATGACTATTAGCGACTTAACACATTGGATAGAAGATACAATGACAAGATTGTAGTTTTTAGATTACAACACTTTATTTTTTAAAACATCATCCTTTGCTTCAAGGATTGTTGAGCCTCCCCAACAACTAAGAGACCTATTCCATCATCAAGTTCTATTGTACATTTTCATGATTCAACAACACAACATCAATCCATACCATCTACAATCCAATGGAAGAGTAGAATCATTCAAGGAGATCCTAAAAATATCCTAGTTAAACTATACGATGTAGGCTATAGGAATTAAACTGATTTTTTTGTCATTGTACTCCAGACTTATTGTACCATGTCCAAGCACCTCAGAAAGTATACACAATTTCAATTGGCATATTGAAAATTAGTTTCTCTAGTCAAGTTCCCTTTTCTCAGCTTGAGCAATGTGAAAATAGTCTAGATGGATGAAGAAGACTATACACATGCCTCTCAAAGTTAGGAAACATAGGTAAGAAACTTGTTTTCTTAGGAATCCAGAGCTAGTGTATCATGAAGCCATGAAAAAAAAAATAACATGATCATCACATCATGACAACAAAAGTTTCAACCTAATTGCTTTGAATAATACTTTTTTGTAGACAATTTTAGCACGATGATTGGAAATTGTAAGTACACTAGCGAGATCCATATTAGTGCTGGGAACTGTACAAAATGGCACAACATGTTTAAAATGTTTAATGACATCCATTTGCATGGTATTTGGAAGGGTAAATAGAAATCATCTCAATCCATGTGTGCAGAGATCCCACACAACTTCATATTGAGATTCTTTCTTCTCAAATACTTGTTAATAAGATCATTTGAACCAATTGTTTATATAATACTTAACTATTTTTATGCACCCGTGCCTTTGTCCAAACTTCAACTCCACTATGGTTATTGTAATACTTTTCCTACTTAGATATTTTTTTATGTCTATTTTGGAAAGCATCCCCCCTTAACACTCCACACCTTAAAACAAATACAAAGGGCTGATTCATTAAGGATAAACTTCTTCATTTCAAACTCTACATGATTGAAGTTCATTACTATAGATTAAAGTTCATTCTTCCACTATGACACCATCATTATCAAAAGGGTATTAATACTAATAAATTACCAAAACCAAACTTGTATTCAAACATCCAAAGAGAAGGCTTTATCAAGTTTTCACCTGTTGAGAAACATGTGTCTCAACCTTGCAATCTTTTCTTGGAAAATTCCAAAATTAGTTTGTGGGAGTTTTCCACTTGTTTATGCATTAGAATGTGGTTAGTGAGTTGTTAAATGAGTCTTATCCTTAGTATAATATAGGTAGGCTATTTTTAGAGCCTTGATGACTCATTTTGTGACTTTTATGGGGGTCTAGACTAAGAGACAAAATTGTGGACGGGATTACTATTTTTAACCTGGTTGTTTTTCCATATTGGAAATGTAAATGTCAAAAATGGGTAACATGTGGCATGGTAGTTTTGCTCATGGTTTTTTAAAATCATAAGTGGTTTCCAGGTTGTAAAATCACTATAAAAGGAGCGCTTGGGGAGGTGTTTGTGTAATTGAGTTTAGTTTGCAAGACTGGTGCTAGAAGGAGTCTCTCCAAGTTCGAGTTGTGGTGATGCGCTCCTGTAAGAACTTGCATTGCAAGTGTATTGTAATCATCTTGGTTTGATAATACATTGTGCGGGTTTTGGAGGGTGGGGTTTTTCTCTCGGAAGGGTTTCCCCACGGTAATCACTGTGTTGTGTGTTCTTTGTTATTTTGATTATGTTATTATTCATTTCTTGAGATCTTTGTAATAATTACCTTGATTTGCATAATCATCCTCTCAAAGATTAGTGTAGGAAGCAATTCCACGCACCTTTGCTTCCTTACAAGTGGTATCAGAGCCTGGCCAATTTTGGTTCTATTTGTTGGGTATAGGGTTTTTTGAGCTAATCAAGGTTTGAGTGGGAGATTGTGTAGAGCATTTCATTTTTGTGTTGTAGGATTGAAAAGATGGCAAGCATGTCAGGGAGAATTGATGTTGAAAATTTTTTTGGCACAAAATTTGAGATGTGGAAGCTGAAGATGGAAGATCTGTTGACTGATCGAGATCTATGGGATGTGATTGATGAGAACAAGCCGAGGCCCACAGAGTTGACACTAGCCGCACAATATGATGTGAATGATAGAAAAGCTAAAGGTCTCATCAGATTATGTCTCGCAGACTCGATTCTGATTAATGTCCATGAAGAACCTACCACGAAGAAGCTTTGGAAAAAGCTTAGTGAGATCTATCAAGCGAAATTACTTGTGAATAAGATTTTCTTGAGGAAGAAGTTGTATTCCTTGAGAATGGAAGAAGGTGGACAAATTTTTGAGCATCTAGAAAGGTTTAATATGTTGGTGACTCAGTTGACCTCAGTAGGGGTGCCAATGGATGAAAAAGAAAGGTGTCAAATCTTGTTATGTTCATTGCCAGACTCATGGGATAGTCTTGTGATGGCTATAGGGAGCACTTCAGTTGTCTTGAAGATGGAGGACATTGTTGGTTCTCTACTTTCTGAGGAGATGAGAAGGAAGGTCTCTTTGAATGCCAAAGAGGCTTTGAATGTTTGCGGAAGACCAAAAGAAAGAGGCAAGAATGAAAAGTAGGATGGCCATTCTAAGTCCAAAAATAAGGGGAGATCAAAATCCCCTAGTAAGTCCAAGGCAATCTACTCGAATTGCGGCAAACCTGGACACTTTCAAAAGGACTACAAAGAGGAGAAGAAAAAGAAGAAGAAGATCCACCAGTGCATATGTGTTTACATTATTTGGTGGTACAATCAGTTGGATGAGTAAGTGACAGGCTGTGGTCTCTTTGTGCACTACTGAGGCAGAGTATATGGTAGCTACTCATGCCTACAAAGAAGCCATCTGGCTAAAGAGATTGTGTTCAGATATAGAGTTCAAACAAGGTGGAGTAACAATTTATAGTGACAGCCAGAGTGCAATTTGCCTAGCGAAGAACCTGAATTTTCATGCGAGGACTAAGCACATTGATGTACAATATCATTTTGTGAGAGATATGGTCGAGGATGGCAAGGTGAAGCTGGAAAAGGTAGAGACTTTGGCGAATGTTGCTAATGCATTAACTAAGCCCGTGAGCATAGAGAAATTTAGATGGTGTTCAGAGTCTATGGGCCTCTCGGCCCCTAGCAATTAAGTCCATGATATTTAAGATCCCCTGACTCTTGCAAGGTGTTCGACAAGTGGGAGAATGTTGAGAAACATGTGTCTCAACCTTGCAATCTTTTCTTGGAAAATTCCAGAATTAGTTTGTGGGAGTTTTCCACTTGTTTATGCATTGGAAAGTGGTTAGTGAGTTGTTAAATGAGTCTTGTCCTTAGTAGAATATAGGTAGGCTATTTTTAGAGCCTTGATGACTCATTTTGTGACTTTTATGGGGGTCTAGACTAAGAGACAAAATTGTGGACGGGATTACTATTTTAAACCTGGTTGTTTTTCCATATTGGAAATGTAAATGTCAAAAATGGGTAACATGTGGCATGGTAGTTTTGCTCATGGTTTTTTAAAATCATAAGTGGTTTCCAGGTTGTAAAATCACTATAAAAGGAGGGCTTGGGGAGGTGTTTGTGTAATTGAGTTTAGTTTGCAAGACTGGTGCTAAGAGTCTCTCCAAGTTTGAGTTGTGGTGATGCACTCCTATAAGAACTTGCATTGTAAGTGTATTGTAATCATCTTGGTTTGATAATAGATTGTGCAAATTTTGGAGGGTGGGGTTTTTCTCCCAGAAGGGTGTCCCGACGGTAATCACTGTGTTGTGTGTTCTTTGTTATTTTGATTATGTTATTATGTATTTTTTGAGATCTTTGCAATAGTTACTTTGGTTTACATAATCGTCCTCTCAAAAATTAGCATAGGAATCGATTCCGTGCACCTTTGCTTCCTTACATCGCCAATCCATTATATTGAATACTATAGTAGCCTCAAATCTGAAATCAGTTCAATTCCATTCTGTAAAATTCCACTCCATGCATTTTGTCATTTTGGTTTGGCTTTTAGCCGATTCTCATGAGCTAAGAAAAAGACTTCTATAAATCAGATTTTTTTACTCAACTATGTTTTAACTTTGAAAAAAAATCTGCATTTATGCTTTCTAAACCAACCGATACTTTATGCAGCCCACATAGAATCTCATGCATAATCCAAATTAAACCAAATCAGATTTTGCAGATTCAAATCTGCACTAAGAAACTGATTCAATGATTTAATCAAGGCTATTAAAATCAAACATTTATGTTTGTGCATGTAATTGATTCTTGATCGGTTGGAGTTCCTTCACAAATGAGAATAAGTGGAATGTTATGCCTATACAAATCAAAACATTGAGCCAACTTTAATTTTATACAATAACCAATTAATATGAATACAAACTATCATAAACCCATCAAATTATCATGCCATGTCGATGGTGTTTTGAATCAATCAATATAATAATTGCAGAAAAATATTTAAACACTCTTACAACATATGAGAAAGAACTTGTTACTTAAGATTGCAAACAAAATTGTAAAATTGACTAGCCTTCTTACAAAAATAATATGGGTCTGATATCCATCTTCTTGAGAAACAACTTCATTGATTGTGAAATTTACAAAAATGTATTCAGCAACATCTAGAAGCTTTATGCTTGAAAGCTTGGTATCTAGGACTGCAAACAAAATTATAAATTTAACTACCTTCTTACAACCACAACTAAGTATCTATTATTCATCTTCCCATTAGAAACAACTTCATTGATTCTGTTAGGAGTCATAAAGTCAAATTTTCTAGCCCAATGCAGTATCATAGTTTCCACCATACCATTGACAAGATTTATCAGTCTTTCAAGGTTCAAGCTACAGAGAAAAATATTGCTTCAGATTCCACAACTCATCTATCAAGCACAACATGGAATCGCTCTTCAAGATATTTAGGTAAACTTTTTTATATAAATAAAAGAAAATGAACTAAAAATTGCAGCTTGTCATCTGCTATTGAATCTCCATTATTAGTTATCCCCTTCATGCAAGAGCTACTTGAAGAATAGAGGAATCAATCAATCTTCAAATACACAAGATGAGAATTTCTTGAAATCAAAGCATAAAATATTAGCTCTCCAAGTACCAAGCCATCAAACCCAAAAGCATAAGATCTCAAACAAATTGAAAATTATTGTTATTTTCTTTGCTAGAAGTTGGAAGAACCTTAAACAAGTATTAAAAAATAGAAAAGAGAAAACAATTGGTGACAGCAGATAACAAAAATGTTTTTATTAATTTGGCTGCACACAATGTGTTACAAATTCTCTCTATTTATAGAAACTTCCAACACCTATAGGTTGGTAGAACTTCCCTAAATTCATGTTGAAAATAAACTAACTTCCTCATACCTTGTAGAGGATCTGGTATTATTTTGACATCACTAACAGTCAGTGGCTAGAAGTATGATAGACTGGCAGTTTTGTTGTAATTGACCAGTGATGTGGATTTGACTACTTTCAACACCCTCCCTTAATTTCTACCACTAAAGAATCTTTCAGTGGGAGAAATTACAATAACAAATTTAAATAGGATAGGTCCTTACATTAAGCCTTGTTAGGTAACCATTTACAACATAAAATTTTGTTCCCCTTCTTTAGGGTTTTTCACCCCACAAAGTGGTTTTGGCTTACCACAAACCTTTCCAAAAAAAAATTAGGTTTTGCACCAGCCAAACAAGTGGTTTTAGCTTACCACAAACTCTTCAACAAACTTTTAAGTTTTTTTCAGCTAAAAAATTGGTTTTGGATTACCACAAACCCTTCAATTTTTTAAGGGTTTTCACCTAAATTAGTGGTTTTGGCTTACCACAAACCCTTTAAGACTTAGACAAGTGGTTTGAGATTACCACAAACCCTTCAAACTTTGCAAAATATTGTTTCAATGATGGGGAAACCAGCTCTAAACTTTTCTCATGTGCACTAAGATTGAGTGCATATGAAAAATAACCCATCTACTGAGTCACATGGGTGCCCAACCACTATGCTCGCTAGTTCTCTAGGAATATTTTTCAGATACATAATTCATCAATATGTAAAAACTTTTGAGGTGTCAGGTAAAATTGATAATGCACCTCTTGCTACAACCATCACTATTTTTATCTTCACAGGTTCTCCTCATTATAGACATTGACTTCAATGATCAACCTTTATTTTTATTTGGCAGCAACATATCTTCTATGTCACATTTAAAAAAATAGCTTCATGAATTAATAAAAATCAAACATCAACATGCTCCCTCCTTGAGATGATTCCACCTAGCCAGAGTGGGAAATCTTCTTGTGGGCAGATATAACAAAAGATCCATTTAGGCCTTTAAAGTTTGAATGAAGATTGGTCTTAAAAAAGGAATTTGAATCCACAAACCATACACTGAGAGCATTGGTCACAAACAAGCTGAACTTGTGCTCTTTCCTATCCAAATTTTTTCCAAAAAATGGTGTGATGTCAATTTCATAGCTAGGCAGACTAAAAGACCCAATACCAGAAATAGGATGCCAGAATAGTGGATTAATCCCTCCTATATAAACTACAAGAAAATGCCACACAACCCCAACCACATTATCATCTACCAAAACCACTACCTCTCTAAAAATACCATTACCTATTGTATCATTCATATTTTTAGCCTCAATGTACACATTAGGGGGATTGTCATATCAGAACTGGTCACCTAAATGGAATGAAACATAAATCTCTAGAACTGCCTTGTAAACATTAGACGGTGTCCATAATGACTTCCCTAGAACATTTGATGTAATTGCTTGCTAACTTAGATTCTCTCATGCTGGGGTGAGAGAGGCATATTCAAATAAAATCATAGTTCAAAAAATCTAACATGCTCTAATACCATATTAAAAAATAGAAAAGAGAAAACAATTGGTGACAACAGATAACCAAAATTATTTTATTAATCTAGCTACACACAATGTGTTACAAATTATCTCTATTTATAGAGACTTCCATCACCTATAGGTTGTTAGAGCTTTCTTGAATTCATGTTGAAAATAAACTAACTTCCTCATACCTTGTAGAGGATCTAGTATTATTTTGACAGCACTAACAGCCAGTGGCTGGAAGTATAACAAACTAGTAGTTTGGTTGTAACTGACTAGTGACGTGGGTTTGACTACTTCTAACAACAAGATCCTAGAGGAATTAAACAAGCAAGCATACTTCCCTCATGAATTTTTTTTGTCGACCAAGGCCCAATAGCATACATCTCATTAAAGAAAATGGAAGTTTCAGTCAAGCTTAAAAATTGACTGTTCACAACCGCTATCTTACTATGTAAACTTCAATCATGCACCATTCATAGAAGACAACCTTGAAGTCCTTTGAAATATTTACAAAGTTTCAAGAGAGAGCCAACCATTAAATTACTCAGTGATTGGTACATGTGCAAGTATATGCAAAAGCCAAAGAGAGATTTCTCAAATTCTAATCCAAGATCTATACACATAATTTATAATATACTACAAGCAGAACCCAATGACGATCATAAAGTTCTCATAACTCTCCATGAGAAAAGAAAATAATTTTCTCATAACTAAAGATTGAAATATCATCCATTAGAGAATATGAAGGATTGAATGCTCTTTATTTTCGTCTTTGTTCCATCATATTTCATTACGTTATGGCAGAGATATTCAATCGCCTTTGAAAACTGTCAAAACCTTTATTAGGATAAGTAGTGAGTTATTAAAATGTACTAGCTCCCCATTTCATATTAACCAAGGATCCAAACTTGGTGTAATGGTGAGAGGGGTCATATTTTTTATTTCTTGTCTCTTGCAGGGTCCCGCGCAAGGTTTGGCATATGGATTTGAATGGGAATGATAGAAAATATTGTCAGGGACTATGTGAGGACAGCAATTCATTTGTTTAAGTGTGAATTTGATCATTGGTGAAGTTTGGAAGGGGTTTGTAGGTTTGAGATTGCATAAGGATAAACCTAGATATGTACATTTTGGTGTTTAAAATTGGATTCATCAATCATGGAATGCTTTTGTGCTTGTCTTGGGAAGAAATTGTTGGAAATTAAACGTCAAACGCTTGCAAGTTGTCCTCGAGCCCCACACCCATCTACCCTGTTAGGTCACCACAGGCATCCATGGTCGGCAGACATTTATTTTTGGTAGGAAAGTTTTGAAATTTGAACTTTGAGAGGGAAAGGAATGTTTCTACATTTATTTAGTAGAGTTTGTAGATCAAGCAGATTAGAGAGAAGTTGCAGAGCTGAGCAGAGAAAGAAGAAGGAAAGAAGTTTGTGCCTACAGTTGCACGTGTTTCCCCTCCTCACTCAGTAAGTTTTTTGTTGTTTGGATTTGTCCTGTTGAAGTAGTGATTGCTCCAAACACCATTGTATGCAGCCATTAGAGTTTTAGGTTTAAAAGTTTATTGAAGTTTGAAGTATTATTAGTTTAGGGTTATTTTAAGATTTTTTGGTTGAAGCTGAATGCTCCTAGATTTTGTAATAGTTTAATGAAAGATTGAATAGAAAGAAAGCAACATACTTAATCTATTGTTCTTCATCTTATATTCATTGCATTTGACAAGTTTGGTTGAAAGGTTAAAGCTTTGGCCTTTCTAGTTTTAATGGTGAAAGCATTCATGTTGAATTTCTCCAAGTTATAATATTTCAGTTGAAATAGAACACTCAGCACCTACTACATTTTTGTGCTAAGCTCTTCAAGTGCTGAGCATTTTCTTTGTGAGTTGAGCTCACTCAGCATCCATTGGTGTTGAGCTTTCTCCTTTGTGTGCCAAGTTTATCCAGCACTTGTTGCCTGTCATTTGGCACATCAAGTGCCGAGCAATCTATCACTCAACACCTTCCTATGCTGAGCAAGTGCCAGGCAAAACTGGCACTCGGCACCTTCATGTGCCGAGTAAAATTTTTAGGTTTAGGGTTAAGTTGTGAGTTAAATTTAATTTTTATTTCTTGCATGGTATCAAATCTTTGAGGCCCCACATCCACAGTGAGTTAGTGCATTTGTTTTCTTGGGATATTTGACATGGCAGGAGATGCAGAAAAAATATGGCAGCAGCCACCACCCTTCAATGGGAAAAATTATGATACATGGGCAAAGAAGATGAAGGCCATAATGGTTGCAAATGATTTGTGGGTGTTTGTGGTCAATGGATTCAATGACGTGAGTGATCCAATTTAGTATGCTACCCTCACAAATGCACAAAAGACTCATTTGAAGGAGTCAAGGAGGAAGGATGCTAAGGCATTAAGTTTGATTGAAGCAGCAATGATAGAGTCAATTTTCCCAAAGATTGTAGCAGCAAATTATGCAAAGGAAGCATGAGATATCCTTGAGATGAACTTCAAGGGGACTGATAAAGTCCGCACTATAAAGCTATAGAACATAAGGAGGGAGTTTGAGAACCTTCAAATGAAAGAAAATGAATTAGTTGCAGACGTCAATTCGAGGACCTCTAATGTAATTAACCAATTGAAGTCAAATGGAGAAGACTATCAAGAGCAGAGGATAGTGGAAAAGATATTGAGGAGTCTACCTAATAAATATGATAATCTAGTCATTACGATAGAAGAGGCAAAAGACCTCACTGTTTTGACAATGGATGAGTTGATGGGTTCTCTTCAACCCCATGAGCATAGGATCAATAGATAACCATCTTATACTTCCCAAGAGCAAGAATTCAAGGCTCAGTCAAATCCAAGAGGAAGGGGGAGAGGAAGAAATGGCTCAGGCAGGAACTCTAGAGGTAGAGGCCGAGGAAATGGAGGACAAAGAAATGCTATAGTAGAAAGCTTAGGAAGAGTAGATGGAGTAAGTAGCTCACAAAATACTTCAAGAGGAGGTAACAAAAACTACAACTCTAATAAGAGTAATGTAGAATGCTACTACTATCATAAATATGGGCATTATGCAAATGAATGCTAGAAGAAGAAGAATCATCAGTCAGGACAAGCAAATGTGGCTGATGTGAACATGGGAAGTGGACCCAATGTTGTTGCCTTCATCATGTGTAATGTTGGTAAAGAAGGAAGCCCTGAGGTTTGGTACCTCGACAGTGGATGTAGCAACCACATGAGTGGCAATGAAACCTTTTTTTCATTCATTGACAAGAGTTTCAAATCAAAAATTAAAATGGGTAATAATGGAACCCTACCAATTGTGGGCAAAGGATCTATTATGGTCTACACCAAGAAAGGTGAGAAGAAGGAAATACAAAATGTGTATTTTGCCCCTGGTATGAAGCACAATTTGATGAGCATTAGTCAGCTCATTCAAAATGGATACAAAGTGCTGATGGAGAATGAAACGTGTGTCATTCATGAAAAGGATGGGAGCAAGAATTTACTTGCAGCAGTTCAAATGACCAAGAACAGAATGTTTCCCTCAAGGATTGAGATATGTTTCTCATCTCAAGTTTGTGCTGCACCTCGCACACAATCAACTCTAAGGAGTGTGATTGAAGACCCTTCACGATTGTGGCATCTCGGGTATGGTCATCTTGGCCATGCTGGTTTAAATTTATTGTCAAATAAAAGAATGGTAGAAGGTTTGCCACATATAGGAAATTCATGTGACAAGTGTAAGGCTTGTATTTTGGGTAAGCAACATAGGCTTCCTTTTAATTCTAAAAATTCTAGGAGGGCTATATTTCCATTAGAGTTAGTACATACTAACCTAGTTGGTCCGATGCAAGTTACTTCCATTGGTGGGAGTACTTATTTCATGACACTCATTGATGATTTCAGTCGTAGGACATGGGTGTATTTCTTAAAGAATAAATATGAAGTATTTGATAAATTTGTAGAATTTAAAGCCCAGGTTGAAAGAGAATGTGAACACTATATCAAGGTCTTTAGATTAGATAGAGGAGGGGAGTATACCTCCAATTTTTTTGTAAATTTTTGCAGGAAACATGGCATTAAGAAAGAGCTCACAGCCAGCTATACACCACAACAGAATGGAGTGGCTAAAAGAAAGAATTGGACCATTGTTGAAATGGCAAGGAGCATGATGAAAGAGAAAGGTCTTCAAACTAAATTTTGGGGAGAGGCTATGGCAACAATAGTTTACCTAATTAATAGGTGTCCTACAAAGGCAGTCCCTGACAGAATTCCAATGGAAGCATGGTCACAAAGAAGATGGATAGTTGAACACCTAAGGGTGTTTGGATGTGTTGCATATGCACATGTGCCTAAAGAGAAAAGGAAAAAATTGGATGACAAAGGTGTGAAGTGCATCTTCACAGGGTATAGCTCAAAATAAAAGGCATACAGATTGTATGACCCATTGAACAACAAGATGGCTCTTTCAAGAGATGTGAAATTTCTTGAAAATCAGTCTTGGTATGGTTCAATTGATGAGTCACCAAGCACTTCTAGTAAAGTGCCAATTATGAGTGAAGAAGATGCTAATGAACAACAAGAAGAAGGAGCAAATAGAAGAAAAGGCAAGCAGGTTTAGTCATTGCCGAGATCCTCTAGGCATGACAGAGTGTCAGTGTCAAGTACTAGTGAAGACCGAGCTAGTCGACAATGCAACAGTAGTGAAGATTCTGATCCCACACTCTCCTCCCTATTACCAAGAAAAAAAAGAGTCTTAGGGAGATATACCAAGATGAAAGGTATGAAAATTATGATGAGAGTTTTAATTTTGCATTATTTTCTCATAGTGATCCAGTATATTTTGAGGAAGCTATTAAGGAGAAGAAATGGTGTAATGCCATGGATGAGGAAATAGATGCTATAGAAAGAAATGAGACATGAGAGCTAACTGAATTGCCTCCCAAGAAGCAAGTGATTAGTGTGAAATGGGTCTATAAGACCAAATGCAATGCTAAAGGAAAGATTGATAGGCATAAGGCAAGGCTAGTAGTCAAGGGCTACAAACAGTAGCATGGAAGAGACTATGATGAGACCTATGCCCCTGTTGCAAGAATGGAAACCGTGCATGTTGTCATGTAGCAATTGCAACTCAGCACAAATGGAAGGTATTTCAAATAGATGTGAAGTTTGCCTTCCTTAATGGTGTATTGAAAGAAGAAGTGAATGTGGAGCAGCCACCTGATTATGAAGTTGCAGGTGAAGAGAACAAAGTATATAAGTTGAAAAGAGCTCGTTATGGGCTCAAGCAAGCTCCACGGGAATGGTACAGTAGGATTGACTCATATTTGATGAGCAATGGTGAGCCCACTCTTTACATCAAGGCAACAAATGGTAATGTATTGATTCTTGTCTTGTATGTAGATGACTTGATTTTTACTGGTAATGACAAGGCTCTAATTGGTGAGTTCAAAGAGGCCATGAAAAGTGAATTTGAAATGATAGACCTAGGTCTCTTGAAGTACTTTCTAGGCATAGAAGTAAAACAAATGCATGGTGGCATTTTTCATCTTTAAAAAAAAATATGCAGGGCAGATCTTGGAGAGATTTAAAATGTAGAATAGTAAGGCAGCCCCCATACCAATAGCAATAGGTCTAAAGTTGAGCAAGGAAGACTCTAGTAAGAGAGTGGATCCAACACTATACAAGAGTATGGTTGGAAGTTTAATGTATTTGACTGCAACTCGGCTAGACCTAATGCATGCAGTAAGTCTAATTTTTAGATTTATGGAAATACCAAAGGATTCCCATTGGTAAGCAAGAAAGAGGATCCTAAGGTATGTGAAAGGTTCCAAGGGATTTGGGATTTTCTATACTACAAATGATCGTTTCAAGTTGGTTGGTTACACGGATAGTGATTAGGCTAGAAGTTTAGATGATAGGAAGAGCACTTTCGGATACATGTTTCATATGGAATTGGGTACAATTGCATGAGCATCCAAGAAGAAACCTATTGTTGCTCAATCTACAGTAGAGGCTGAATACATAGCAGCAAATGCAGTAGTTTGTCAAGTAATTTGGCTAAAGAGGATCTTGACAGATTTGAATGAAAGGCAAGAGGATGGAACCATAATTTATTGTGACAACTGTAGAAACCTAAAATCTCTTAGAAAATAAAGTATTTTTATTTTTTGAAAAGTTCCTGATGACATCATCATTTATTAATTAATTAATTATTTAATTAATTAATTAATTTTTATGCCGTTAAATCCCCTTGTCTTAATTAAAAATATTTAATTAAGGAATCCCTCCCAAAAATGTTTAAATCTTATTTAAACATTATTTCTTTATTTATTAATAATTTAATTAATAAATTGACCAAAATCCCAAAATAAATATTTAATTTATTTTTTGCCCAAAACTTAGCCAATTTCCTTAAGATCACTAACCTCTTCCAAAATCTTCTAATCCTTCTTTAATTTCGATTAAAGGCTAATCCCATCATTTTCTACCCCTAATCCCAACTCAAAATATTTAACTAAGGTTAAATATTAATTCTCATATTTATTAAAAATGTTTTAATAAATATCTCCACAAACCATACCTATGAGATAAATAAACTTTATTTATCCTAACCCTAAGCCTATCCCTAAACCCCCTTTTTAGTATAATCCACCCCATCCACCTATACTAACCAAGCTTAGCTACTAACTCACCCACCCTCATTGAATGCCATCCACTTGCATATCTCTAACATCCCTAATCTAAATCCTAAATAACCTCTAATCCCCCTAACCTTGTCACATTTCCTAAGCAAGTTTAAGACTTTCCTAGGCCAAGCAAAGTCAACAATCTCAACTCCCTCCAAAATATCCAAACCACCCAACCATGAATGCTCTTACAAAGCCATAAAAGACTCTTAAAAATCCATTCATTGCTCTTACAAGCCATTATGAAGGGTCTTTATGAAGATATTATCCCTTAAGCCTCCTTTGTTGACTCATCCTTACCCTTTCCTCCATCCTCTCACCCTGTGACATGTGTCACTCTCTGATTGATTGTAAGGAAGCACAATCCATATGCTCTCCTCTCATGCAATCTGAGCCCTCCATGAGCTTTTTCCCATCCTTACATCTTAGCCCTCAAACCCTTAAGCCCTTAGCCTATAAATTGGATCCCCTCCCAAGCCATTTCATCACAATCCTTGAGTTAAATATATAATGCTAGTTTGAGAAGCCAAAGCCCTTAACCATAACCTTATGATGCCAAATTGAGAGCTCACAAAGTTACCAATTTTCCATTTTCCATCTCCATTGAAGCATAGTTTGAGTATCTTGAGCACACATTCTAAATCCTATCAAATAGAAACATCCCCAAATCAAGAGAATAATCTCATTGAGAGAGCCTCTTAATGGCTCGCATTCTCATTTGAGTTTGTTTCCTCTTTGTCTCTCTTAAAAGTTATATTAGAGTTGTTAGTTAATGCTTTGTTCTCTTAATAGATTAGTGTTTCTTGCTAACATATTAGTATATACATTTTGGCACACTCGATGGGACCCCCACTATGGGTCATTTCAATCCATATTTTGTAAACTAACCATCTAAAGTTTTTTGTTGTTTGAGTGAGTTGTACAAAGTTTTCCTTGTTTTTGCAGGTTGAAGGGCGCACTTGGGAAGAAGACATACCCTCTAAAACTCAAAAATAATAATAAAAAATCAATTTTTTTTGGAAAAACCCATGCATTTCAATTCTGTTTGCGCAGTGTCATCTCTGCAATTTAGCGGTGTCTGCAGATTAGCATCTGCACATGGTGAACTGTCATCTGCACTGGTAAATTGTCATCTCTGCAACCTCAACCGTTGTCTTCAAAGTTTAGCATCTGCGCCTGGTAAACTGTCATCTCTACAATCTAAATTGTCGTCTCTACCACTGCCAAACTAAACTGTCATCTTCGCTGTTCAGTGTCTCTGCCTAGTTTCCTATTTTCTACGCTGCCAAATTGAATTGTCATCTCTGCCTCTTTCTCTATCATCTCCACAGATCAGCTTCTTCAAAGTTTAGCATCTTCGTAATTTGGCATCTTTGCCTGATAAACTGTCGTCTCTACCTGTTATTGTTGCATTTCTATTTTAACATCTCGAATTTTAACTTTTGGTGGTTCCATAGAGTAGAGGTTTTTCTAAGCATTTTTACACCTAGGAAGAAGAACAAAGAAAGTTGATTTTATTTTTCCCATAGTTAAGCTTCAAATTATGAAAATTTTGGGTGACTAATCAAATTGGCTTCTGTAGCTTTGCAGGTTGGAGCATCTATGAAACCACTAACCATGTTTCTTGTAGGTTCTCTTTACATAGTTTAAGGTGCTTGAAAAATGAACTTGCATGCTTAAACACATTTTTCTTTGAATGAATGTTGCTCAAACACAATCTTGAATGCCATAGATTAAAATCAAATTTGTTTTAGAATGCATGATTAAAACAAACACACATAATCTTGAATGCAAAAGATCAATTAACCATTGCAATATCTCACACTTTACTTTTTGGGCATAAAAAGAACCTAACTCCACATTTTAAAATTTTTCTAAGTTATAAAAACTATTAAAGAGGCTTTGAATGAGTTTATAGTTGGACTCACCCTTTTTAATCACCCATCAATTTAACCATTGGTTGAAATCTCAGTGCCATCTATGGGGATGGGTCTACCTAAGAGGGTATTAAGTGCTCCACACAAATCAAACTCCACTCACTTGGGTTTTTAGTGGTTTTTCTAAGTTAGAAAATATCTTGAATGAGCATTAGTCTCTCTAACACTTCATTTGGGCAGAATAATTGAACAAATCTTGATGTGGAGGGCCTCCGGGTGTGCGCTTGAAACTAAGTTTTACACATCTTTGTTTTGGGCTTAAAACAAAATCACACCAACTCATGAATGCCTTAAAAGAAATTAATCAATGCTTGATGTGGAGGGCCTCCGGGCATGCGAGTTTACTTTTTTGTTGACCCTAACTCTTCTTCTTGTTTGCATTCTTCGATCAATTTTTCTTTGTTGGCACATTTCAAAGCTGGAATTGAACATTTGCATCTTAAACATGAGTGCTTGCAAAGTCTAGATCAGCACACATAAGAGTCAGTTGGTAAAAGAAAAAAATATGTTTTTTAGCCCAAGATCATCCGAGTCTTCTCTTCCCTTGTCGTCTTTCGAGGCCATCTTGGGTGCATAAGATTAGGATCCAAAATCTTGTTTAAGTTTTAGGAGGCCTACTTGAGGATTTCATTAGCCCTTGGATGACCTCAACTCCAGCGTTTCGGCAGAGTACAAAAATTGAGAGGTGAATCCAAAGACACCTCTCTTGAAATCAATATTTTGTCTCTCGGGCTAAGCCTCAAAGAACTTTATACCCTTGAGAAGTGAAAGAGGAGAAGTGGGTTACCACTCCTCTCGGCTGTGTGACATCTTTTTGGTTTTATCTACGGATGTGGGTCTCACATACCTTGGGTATATCGAGGAATCCCTAGCTAAACCAACTGTCAGCCTTGCAGATAACCATCTAGGGTGTTAATGTGTTTGAAGTGACTGATCGAAACATTTTTAAAACATACACACTCCTCAGCGCAAGTATCACATTCTGAGAATTAAAAACTTCTATCTAGTTGTTCCTATCTATTGCTTGATTTTTTTATTTGTTGAATGAATGTTTGCCAAACTTGGTCGACCCTAGCTTAGGGCACACTTAGTATAGTCATTGCCTGTTCCAGAAGTTGAACAAGTTGAAGAAAACAATCAAAATCTCTCAAAACCAAGCAGATTCAAGAATTGATGTTAGAACAACCCAAACCCAAACAGAAGTTTCACAAAGCCAAACTCAAGCCATCTCAAGCATACCAAGAACTCTTAGCCAAGAGAAAGGAAATAACACCAAGCCCTTGAATTGCCAAACTCCACAAAGCAAAGGAAAAAGCTACTGACAAAGCTCTTCAAGATGCCTGGTTAGATCATACTATCCAACTTAACCAACATCCAGGAGTTAACCCTGCTTATGCCTTACCAACTAAGCATGATTTTTATGATTAGACCCCCTTGTTTCTCCACATATTCTTGCATAAGCTTCACTTTAGAGTCATCTTTGTAGGAAATCCAGCCATCTTTAGTCCTCCCTTTAAGCATTTTAGCTCATCCATCCCATTTAGAACCAAACCATCTAGCCAACAATCCAAAAAATTCACATCCACATCTTCAAAATTGTTGTCACCTTGCCAAAAGTTTGCCATTCCTAACATATTGCAAATCCACTAGCCTCACCAAGGTTATCCCTTTGACAGAGCTTTATCTAGAGTAATCTAGCCTTGTCACTTGTCATCCCTCATCACCTTGAGCTAAAGGTTCGGATCCACAAGTGATCAATCTCGTTTTCTTCCTAAAGGATCATCAGTCTATCCTTAAGTTGACACAATCACCACCAAGCTTGCACATAGGAAAGCAGACCTTTCATACTTTGACAACATATCTTTGAAGTTAGAATCCCCAACCCAATCCTCCTTAGGTTTTTTCATATAGCTTTGCCTCAACCTAGGAAATATTTTGCATATAAAAGCCTTCCCCTTTTGCATCCATCAACATTGTTGTATCTCATCCCTAGGAAACATTCTACATTTTCATGCCACCTATCACTCGCTTAGCCAAGAAGAAGGAAACAATGGAGCCCTATCATTTGGATCAAACAACATCACTCCCCTTGAGTAGTCAACTGTCCTTCAGCCCAGAGAACACCATACCATCACTTACTAACATTGAAGCTTTCATGAACCAACCAGGAAATGCAGTATTGGTGAACGCCATTATAGACAAAAACAAGGAAACAATCATGGCTAGCTTTCGAAGGGACAACATTGGAGCTTTCAACTTTGGAAGACCTCCTCCCCTATCAGAGCCATCTCACCTATTTTTTGGACAACTCCCACCACCCATAGGCTCTTATGATTTGAATTATCCTCAATATGTGCCAAAAGAAGAGCCTCAACCCACCCCATATGATCCAACAAACCCAAACATACCAGCCTCCACTCAAGTTGAAATCTCCCTTCCACAAGCCAATCCAGCCACCACCACTCCACCATTGGTCCATACCACTCCATCCCAAACCCCCTTCACTCAAAACATCTCATCATTCACTCCCTTCACTATTGCTACTGTTACTCTCCAACCCAGCCTTCCAAATCCACCCCATCTCCTAAATCTGTGCTAGTATCTTTGGCAAACCTCAGCAATATACAATCAGAATGCCACCAATCGGGACAAGTAATCAACCTTTCATCAACCCTAGCTTGTTTACCTTAGCTCAAAACACAATTCCATCATTTCCACTAGGTCCTTGGAGCTCAGTGCCATCAGCCACAAATCCACAAGTTACTACCCTCACTCCACAAAGCTATCAAACCCCACAAGCTACTACCAATGTTCTGTCAAGCTCTCAAGTAACCCAAGCTCCTGCCACCACTCTACCAAGCTTTCAAATCCAGCTACCAAGCTATCAAACCCCATCAGTTCCATTCCCAAGCTTTCAATTCCCACCACCTCCACCACCAACTAATCCATTACCTCTTATTACCAACTATTTTTCTATGCCACTTCTAGGAGGAGATCCACCACCACCAACCACCAATTACTTGGCCTCTTTTTCCATGCAGATACCTTCCCAAATGGGGGCACAACCTACATATATTGGTCAAACTCCTCAAATCAAAAGTCAAGTTCCACAAGCTCCCCGATCCTTTCCCCAAGCTTCACAACCATCTTATACCTTACCTCCACAAAGAAATCCATTTATCCCACAACCAGCTTATGTTCCTCAATCCCAACCTCAAATCCAATATCAACAACAAGCCTCGCAACACATGCAACAATATGTGCCACGTCCACCTCAACCACCTATCATCCACCATTTAGTTGCCAAAACCATGTACAATCCCTACCAACCCATACCTCAAAGCCATCCATATTCCATTTCCCCATCTAGCACATACCTACCTCAGGGCACTCCTACATTGGGGGCACCCTAGCCATCACCCATTAATTCAGAATGGGAAGCCATAAAGATAGCTTTGAAGAATATCCAAGAGGGAAATGATCCAAAAACCTTCAAATTTTAGAATGTGTGTCCTTATCCATTTGACATAGCCATTACCAGGACACCATTTTCCAAACACTTTGAGACACCCAAATTTGACAAGTTTAGAGGAAAAGGAGACCCTATCACACATATCAAAGAATTTTACATGCATTGCCAAGAAGTGGCATATGATGACCTCTTTCTCTTGCATCTCTTTCCCAAAAGCTTGGCTGTACCAGCTCTTGAATGATTTTATAGAATCCCCTATGGCACAATTAAAATTTTTGCTGAATTATCTGAGGCATTTGTAGCCCAATATGCCCATCTTGTTGAAACAGAGCTGTCAGTAGTTGATCTTGTCCACACTAAGCAAAAAGGTGGAGAAAGCCTTCCCGAATATTTGCAAAGATGGCAAACCCTTACCGCCCACATATCTTGCACCTTACTAGAGCACCATTTGGTGAAAATGTTTATTGATAATGCCCATCCTAGCTTGGCTCACCACATGACCATGAACTATTTGGAGACCTACAAAGATATCAAAGAGAAAGGAATGATCCTTGAGAAAGGACTCATTAAAGATGGTGTGGTCAAGCTTTACAAGAAAGCAAACCAACATCAAACACATTCAAATGACAAGTCTAGGTATTGGAACAAAAACATGCATGTTGCAACAGATGGGGTCATTGACACCAGACACGTGAATATTGTTGGTCCTTCTCAAAACTAGTCCAACCCACCATATCAACCAAACAATCAACCAGCTATCAACTACAAATAGTAGAATAACCAAAGCTATCAAAACCACAATCCAAGACCCAACTTCCAAGGGTCTAGCAATCAAGCTAATGCCATCAATGTAGCTACATGGAAAAAGCCCAGATTCTAACCTGCACTTAGAAATTATAAACCCCTTGGTGAGCCATTGGATGTCATTTTTGAGAAATTGACTAAGGAAAACCTCATCAAATTTCCTCCTACCTAGCAAATTGACCCAAGACAATCCAAAGCTGCATGGTACAAAGACAATAAGTACTACAAATTTCATAGGGTAAAAGGTCACACCACCCTCAGATGTATGAAATTCAAAGATTATGTGCAGGACCTCATTGGTCAGAAAGAAATCACCATTGGTGCCCAAACCTCTCCCAATGCAGGCTTACAGATCTATCAAAATGCTTTTCCTCCTCACAACAATCAAAATCCTAGAAAAGAACCTATCCAAAACAGCAACAACAACACCAACAACTGCCAGCCAAACCAATAGCATGGTAGGAACAATGATCGCACTTCATCCTATATAGACTATGGTAGCCTCATAGGTTGTATATCCGAGAAAGAGCCTTCTGTCAATGCTATCAATATCCAAGAACCAAACAATGAGTGTGCAGTCACCACTCAAAGAGCACAATTTAACATTGCAAGCCCACCAATTTCACCAGCACCATCAACTCCATCAAAAAGCCAGTACAATATCTTGGAACACCTTGGGAACATGCCAGCCCAAATCTCCATTTTAGACCTTCTCCACACCAGTCCTGTGTACAAAAGCATCCTTGAAAGTGCTCTCATAGAATCTCATGTCCCTTCAAATATCAACCCTAGTAATTTTCATAATCTTGTTGGACACCTTTCATCCTCATGTGCCCTATCTTTCAAACCCACCGACATACCCATGGTCGAGCCAAATCAAACCCTTCCACTTTTCATAGCCATCATGGTATCCAATTTTTTTGTAAAAAGAGTAATAATAGATAATGGATTAGCCTTGAATATTTGCACCCTAAAATTCATAAAACAAGTTGGGTATACTGAGGTAGATATCATCAGTGAAGTTATCACCATCAAAGCTTATGAAAACTTTGAAAGAACCATAGAAGGAACTATTTTGCTACCAATCAAGGTTGGGCCAGTCATCCAAGAAACACTCTACCATGTTATTGATCTAAACCTACCATTAAACATCCTCCTCGGTCGCCCATGGATTCATGCCATGAAAGCCATTCCATCCACTTACCATCAGTGCGTCAAATTTCCACATCAGGGCACTAAGGTAACCATCCATGCCGATCTAGAACCCTTTGCTTACTGTAATGCAGTTGAAGCTTCATATACAAACCATTGCCCTATAATTAATATCGCCCCAGCCATCACCAGCTCATCCCACACTTGTAATGACCCAGAAACCATCCTCGCCTCCACCCTGTCTACCATGAAGATCAATAACAAAGGCTATGGAGAGTATAGTCTATTAGATGCATTTGTTGTTAGGGCACTCCCACTTGATCCACATGCCCATGGACGACTAACATATCACAAAGCTAAGGAGATTCCACCTCCTCAATACAAATAGTTTGGCCCAACAACCTTTGTATCCTCAAAAATCCCTCTTCATGAGAAGCTCACTCTAGATATCAACAATTGGTTACATAAGGATGCACCTCCAAGAAATCAAGCATGCCTTGATCACTTCAGCCAAAAGTATCCCCAAGAACATAAGCTCATCACTAATAAATGGAACTATCAAGGTGGTGGTCTAGGACTAGAAGAAAGAGGCATGCAATGGCCCATTGATGCACACAAGTGGGAATCGAAGTCCAATCTTGGCTTTGGCATACCCACAACTAGGGGCACCAATGAGAATGGTCACGCTTTTTCAAACATTCACTGTGACCTTGTCAAAATTGAAGACATTCTTGAGAAGGTTAAAAAGAGAGCCTACGATGATATCCCAGACCAAATCTTCCTTGGAGACTACGTTCTCCAAGAACTATACATCCATTTCATTGATCTACCACTCACCCATCCAAAACTCATAGATTGGGACCAACCAAGCGTCATACACATTGATGAGTTTACATTAGAGGAAGTGCTTCTGAGATTCATGGGAGCTGAAACACCTCACAAGAAAACAAAGACAAATTCTACCTATATCTATAAGCTAGATCCCAAGGGGTATTTTGGAGAAAATCCCCAACCTAGTTTTGATACACCCAAAACTAGAACTAATGTGAATCTGAGACTAGCTAAGGTAGTGAAGAGAACCCCTCAGCAAGGAAATCCTGAGCCACAAGTAGAATATGAGGATTTAGCATTGCCTCCTCAAGATAATTGACTAGAGGTGTCTTCTATTCTAATTGAGGATACTAGAGAAGTCAACATCGGTTCTTCAGAGATCCCCAAACTTGTTCATATTGCTGCATCCCTATCACAAGACCAAGCTGACCTCCTCTTTGAGGTCTTAAGAGAGAAAATTGGCCAATTTGTATGGTCATATCAGGACATGCCAGGGTTGGATCCAAAGCTTGTAGTTCATCATCTTGCAATTGATCCAAAGATCAAGCCTGTCAGACAAAAGCTTAGAAAAATGCATCCCAAGGTAGCATTACTAGTCAAAGCTGAATTAGAAAGAATGTTATCCGCTAAGGTTATCCAACCTATCGACTACTCAGATTGGATCTCCAACATGGTCCCCGTCACTAAACCTTCTGGTGACATCAGAATCTGCACTAATTTCAGAGATCTTAATAAAGCTTGTCCAAAAGATGATTTTCCCTTGTTCAACATACATATGATTGTAAATCTTATAGCTGGACATGAAATTTTGTCCCTCATGGATGGATTTTTTGGGTATAATCAAATCAAGATTGCAGAAGAGGATCAACATAAGACATCATTCACTACCCCTTGGGGAACCTTTTGTTATAACATGATGCCTTTTGGCCTAAAGAATGCAGGGGCTACCTATCAAAGAGCTATGATAACCATTTTTCATCATTTCATCCATAGCATTTTGGAGGATTATGTGGATGATATCTTGGTTAAATCTCACACCTTCATGGATCATCTTGTTGAATTGGAGAAAGTCTTTGATAGGTTAGCCAAATATCATCTCATGCTGAATCCCAAGAAGTGTCTTTGGAGTCACATCTGGCAAGCTTCTAGGCGTTATAGTTTCTAAATGAGGTATAGAGATCGACCCCAAGAAGGTCAAGGCTATCTTAGACATGCCTCCTCCCCAGATACTGCGACAGCTTCACACTCTTCAAGGAAAGCTTCAATCTATCCGGTGCTTCATCTCCCAGCTTGCAGATAAGTGTACACCATTTGCACATTTATTGAAGAAGGATGAGAACTTCAAGTGGGATCCTTTATGTCAGTACAGCTTCAATCAACTCAAGAAGTATCTTGCCAATCCCCCTATCTTGGTTCCACCAGTTCTTGGTCATCCCTTGATCTTGTACATATCATCCACATGTACTGCTCTAGGGGCACTTCTAGCACAACATGATGACTATGGCAAAGAAAGAGCCATCTACTACATCAGTAGAACCCTAGTTGGTTATGAACTCAATTATACTCCTATGGAAAAAGCTTGTTTGGTAGTTGTTTTCTCAACTCAAAAGCTTTGCTACTACATGCTAAGTCATACCGTCCAACTAGTCTCCAAGATCGACCCTCTCAAGTATATGCTCTCCAGAACAACACTTATAGGCCGTTTGGCCAAATGGGTTATGCTCCTTAGCGAATTTGACATCCAGTATGTGGATAGAAAGGCAATCAAAGGGAAAGCTATAACAGATCACCTAGCTGATGCACCTCTAATAGATGCATATCCTTTGATCATAGAATTTCCAGATGAGCATATCTATCTAATTGAAGAACAACCCCCATGGAAACTTTATTTTGATGGCTCATACACATCTCATGGATTAGGGGCAGGAATATTGTTGGTCACACCTCAAGGAGATTACATTCCAAAAGCCTTCAAGCTACAATTCCCTAGCACCAACAATATAGCTAAATATGAGGCTCTCATAGCCAGATTAAAGATAGTTGTAGAATGGAACATCACCAAGTTACAAATCTTTGGCAATTCTCAGCTCATCATCAAGCAAGCCCTAAATGAATATCATACCAAAGATGAAAAGCTATTACCCTACAAAGAGCTAGTTGATCAGCTAATCTAGCATTTTACAAAGCTTCAATTTACACAAGTGCCTCGAATGCAGAACAAAGCAGTAGATTCTATGGCTACTATTGGCTCGCTCTTCGAAATTCCCCAAGCAGTGACATAATATGAGTTTTTAGTCGAGCAGCTCCTCACACTTGCCTATGCGAATGAGGATTCAAATCGTGTTTGTATCTTGGATGGTCCCCAATCCCCTTGGTACCATGACATTCACGCTTACCTTAACAATGGTATCATATCTCCTCACCTCGCACATACCCAATGCCAGAACCTCATTCGAAAGTCATCCCGCTATGTTATCATAGCCAATACCCTATATCGTTGGGGTTATCATGATACTCTCTCTCGATATTTAGATGAAAATGGGGCTGCGATGGCATTAAAAAAAGTACACTCTGGACTTTGCAGTGCCCACATGAGTGGTATTGTCCTAGTATGACAAATCCTTAGAGCAGGCTACTATTGGCCTACCATTGAAGAAAACTCTTATGACTTTGTCAGAAAGTATCTCCCATGTCAGTAGCACACAAATCTTGTGTATGCTCCAGCACAAGATCTATAACCTATTGCACCACCTTGGCCTTTCACTTGTTGGGGCCTTGATCTAGTTGGAACTATCACACCCCTCTCATCTTATGGACATAAATGGAAAATAATAGCTATAGACTATTTCACTAAGTGGGTGGAAGAAGTCCCCCTAGTCTTAGCTATAGGAGTTCAGGTCTCCAAGTTCATCTTGTACCACATTGTTTGCCACTTCGGCATCCCATCCACCATCTTCACCAACCACGGAGGTAACTTTGAAAATCTCAACATGGAAGAATTATACACTTCCCTCTACATCCACCACCACTTTTCCAGCCCATATTTCCCAGAAGGTAATGGCCAGACAAAGGCAACTAACAAAACCCTCCTCAAAATTCTAAAGAAAGTTGTCAATGATTCCGGCCGTGATTGGAGCCTACTAATAAATCCAGCCCTATGGGCCTATCGAACTTCCTTCCATACATCCACAAGAACAGCTCCATACTCCCTAGTCTATGGTGCTGAAGTGGTACTACCCATAGAGGTTGAACTTCCCTCCTTGCACATATATTTGCAAGGGAAAATATCAGATGAAGAATACAGAGTAGCCAGATTCACCCAGTTAGATCTCTTAGATGAGAAGTGACAACAAGCCTATGATCATCTCATAGTCTATCAAACTCATGTCAAAAGGAATTTTGACAAGAAGGTGCTTCCATGACACTTTCAGCCAGGCGACATGGTCCTCAAAGAAAACATGAAAGTCCAAGCAGATCGAGAAAAGAAAGGCAAATTGAACCTACATGGCTTGGTCCTTATGTTGTCACTGCCTCCTTTGGCTCTGGAGCCTATCAACTATCTACATCAAAAGGAAAACTCTTGAATGATCCTACTAACATCATTCATCTCAAGAAGTTCTATGCTTGAAGATCCTTGGTATACCTAGCTTTTGAAAAATACAAAAAAATAGTAAAGAGAAGTAAGTGTCCAATGGTGAAAATTTGGACATTCAAGTGCCTTGGATAGGTACTTTGGTGAAAACTTGGTAATTCAAGCACCTTGTGTACTAAAACTAATCCATTATCTATCACTATCCTATCCCTCATCCATCCATTCACCATCCCATAACACACCTACTTGTTCCTTTGGTGTTCCAACCAAATATCCAAAATCTGATGAAGCTTGTAAGTACCTCCTGTACAGCTTGTAAATCTTGTACCTCAACTTGTAAATCTTGTACCTCAGCTTGTAAATTTTGTACCAAAGCTTGTAAATCTTGTATCATCCCTTGTAGCATAGCTTGTACATCCAAATCTTGTCCAAAGCTTGTACCATATTCCAGCTTGTAAATAATCTTGTATCCTAGTTTGTACCCTATCACATGCACACAAAGAACCTCATTTTCACTTAAGCTTTTTGTAAACCATCTACCTATCCACCTATAACCTATTATAGACATCCCACACACTCTAAAACATTTCCATCTCACAAAAAATAAAAACATGAACAACCTTTTACATTTGTAACATATCTTGGTCTATTAGCTTGTACATCCTCCTTAGCTTAGTACCATTGTATCTATCCAGCTTTCTTGTCAGTTCCTCTTTGATCAACATCTTGCACACAT
The DNA here is from genome assembly GCA_028749045.1 of Cupressus sempervirens. Taxonomy (NCBI): domain Eukaryota; kingdom Viridiplantae; phylum Streptophyta; class Pinopsida; order Cupressales; family Cupressaceae; genus Cupressus; species Cupressus sempervirens. Next base: position 1,013,175,898 of record CM053785.1, read on the forward strand.
TATGAAACCCTTGGTTAGCTATTCCAATGCATCCTTTAGCTAGATCTCCTATCACCAAAGTGTTATCCTTCTTAGTTCAGCTTGTTAGATGCATCACTCATTCAGATCCATCAGCTTAGGTACTCTTTGATAGATCCTTGTAGGATATAGCTTTCCTCATGTCTGATCTTGGTCTGTTAGTACCTCGTCCCACCCATCTTGTTGGCAAATGGTTCTCTTTTGGATTTTTGCTTTCTTTTGATTTGGAATCTTCCCTATTGGGTCTTGAAGTATCTTTTCCAAACAATATTTTGTTCCCTCCTCAAGGTTGCCATGATCTTCCATATCATGGTATACTGTGAATGGGGAAATCTGGACGTAAGGGCTTGATCAAGTCTTTTGTTTGTTTTTCTTTTCTTCTTGTGGGTTACCCAATGTCTGTTCCACTCTGATTCTTCCATGATTCATGTGTGATGCTAGGGAAATCCTTGTGTGTTTTTTTTGAGTCAGTTTGTCAGTCCTCTTGACAATTGGTGAAAAGGCCTTGATGTTCTTAGTAACCTTGAATATTAACCAACAGTCCTATAGCAAATCTAGTGCTCAACTACATGGTGGTACTTCTCTTTGAAGTATCCCCCTGCTCAAAAAGCTTCAATAGATTTCCTTCATTTTCATTATCCCCCATCCATATCTAGCATCTGTCTCTCCTACCCCAGCTTATGCATCAGTATCTCTTTCAATCAATCATCAATTTTAGCTTTAGGGATCCACAATCCTAGTCTTAGGGATCCATCAATCAAATCAATCCAGCAAGCCTCATCTTTCGAGATCCACAATCCTAGTCCTAGGGATCTCTGAAACCCATCTTCTGCCAATCTAACTCTTTGAAATCCTATTGCATCAGCTTTATAATCTCCTCATCCGTCTCCCTATCCTAGATTCCTTTTTATAGTGCTCCACTCATTCATCCTCCATCTCCCCTGACATCTTAAAGCTTGCTTCCTCTTGTGCCTCTGACCTCCCTTTATCATTCTCCTATAGTGAGAGTTTGAGCTAATTCAGCCCCTTGTCTTTGCCAACTTGAGTCTCCCTACTCATCTCAAATTCTCAATTTTTTCAAGAAGCTATCGAGCCTCACTTTCTCTTCCTGCTGCCTTCTTGAGGGGGCATCTCGCAGTCCATTCTCTCCTCTTCTGCGCTAGCCTTGGGAATCTTATTTTCTTATCTTTGATGCCATGGCACTTGCGGCATCCCATCAAAGAGGGGCAAAATGTAGACACCTAAAATCCCTTAGAAAATAAAGTATTTTTTATTTTTTGAAAAGTTCCTGATGACATCATCATTTATTAATTAATTTATTTATTTTTATGCCATTAAATCCCCTTGTCTTAATTTAAAAAATTTAATTAAGGAATCCCTCCCAAAAAAGTTTAAATCTTATTTAAACATTATTTCCTTATTTATTAATTATTTAATTAATAAATTGACCAAAATTCCAAAATAAATATTTAATTTATTTTTTGCCCAAAACTTGGCCAATTTCCTTAAGATCACTAACCTCTTCCAAAATCTTCTAATCCTTCTTTAATTTTGATTAAAGGCTAATCCCATCATTTTCTACCCCTAATCCCAACTCAAAATATTTAACTAAGGTTAAATATTAATTCTTATATTTATTAAAAATGTTTTAATAAATATCTCCTCAAACCAAACCTATGAGATAAATAAACTTTATTTATCCTAACCCTAAGCCTATCCCTAAACCCCCTTTTTAGCCTAATCCACCCCATCCACCCATACTAACCAAGCTTAGCTACTAACTCACCCACCCTCATTGAATGCCATCCACTTGCATATCTCTAACATCCCTAATCTAAATCCTAAATCACCTCTAATCCCCCCCTAACCTTGTCAAATTCCCTAAGCAAGCTTAAGCCTTTCCTAAGCCAAGAAAAGTCAACAATCTCAACTCCCTCCAAAATATCCTAACCACTCAACCATGAATGCTCTTACAAAGTCATAAAAGACTCTTACAAACCCATTCATTTCTCTTACAAGCCATTATGAAGGGTCTTTATGAAGATATTATCCCTTGAGCCTCCTTTGTTGACTCATCCTTTCCCTTTCCTCCATCCTCTCACCCTGTGACATGTGTCACTCCCTAATTGGTTGTAAGGAAACACCATCTATGTGCTCTCCTCTCATGCAATCTGAGCCCTCCATGAGCTTTTCCCCATCCTTACATCTTAGCCCTCAAACCCTTAAGCTCTTAGCCTATAAATTGGATCCCCTCCCAAGCCATTTCATCACAATCCTTGAGTTAAAGTTATAATGCTAGTTTGAGAAGCAAAAGCCCTTAACCATACCCTTATGATGCCAAATTGAGAGCTCACAAAGCTACCAATTTGCCATTTTCCAATCTCCATTGAAGTATAGTTTGAGTATCTTGAGCACACATCCCAAATCCTATCAAATAGACACATCCCTAAATCAAGAGAATAATCTCTTTGAGAGAGCCCCTTAATGGCTCACATTCTCATTTGAGTTTGTTTCCTCTTTGTCTCTCTTAAAGGTTATATTAGAGTTGTTAGTTAATGCTTTGTTCTCTTTATAGATTAGTGTTTCTTGCTAACATATTAGTATATACAAAAACATCTCATCAATTGCATTATCCAAGAATCCAGTCTTCCATGGGAGAAGCAAGCATATTGAGATCATATATCACTTCATTAAAGAGTTAGTGGAGAATGGGGATATCAAAATAAATTTTTGTAAGTCTGAGTAGTAGCTAGCAGACATTTTCACAAAGTCATTAGGCATTGGAACTTTTGTACACTTAAGAGAGAGTTTTGGTGTAGTTGATTTGGATTAGTAGTGATCCTTGTTTTTTTGGCTCGGGACAAAGGGGGAGTATTGGAAATTAAATGTCAAACGCCTACAGGTTGTCCTCAAGGCCCACACCCATCTACCCTGTTAGGTCACCATAGGCATCAATGGTTGCCAGACATTTATTTTTGGTAGGTAAGTTTTGAAATTTGAACGTTGAGAGGGACAAGAATGTTTCTACGTTCATTTAGTAGAGTTTACAGATCGAGCAGATTAGAGAGAAGTTGCAGAGCTGAGCAGAGAAGGAAGAAGGAAAGAAGTTTGTGCCTGCAGTTGCACGTGTTTCCCCTCCTCAATCAGTAAGTTTTTTGTTGTTTGGATTTTTCCTATTGAAGCAATGATTTCTCTAGGCACCATTGTATGTAGCCATTAGAGTTGCAAGTTTAAAAGTTTATTGAAGTTTGAAGTATTATTAGTTTAGGGTTATTTTAGGATTTTTTGGTTGAAGCCAAATGCTCCCAGATTTTGTAATAGTTTAATGAAAGATTGAATAGAAAGCAAGTAGCATACTTAATCTATTATTCTTCATCTTCTAGTCATTGCATTTGACAAGTTTTGTTTGAAAGGTTAAAGATTTGTCCTTTCTGGTTTTAATGGTGAAAGCATTCACGTTGAATTTCTCTAAGTTATACTATTTCAGTTGAAACAAAACACTCGGCACCTATTGCATTTTTGTGCCGAGCTCTTCAAGTGCCGAGAATTTTCTTTGTGAGCCGAGCTCACTCGACATCCATTGGTGTTGAGCTTTCTCCTTTGTGTGCCAAGTTTACTCGACACCTTTTGCTTGTCACTTGGCACATCAAGTGCCAAGCATTCTATCACTCAACACCTTCCTATGCTGAGCAAGTGCCGAGAAAAACTGACACTTGGCACCTTCATGTGCTGAGTAAAGTTTTGAGGTTTAGGGTTAAGTTGTGAGTTAAATTTAATTTTTATTTCTCATAGAAATTCCTTTGGTTGTTGTAGGAGTTGATGAAATCCAACTCCGCAGTCGCCAAGATCACCTACATGCAAATAGCTTGCTGAAGAGAAACCGAAAGAGCAAGAGCATGAAGCAAACAATGCAAGAGGAAATATTTCACAATAGGAAAATGAGATTGCTATGTGAATGGAATGATTTACAATGAGAGAGAGACCGTTTAAAAAGGCCTCATGGAAGCTTGTAGAACAAGCTGGAAGGAGGTAGAGGACAAAAATGACAACTCAGCACATATCCTCAAAAAGTGGAATATGCTAAAAAAGGAGAAAACTCCCAAGTTGTCAACAACAACCACTACATGCATTAAATACTAAATATGCATTAACCTAAGTAAGCTTAAGTAATAGAATAAATAATTAATAATTAATTATTTACTCTAACACCCCCCCTTAAGTGCAACTTAGGGGAATGCCTTAAGCTCCTAAAACTAAGATGAAATGCATAATGGGTCCCGGCAACGAGGCCATGTTAGGTACCCATGTACAATGCAACCTCTGTAAAATGGAGAAAGAGGGAAAACCCTATGGGAAAAACCCTCCTCCAAAAAAGAGGTAAAAACAACATGCTAAAAAAAACATGAAGTGAAGGAAGGAAGGCCTCAACCAATCCCCCCAAGGACAACTTCCGCCAGAAATGTTTCAAGAGACTCTCTGAAAACCATAAGTACAACCAGCCCCCCCATGAGAATAGACACCAAGCCCCCCCCCATAATGATGGAGCTCCTGTAGAAATGATCGAACCAATGAAACTCCAATTCGAAAGGAACAAAGGCACGAAACAAGGAAATCCCTGCGTGAGAGGAGCAATTGGAAAGCCTAGCTGATGTCCAGAAGAGAATGTATGAGGAACCAAAAAGGGAATCCCCAAGGCAGGTGCGATGACATTGTCATGAATGTCCACTGAAGTATCTGCAACAAGTGTACCTGGAGTCTCAATAAATGAAGTTGGAAGATCAGGTAGAGCGGAAGGAGAATCTTGTAGAGAGGAAAAGCCCTCATCTGGTTGTGGTGTGGCAGTCAAAGTAGGGATCTCAGGAACAATACAAAGGTTCAAGTGTCCTGACTGCACCACACGATGCTCCTGCGAAGGAGATGGTGGACCAAAGTGTGAGAAGGTATAGAGATGAGTGGAAGGATCAACTGCCCCTGTAGCAATAAGATCTCCTGTAGCACGATCTCAAATGAAGACTGAATCAGTAGTGAACTCAACTGTCTTCCCTGATCCACTGCGTGTAATCTGAGAAATTGAGAGAAGGTTGGCAGACAAAGATGGAACATACAATACATCATTGAATATACCATCTTGGATGTGAACTGAACCTTTCCCACAGACTGGTAATGCAGTGTTATTCCCCATGAGAATGTGAGGAATAGGAGAAGCCTCAAGAGTGGAGAAGACACCTTGAGAAGATGTCATATGGTGAGAAGCACCTGAATCCAGTATCCAAGGAACCTGTGAAGAAGATGCAATAGAAGCCTGTAATGCATGACCCTTTCCAAGATCTGATGTAGATGTTGAAGAGGTGGAAGAAGCCTGAAAAGAAGACCCTTGTGAGGTAGAAGAGGATGGAGAGGAAATAGTGCTCTTCTGAAGGAGAGCGTGCAAATCAGCAATCTGTTTCTCATAGCCATCACATCTCTTCTGAAAACAACGTGCCTCATCATGAGATCCTTTCCCACAATAGGAACAGGTAGGAGTTGCGGTCTTCTTTTTCTCCTTCTTGTTAGAAGATGATGAACTAGTAGAAGAGGGATCTGATAGCTGCTTCAACTTCTGTTCCTGTGTAACCTTGGAAAGCAATACCTGTGACTGAGAACTTGAAAGTGAATCCATTTGAGTAATCTTCGATTGTTCACGGGTTAGCCGATTACAAAATATCTCAAATGAAGGCATCCTATGTCTATCACCCAAGGCATCCATAGTGGAGTAGAAAGTGGAAGAGAAGATCTAATACTGTCCCTTTAACTTTGAGAGTACCAAAAAGATACACTCATCATCTGTTTTGTTCTTCCCACATCCCTGCAAAAGTGTACGTAGAGATTTGAACTTCATCAAGAAGTCCTTAATGGTGGGAAAGTGATCAGGTGTCAAAGAAGTCAATTCTGCATCTAGCTGAAGTGCCCGAAACTCATTTACTTGTCCAAACAAAGTCTGAAATCTTAGCCAATAAGCCCATGGAGTAGTCAAACCATCCAAGTGAAACAACAAGCTGTCTGAAATGTTGAGTGCAATAAGCCCCATGGCTTCATCCATCTTGTTCCTGTGTTGTAGAATCTCAAAAGGTCGTTGGAGATTAGGCTGATGCTCATCCAGACAAGACCATAGACCTCTTGACATTAGAAGTCTAGTCATTTGTGCCTTCCATGTGTGGTAGTTGTGTGGTGTGAGACGGGATATAGATGGATCCGCCATTGAGAGAAAGAAGAAGATGGAAGTAGAAGGGTCTTAACTGAAGTAAATTACAGAAAAGAAAGACACCCCCGAACAAACGTACAAAAATATCTCCCAAATACCACAAAAAAACAACTAAGGAAAGCAAAAACTGGAAAGGAACCTGGATTTGTTGATGCAGAATAGGAAACAGAAGCCTCTACTTTGACACAAAAAATGGAAGCTCAAACGAACTCAAAATCGTGCGAAACTAGCACCAATGTGTCCGTCTCTGAGTCAGCTTTCTAACGCTTTTTTCAGATCGGAAAAAGACCTCCGTATGCTCAAGTTATAGCCAAAAAACTGACTGCTGCTCCAAAAATACACTTGCAGGAAAATTACAGATACTGGCATAAATTTGACGACCGTATGCCCGTCACAGACCAGTCGCCGGCAAAAAAATCCAATTACCGGCAAGGTGATGTCATATGCCGGGAAAGTGATGTCAGCTCACCGGAATCTGACGTTAGCACATCGGTCCACGTGGCGGTTGGTGGTTGGAGAGGTCGCAGGGCGGCGGAGCAGCGGAAACTGCCGGTGGCGGTGGCGCCCGGGAGGAAAACCCGGCGGCGCCGCTGTCTACGGTGGCGGAGGCTGCTGCGCCCAGGCAGCGGACAGGAGGAGGCTGGGCAACGGCGAAGCCGGGAGGAGCTGCGGCAGAGCGCGGGCGGCGCTGCCTGCTGCGGCCGCTGCGGGCGGCGCGCGGGTGGCGCGGCGGTGGCCCCGCGGTGGCGCGACGGCGGCGCCCAAAGAAATATATTTTTTAAAAAAAAAAATCCGCGCTGCGTCCGTACGATCCGTACGGTAGCGAACCCAGGATCCTCAAAAAATCGCCAAAATTGCCCTGTCTCCAAAAACGAAAAGCTTTATATGAATCCTGACTGCAAACGGCCTTCCGGATCCAATGGTGATGCCCGTTTGGGCTGAAAGTGCTCCAAAAATTTTCTCTAGCCCTGATTTGAAGAAAAAATGCACAAACAAACTAGGGTTTGTGACTTCGAATCACGGCTTCACAAATCCTTCAAACAAGAAGCAGCAAGGAGGCTCTGATACCATGTAGGAGTTGATGAAATCCAACTCCGCAGTCGCCAAGATCACCTACATGCAAATAGCTTGCTGAAGAGAAATCGAAAGAGCAAGAGCATGAAGCAAACAATGCAAGAGGAAATATTTCACAATAGGAAAATGAGATTGCTATGTGAATGGAATGATTTACAATGAGAGAGAGACCGTTTAAAAATGCCTCATGGAAGCTTGTAGAACAAGCTGGAAGGAGGTAGAGGACAAAAACGACAACTCAGCACATATCCTCAAAAAGTGGAATATGCTAAAAAAGGAGAAAACTCCCGAGTTGTCAACAACAACCACTACATGCATTAAATACTAAATATGCATTAACCTAAGTAAGCTTAAGTAATAGAATAAATAATTAATAATTAATTATTTACTCTAACAGTTGTCACTTGTTTGATAGTAAAATTAAACAATGCATTGCATAGACCAACACAAAGTGGACTGGTTATAATGGGGTGCCAAAATGGGTATAATACTAAAAGGGACTCCTCCAAGTTGTCAAGGGTTTGGTGTTTTATGGTGAGGGAATAAGTAGAACATATGGGATTGTTACAAAGGTATATAACTATCATAGCTTAGGGGCATTTTAGTGGTTGCAAGGTTAATGTTGATGTCCCAAGCAATGTTGGGAATCTTCAAAGCCGGAAATACAAACTCTCCATTCCAAGATATTAGGTGCACAAGAATATCATAAAGGTGAATGTACTTGGTGAAGGAGAATATTAATGTTACTATTGAATACATGGAACTTGGAAATTATTTGTATATTATTCTATTTTATGAAAACTTCACAATATGAGTTCAAAATATTTTCTTGTAAAAGGGCCTTAATTGGTGTGCATATTGTTTCTTTCTAATTTTACCTTTGGCAACTTTATTGTTGGATTTCTTTACTCAGTATCATAGAAATCATATCTAGCAAAGGGTTGGGGTCCACAAGTACAAAACTATGGGATCCAATACTTACAAATTGTTGTATTTATTTCACCATCTTGGCTCTATCAAAGTCTCTCAGCACTTATTGACCAATTTTCCTAGAAGGACTTGTTTTTTATTCTACCATGCTTCTAAAATTTTAGTCATATATATCTTATGAGATAACTCTTTTTGGTATAGTTGATTATTGGCATTTCTCAGTGCATGATAGGAAAATTGTCAATTTTCTAAAATATCAGTGTTGAAGCATCATGTGATCCACTAATTTTGTGTAGGATTCAAATGGAAACAAAATGATCAATGAATATTTTTGAGACTGCAGGATTGGAATGGGTAGCTATGGCAAAGTGGTTGGTGCAACTTATTTCTTTGTACAATAAGCCTTTTTTCTTTTTTTTGAGCAAGAGTGGGATATTGATAATGCTTATAATTGTTGCATGCTATAAGGTACTTCAATGAAACACAAACGATGGAAAGCTATATGCTCTCAAGGTAATTACAGTAGACTGTATTTTTGTATTTATTTCCTCTAGAGTTTTATTGTGATTCTGAAGTAGATAACTGTGTTTGAGATACACCATTCTTTGTTTTATATTTTCATGGTATGAAAATCAAATTTATTGTCCTCCAATGAAATCAGTAGAAAAAAAATGTCACTGATAATATTTACATGGGTCTTATAAGTAGACAATATAAGATTTATTACATGTACATGAATGCCTTATGTAGAGGTTCTTATTAGTCTTTTTCTTCATATGAGGAGTCTTCCACATGTTTTTCTTATGTTTTCTCTTTTTATTTTCTTTTCTTATGTTTTTATATGAGGAGTTTTTCTCTTGCTACAAAGCTTTCAAGCCCAAGGTGTGAACTGCAACATAGATTTTTGTATTATTTAAATTACCTTTTATATTTATTGGTACTATCTTCTTAGTATTCCTATCTATTTTCCTTTGATAGGTTCATTCCAAGCCAATTAACAGGTTTCAAGATGTTTACCGAAGTCAAAAAAACTTCATGTTATTCCTCATAGCATCCAACTTTTTCTTTGGTCTCAAAGTCACCCATCATCCAAACTGTTCTGATCATCCTAGTCTTAAATGGCCTTGCCTAGACCCTTTTTGTGGGATTGTTTTGAAAACTCCTATGGAACGTACCAATTTGATTGCACCCTCCTCTATAACAAGGTTATATAGAACCTTTCCCAATGATGAGGAATGGATTTTTTCATGCTAATCAAGGTCCATGCTTTAACTAAAATTTATCAAGATTTAATATTAGTTTGTGCTATTTTACATCTAATTTATTTTCAGGTTGTATATCTGGAATTGTTTTATCACTTAGGTTGGTTGATGGATTTGTTCATATTTTGAAGAACATATGAAATACACAATTTTTTTAGATTCTCTATCTAGACACCATCTAAAACATGGTCCAATATCAATAGACATAGAAGAAATATCTTTTTCTATAAGGAATCTAAAGCTTTCAAATCAAGAATTTAATGGGAAATACCATTCTCAAATAGGAAAACTTAAAAGTATGGGGTCTTCACCCATGAACATAGTTGTGGGTGGAATGGGGTTGTATTCAACATACAGGTATTTGAAGAAGTCAAAGTGGCTGGTAGCTTGAAGATTTTTTCCATTCACAAGCCTGGCATCAACAAGAAGCATCCAACCAAACATGATGTCATTGATTATCCTTGGCTTATTTATGGGGGACACATTTTATTGTCAATTTTTTGAAATTTGGGGTTTCATCTAAATTCTACTTTTGCTTTTGATTTCTTTTGTAAATAATAGATTGGTGAAGGATAGAACATAGAGGGCTATGAAGCCCCATTTGAAGGGTGAAAGCCATGAAAATTTGTGGTGTCTATTTAGTTTTGGGGAGCACACCAAATGGCCCTAGCATTAGATTGCTAGTTGCTTCTTCACACAGAGATATTTTGAAATTTTATGTTTTTTTGGCAGTTTCAAAATTTTGTTTCTTCCGTGTCCATTCCTCTCAAAATTAATTTTCTGTATAGTGAGAATTCAAATTGCCCAACTTGCTTTCATATCACTACCAATATTAGTCAAATTAAATTGAGTTCACCATTTCCCCATTCTTTCTTGTTTTATTATCTAGTGCTTTGGTGGTGGTCACATTGATTTGCATATCACATGTTTGTAATTGTAGAGAAGCATTCCTCATTCAAAATATGACTGGTCTCTTCCTATTTTAAATCAATTATTTGCTAACTTACTTTTCATTTTATTTTCAAAATATGAATCACTAACACTGCAAAGTATATAGCTTAGGTTCCAAAGATATTGTAAATGAATATATGAATGTAAATAAGATGTTTTTTGTAAACTCATGTATTCAATTTTTTAATTTTCCTTTGGTGGATATTTTTGGCATACAAATTTTTTGATTTTTTTATGAAATTCAAATTTTAACCTTTACTACATGCAATTTTTTTTATGGAGAAGTAGGTAATGTCATAGTTACTTCATGTTCTAAAGATCAATAAAATAGAAAGCATAGCTATACAGTTATTGCAGTCACTCAACATCATGATTCAAAATTTGTAGAGGGAGCAGACAATTTGTAAGTTCGAACGAAGAGGCTTTCTTAAGGCATATATTTTGCACTAAATCATTTGAAACTATTTTCCAAAAGGAGCTATGTGTGGAAAACCATTGAATGTTGTTTTAAAGTGTAATTTGTCAATCTATGCAGATTATTTGTTCAGCAATGGGCATGTTAAAAATCTCATCCTATATCGATTTAACTTTGATAGTGAGGAACTACTTAACTACTATATATAAATTTTGAGGTTTGAAACTTGGTTGTGGTTCTTGTATACCTTTTCTTATATGTTATGCATTTATTATAGAGGGATTACGTTGCAATTTAATTGGGCTAACCATTATTTTACAAGACAGTGAGTGGAAAGCTGGATAACAATACAATTTCTCTTCTTGTAAACACTCAAAATGTATGTTTACCTAATCTTTTTACAGTATAATTCCTATAAGATAAGCTTTAGATTAGCAAATGGTTATTTATCCAGAGATTGTTGCGAGTGTTAGTGAATTACCTTGAATCTAATTTATGAACACTAATTAGTTTGTACTTTGTAGTAATGTGGAAGGTGGGACTCAATGCTTGTGGAATTTTAACTTTATAGCTTCCATTTATGTTTTTTTATTGGCTCTAAAGTTAATATAATATACATGCTCTATTCTAGAGAATACTCTGTTTCAATTTTCTTTTCACCTAGTTCTACCCTTGTAATGCCCCGCCCGGAGATCCTTGGAAACAAGGATTCAAATCAAGCCAAGGTATTATTTTTTTTTTTACAAGTATGAATGTACAAGACAACATCATACATGGATCACAAAGATCGCAACGGAAGACTTCAACACAATCCCGGCAACCAATGAATCTCCGAATGCCACTACCAAACTGACACACACAAACAAAGCCAACAAAGACAACACACATGATGAGGGCACAAGAAACAACCACTAATCAACAAAACACCAAGTTGGGGTGAAATGCAGAATCTCAAAATTTGGCTAAGCCTGAAATCCTGAAGCCCTGAAAATTGGCTAAGTCTGGATTTCTGAAGCCCTGAAATTTCCTAGAATCCATAACTTATCTCTGAGAGGTCTGAAACCTATCTCAAACGATTTATCGCATATATTAAAATATATCTTAAGTATAAGGAATATACTTAAACGATATATTTTAAACCCCGGAGGACTACAACAAAAACCCAAAAATTGAATTTCAAAGAAAACCTCCTGAATACAAAATGCAACAGCATAGGCTCGAAGAACACCCAAAAGGGTACCCAAAACCACTCTCAAAAAGATTAGATCATGAAGAAAAGTGCCTGCTAATGGCATGTGTAGGTTTTTTCACAAAAACCGTGCGACACTTTTTACTAAGGGAGGGCGACACTTCTCCCTTACTGCGTGCGACACTTCTCAAGAAGGTGTGCGATACTGGAAAAGTATCACACGAAATTTCTCATAAAGCCGTGCGACACTCTTCCACTATCGTACGAAATTTCTCCAGTAATGTGTGCAACACTTTAAAGTGTCATACGACATTCTTTCTATGGGCGTGCGATACTTTATCAATGTCGCACAATGCTGAACAAATGTCGCCCATATAAAGTAAAAACACTTCTAGAACACAAAAATGGAGAAAAACTGACAAAAGAACCTCCACACCGGGGAGTACTGGATCCACGTGAATTGAGGAATGAACACTCGAGTGCAAGAACAACCCAGAATGAAGAACACCAAACCATCTAAACTACAGCAACAAAGAACAGATTGAAAGTAAGAATTGCAAAGAACAAAAGCAACATCGCAATGTACATAAATATATCTCAGGAAAAAAACAACCAAACTAAGTACGTGGTTCCTCTCAACTGTCAATAGCATCATAAGACCATCGTGGGTCCTAGCCATCCCCCGCGCATAACATCCCAACACATCCACCAAATCGTCGGTATTATCATAATAGGGACGTCACTACTAAAAACATGCAACAATATAAGCATAAGGAAATCTAACATGCTAGTAGTAAAGCATAAGATAATCCTACAGTAGATAACATCACCTATCACATGCTAAACAGAAATAAGCAACAGATATGCTAATACAATAATCCACAACATCTAATCATATGCTAAACATCATAATAAGGGAATGCGCCAAATAAAATAACATCATCTAAAAATGATATAAAAGCATCCCAATGAAAGCATAAATCACAAGAAAGCATACTCTGAAACCCGAAGTACCAAGTGAAGACATCCAGCAACGGTCACACTAGGACAAAAGATCATCTCTGTACACCGATCCCTAGCAGTGGTGAAGGTAGCTACGCCTCCCAACCACGTGGCACCCATAGGTCCACACCTGCCGTGCTGATGGAGATAATGATCCAACCACAAACACACAAAAGCACACCATCCAAGGCTAACACTCACGCCAGACAATATGATGGCTGAACCAAGAACCTAAGACAATGCAAGGAGTAAAGGTCCTGGTCAGACACTCAAAAGGCTACTAAGTAGGGGCTGACATCATGGAGAGTCGCTTGGCATCAACAAGCCCAAGCTCAGATCGTGCATTTCAACTCGTCAACGGAGGGCCCCGCACACACATTTTATTATCTTAAGTTTTATTATCAGTCACACATTTTGTTTAATTATCACTTATTTAAAACTTCCTCTGCCAACCCTATGGGGCTAAGGTCACCAGGCTGCGAGATAGAAGCCCCTCCATATGCTACCCTACCCTACCCAAGCTCATTCTATGACAAGTTCCGTGGGCATGCATACTCCCATCCCAACCCCAATGATCATAACTTTCGGCAAATCCACGGAAGATCGGGCCTCGCAAGTCACCCAACAAATGTACGCGTACGTACTCGTGTGTGGCACACCACCATCACGAAGATCATAAGACAAGGATAGGAATGAGAACACAATGCAAAATAAAACACCCAACTAAAAGCAACTTAAGAGGACAGATTCTACACGAATCCCAAAGCCAATAAAACCATACATCATAAAATCACTCAACCGGCCTTAATTCGTGAGTATGGATTCTACACGAATCCCAATGATGTAACAAGACCAAAATTCATGAACTTACTCAACCGACCTCAATCTGAGAGTATGGATTCTACACGAATCCTAGCGTTCACGAAACAAAAGAAAAGGTCCAAAAGAAACCAAAACAGGTGTAAAATCACTCAACCGAACACAACGTCGAGAGTACGGATGCAACATGCATCCCAATGCAACATAAAAGTGCAAAAGTGGTCTAACTGATATCCAAATGGATCATCAAGGTCCACGAACCACATTGTGCCAAGAAAACTCGAGAAAATAGGGTGGCACACAAAACGAGGCAAAAACTTCAAAAATTTGGAAAACTTCAAAATTAAAACCCATTTGGCCTTTGGGTTCAAAAACCCCAAAAATCCAAAAATAAATGAAATCGGACACCATATGCAAAAACGGCCAGCATAACGACGTAAAATCCCAAACCCTCATCTCAAAAAATAGAGAAATGTTCATACCCACCCAACCGGGTAGAACTAACATACAAAAACGGAGGGGAACACTAGTTCTCAGCCTCCAAACAAATGGCTACAAAAAACAGAAGCTGAAATGGAGCAAAAACAATAAAACAGGAAAGCCCTACCTCACAGCCAAAAGGGAAAAACGGAAAACTAAACTAGAAAATAAAACGCTCGCAGAAGTGGCTGAAAATCATGGCAATCCAAGGTTTCCCCGAGCTGGATCCAACGAGCTTAACCTCACGACGATCCCATGCCCGTAGCTCCCACAACGAACAAAACAACAAATCCTCATGAAGAGAATTTTGGGTTTTACTCTCCAACTTTCCAATTTGAAAGTGAGAAGTCAGGAATTAAATTCTTTTTTGGATATTTATTCACTTTTCAAGTGAATAATTGATTAGGGCATTTAACCAGCCAATCCAGTTGAACCCCAAATCGACCCAAACAAAAACAGGCTATTCTTATAAATAGGAATTCATCTATGACAAAGCTGCCAGAAATTAAAATAAATCAATTTTAAAAGCCCAAAAATCCAAAAACACATAAATCTCTTCAACAACTTTCGCAACAATGCGAACCTCAAAAATGCACAGACATGCTTACTGGTCTGATCACATAATGCAAATGAGTTTGGATTTAATAATCATCGAAAGGTTTAAATTAAACATTTAATTAAGGATACGTCGACCATACAAGGACGACATTGGTAAAATATGAATGGCTAAATCACTAACTCCATGTACCACTACCAGGGATATAAATCCTGCACACTAAACAACATGATCAAGTGCAATTGCATATAATAACATAGCTGAAGCAATAAATGCATTGAATCACCTAATTTAACCATTTAATTAATTATATTAAAATAATCTATTTACATCACTCATGTTCGCAAAAGGCATAGCAACACAAGAATGAAGTAAATAACCATAGCATTAAATCCATCATATAGCGAAATCAGAGGTATGTCCAAATACCAGATAACATCATAAAACACACTATCATCTCAAAATGGCATCATCATGCAATGTGATTAATTGAATAGCATAGTAGTCTAAAATCCATGATACTAGAATCAAAGTGTAGCATCTGACCCTCGGGTCCTCTCAAATGTAAACATAACATGAGTAACAAATATCTCTCTAATCAGAATGTAACAAGGTAAATGTTCGCAACACATAACCAAAGAATCCAACCAGAATAATCCATTTCTAATCACCTAAGAATTTAATAATGATTGATTACTCTGCATTAAAAAGGCATTTAAAACACATAAGCAAACATAGTCATAAACATGACTAACGATTGCTACAGGAACCCAGTCCAGTGTAGCATGGTAATAGTACATAGTGCAATCTCTGCACACATCTCAAGGTAATCATAGAACAACCTCATGATACCACATCAATCCTGGTAACCATTGGTACAAACCTCAGTGAACCAAAAATCAAATCATAATCTCAAAGATCAGTCAAAAGCATAATGAAAGCAACTGATATAGAAACATAAATCCAAACACCTCAATGGTGTAGACCACTCAAGGTCACAATCATGATCTCATCACAACAAAAGATCAGCAAGGTTGCATCCCTCAGGATGACTTACAAAAGTCAAATGGGAGAGGCACTACACCTTCTTTCCATATTCATCAGTGTCAAAATGTAGAAGCTATTCTTTCTGGATGCATAATTGTTTTTTAATTTACAGGATGAAGTCATTTCCTTTCCATTGTACAGTGAAGCAATCAAATTTTTTCATCATGAATAAAACATGGTTCGAATAGTTGTGTGTGCTCAAACACATAACATTTACCATGGTAACAATATGTCCTCTGTAGCTATATGTTCTCAGTATTGCATGCCAGTAGCATTTATTGTGGTCTTGCTAATGACTAGATTTAATTGTTTAGAGAGAATGGATGTCATTCAAGTTAATTGGTTTTCTGTTTTATTAGTGAGTGATGAATCTGTTCATAAATTCATCACTAGTCCTAAATTGCCAAAGTACTTCTTGGACTTAGTGAAGATTTTGAGGCAGCAATGCTTTAAGTTGTATGAGATTATTTTTAATGACTCGAAGTAAGTATGCTTTTAGTTTATGATGATCACTTTGAATGAAATCTACCATTTGTATTCTAATGTAAACAATAAAACTATTTAATTGCTAATACAAGGCTTTTGATTCTTCCAAGATTGTTGTGAAAGTGCATGCCACACTAGCAAAGATTGGAGAAAATGTTTTCTATTCTAATGAAATCATTTGTGCTGGTGTTCCCTATTTGAGTAAACTAATGACACATCATTTTCTGCAATCATTGGTTTTGACAATTTTGTTACCTTCTCATTAGTCATCTTCTGTTACCATGAGAACTGACATACTAAAATTAAATTGCTTTTTATTTCTATAAGAGATTTTAATTTTTCTTTTAGTCTGACCTTTTTTTTTGTTTTTCTTAGAAACTGAATTCTTACTAGTAATAAGCTCCAATAATTATCTGCAGGGTACTAGTTTATGTGCTTGCATATCTTTGTACTTGCTATCTTTCATTTTAAAAAAAGTCAAGTTCTAAGACTTGGTAAATAGCATTGGAGCTACTCTTCTATGATGTTTAGTTTACATCTTGATAGTGAGTGTAATGGCCATGAATTTATTAAAGGTTTGTCATGTGGGACTAGAAAGTTGGACCAAGAAACTACATCTAACACTGAAAGTGCCATGGATTTAAACATGTAGAAGTAAGAAAAAGAACAAAATATTTTTGATTCACCAGCGACCTACTCCCCAAATTCTACTCAACAAGAAAGTAGAATGGACAAGAAACCCATTTTGAGGTAAGCTTACGCTAGCCTAGATGAATTGTTACTACCCTTGTTTCCATCAATGTTTTGTAAGTAGTGTTCCCTCAATTGATCACCTATAAACATTGTGATTTTTTTGTCCTCACATAATTGGCAACATTGTCTAGGATTAGTAATAAATAAGCCACTTTGAATCCTGAGCTCCACTAATGCAAGCACTAAAAACAATTCTTAATCATGAGCTAGATTTTGCAGACAGCTTTAAATAACAAAATCCGTGGAATGCAATATTGTTGCTTCCTGGTCCCCGATTTTCACAAAAATATCAACAATTTGAGCTCCTAGCCATGCCTCTTATACTTTACATCCAAAAATAAAGACCAGGCTACATGTCATGCCCAAAATATAGGGGCAAAACACACACAATTTTTTATTTTATTTTTAAAACTCAAGTAATTAAATTAATTAAACCAAACTCTATTGATGAAAAGATCTAGCACTTAATTATTTTAAAGTACTCTAAAAATATTACATTATTAAAATATTAGTATAGACCTTAATTATAATTAATTTAAATTCTGAAAATTTTAGTCATCAGCTTCGATTAAGCAAAGATTATCATTTATAGGATGATTGGGTTTGCATGTCCATTTATATGATATAAATCAAATTTAAAAAATATTCTTAAACAAGACACCCCCCTAAAATAATATCCTTCATTCAATTAGTTATACTTTATTCAAAAGCCATTTTGTTCAATCTATACACATTACAATAATGTTACAACCTATTAACTTTAGTGACTAATATAAGAAAATCAATTAACAACTGACCAATTGATTGGGTGTCCAATTATTATAAAACTAACTAATCATGATTAAGATGTCATATTAACTAAAGTAACATTTTCTTATAATTAAGTACACTTTACTTAAATAACCATTTCACCTTACTCTATAATCTATAACAGAGCAACATATTAACTTTACATACCAATCAAGTATTTTCTACAACTAGCAATTCTTAATAATATAAACAAAAAAAAAATTTACGTATTAAGAAGAATAATTTAATATAAAAGAATATGTCAACTTTCAATTATATAAAAAACAACATACTAATACAAACAATAAAATAACCAAAATATCATTATCTACGATTCCATCATATACTACACAACTATCATTATACTAAATCTATATTGACAATATCTATAATAAACTAAATAAATGAAACAATTATAAATTAACATATACTAATATTTGAAATAAATTAACTAAAACACTAATAACTTTAAACTAACTAATAAACTACTCTACTAAACAAATCCTAACTAAATACTAATTCACTACTTTAAAAAATACAATTCAAAATAAAATAGTAACATTACTTAGTTCTAAAACTAACTTGAATGCAAACTAAACCAAATCTAAACTAAGTTACCTCTTAAACTAAATTAAATTAAATAAAAAGGAAACTAATTAATACTAACTAAACTATTAACATAAACTAACAACATACTAACTTTAAACTATTAACATAAATTAACAACATACTACTTAAAACTAATAACATACTAACTTAACCCCAAAATAAAACCTTACACATACCTAACTAAACTTTCCTATGCGCTTGGTCACATGGCCCCCTCCTTGCGCCCACATCCCAAGGGAATCTTGGGCAGACCCAAGATAGCCTGGCACTGTCCCAAGTCTGCCATCACACAAACTTGTCCCCCTCAAAAAATATGTACACGCCTAGCCCATCATGGAAGTGCTTAGATGGAGGCGTGAGGTGGGGTGCAAGGGTAACATTAAAAAAATTTGTTTAAAGTTTTAAAACCCATGTTAAAGTTTTATATGCTATGTAATGCATAAAATTAAATGCCGATACAACCCCTTACCTGTCCACCCACATGGTCCTATACAATCTAAGGGGTGGCCTAGGTTTAAGAGTTCCACTCTGCCCTTCTGTCCAAACCCATGCCAAGGGAGTAAATGAAGATAATGAGTGGTGGGTAGATTAAGGCCCTAGGATAGAGGGAGGGTAGTAAAGATAAAAAGTTTATTAGGTGGGTTTTGAGACAAGGATAATTTTCAAGTAAATATATGCCTTTAATTTCCAAATTTATTTATTTATTTATATGTGAAAATAGATAATAGATTTTACAAAAAGGGAATCAAATGAGAATATGCTCTATTGCCAAAAGAATTTAATCTCTCCCCCCCCCCCATACAAACTCCAGAGAGCATTTTGCTCCTGGGAGTAAGCATTTTTTTTTTGCCAATAATTTTCTAAGTGTTGGTCTTCTTCTTTTTTGTCAATCTAGTGTTTGATTGATTTCCTTTAAACTTGCATAAACTCTATTTGTTTTAAGACTTACTTTCCTAAGTCATGCATTATATATATATATATATATATCTATATATATATATATATTTGCATCATTCTTTTTAAATACAATGAGATGTATACTTATTTTGTGTCTAATTTGATTAGCCTCAACATAGTTTAACAAGGAAAGTGATAACTTTGTTATCCTCAATGTAGGATTATTTACTTTCTCCTAATACATATGACATTGAATTGAAAAAAAAACTTCAACATATCTAATTACTTTCCTTAACATATTTGAAAATAGAAGATTGCATAATTAGAAAACATAATCATTAAATTTATTTTTCCACACTCATATGCATAAATTGAACAACATAAGATACAGTGCAAGGAGGTTTTCTCAATCTTTTCTCTCTATTAATTAACCTAGTTCAAGGCTTCATTGGGAAAGAACCAGTAAGAAAACCTGACATCCTTGCCAATACATCAAAATTTAAATACATTTTGCATAATGTTACAATTCAAATGAATTCTCTTCTAGGTCCTTCACAAGAGATTCTTTCCAATATCTTCAATGCAACAAGTGAATCATGGGAAAGATGAGAACTGACCTAGAGGTAAAACAACATAATATTATGAACAATTCAAGCATGCATCTCCAACCCAATTTTTCACAATAAGGGGTGAATTTTCTCAATAGGAGACATCAATCACCATACCATAACATAGCCCTTTCAAGGCCAAAACTCAAGAACTTTCATTCTTCTACAAATGCCCTTTCAAGGCCAATACAACAAGGATTTTTATTCCTTTCCTTCTTCAAGAATTCAAATTTTCAAACATAGTATGTGATGACAAGTAGGGGCCCATAACACCCTACTCTCTGTCCCTCTTCTCACCATGAGAGGAGACTCTACACTATTGAGGTACAACTAAGGCCCTTCCCCTGTACATGGCCACTTCTTCCCTATCCAAGGGTGAGTAATGCCAAAACAATCCCCCTGAAATCCCCTCAAAATTTCAAAGAAAAGCATAAGAATGACATCCAAGAACAAGTTAAGATCCCTCCCAAAAAACCTCAACACACATACAAGAAATACAAAGAACAACACAATGCTTTATGCATGAATCAAAGCATGAAAAATATGAAGAACATGATCAAAAGAGTGAAGAACCTTACCTTCACAAAAAGTTATGGTAAAATGATAAGTTGAGAAGAGATTTTCCATCCTTTCCTTCAATCTTGAAACTTCTCTCTCAAACTAGAGATTGGGTAACAACTCCAAAACTTTTCCAAAATGCATCTAAATATGATCCTAACTCAACTAGACTTTAGGTAACCCCAAAGTGGAGTTTGAGTCACCAACTCATGAAGGAGACAATCAATTTTTGCAATCAACCCAAAAGTAGGGTTTTTGAGTGACCCAAAAAGTCAATCAAAGGGGCTAAGGGGGTGGAAAGTACTCCCAACCCATACCCTTACCCCTAGGGTACTTAAATTTAATGTTTTTAGGCTTTAAAGACTTAATAGAAACCAAACAAAAGCTAGGAGAATTGTAAGACCCAATAACAACCTTCAAGGAAAGACAATGCAAAATAGCACAAATTAGCAAGGGGTTCAGTTCTATCTTTTCATTAGATTTCCTAACTATCTATCCTGCACACTCATTGCACAAATCAGTAGCTCAAGAAATGACATGCATACATGTAAATTATGTATTAGAAAAATCATGTAAATTAAAAACGTCCATTTTTCTAATAATCAATCGTTCATCTCATTCTACTCATATTTTTGACCATTAAAATTGCATAATCAAAGTGTTAGTTCTGCATTCATTTACTTCATCATCATGCATGTTCATAGAGCATTAAATGATGAAATCCAATATCTAAAGGTAAAGCATCACACATCATAAAATAGCATAATAATGTTTGGTGCATCAAATAGTTTCCTGACATATCGAGTCATCAGTATCAAAATAATAATGAATCCACTATGCTACGATGGGTTGGGGCGAGGCCTCACACTACAGCTTTCCCCCAATTTTTTCTTTATATCTACATGTATTTGTGTTCTTTCCAATGTAAAATGTTTCTATGGCCCTAATTATTTTATTGTTACAATTTTTAATGTAATAATTGCTTGAAGAATTGATTGTTCAATTCCTCATCTACGCTATTCTACTGCTTCAACTTGAGCTTTGTTTTAAAATTTTCTTTGGAAAAATACTTTTTATTCAATTTTATTTATATCAAAAAAGAAAATAGAAACAATAGAAACCCTTGGATGGAACCGATTCTTATAACAATCAAACCTTTAAAAATCATAAAATATATTTGAATGCATTGATAGAAATCATCTAAAGTGCAATTGGAGGGCATGATCACCATTAGGGTATAATTTAGTGGCTAGTATTTGTAATTTGGCTAATTTTAGAATTTTTTGGCTAGTAATTTGGCTAATAATTTAAGATTTGATACAACCTAAACCGCCATAGTTTTATAAAATTAAGTTCTAGAATATTTAAAATCGCTCAATAATTTATTTTATTAAAAAATTTAAACTCAAATATTCGCCACAATATTCATTACATGAATAGACTTGAGTTACCTAAATATAATATATTATTGGAGAAATTAAATTGAATTGGCCAATAATTATCATAATTATTAGTTACTTTAGGGATATATCACCAATATTTATTTTTCACTATTGATTTAAATTATATGTAACGATTCTCATAATATTCCATGAGGTAAAAAAAATTCAATTTTGATTTGTAATATTCCATAGTGATTAATGAACTTCCTATTATTATTGAGATTGGTCAATATTTTATACAAAAAAAATTATGATTCAAAAATAATTGCCAATATTAATCATATTTAGAATAAAAAATTAAGAGATTTTCCAATAGAAATAATTTTGTTTTTTCAAAATAATGAAAGATTCGCCAATATTTTATATCTTTTTTTGGAGGTGGCTTTCTTAAAGTTTACCCTGATCACCATCATTCCTAAGTTGAAGAAAAATCTATCATTATCTGTGGCTGAGATTTGTAGGAGATCAAATAAAAAGTCTAAGTTTCAATGAATGAGAAGATAAGAGTCAATGAAGATGATTTTGTCATCCTCAGTGAGTTGCCATATCCTGAATTTGTTGTAATTCCACTTGGTATAGAATTTTTTCTTGGCCATAGGGTTTTCTCATACCTGCCATTCTGCTTCTTGTAGCCCTTTTTATTACTCTTTAAAAACTCTCTTGTCCACTAAAATGATGAGATCTTTGGTGGACCTGCTCATTTGTATGCTCTACACTAGAGCTATGGCATGGGACAACATACAAACATTTTTGAGGAATGGAGAATTTTTGTGTATGCTTCCTTACATTTTGTCTTTGCATTTTTCTTCTAGAGCATCTTACCTACATCAATGAAGGCACAACAAGTTTTAGTTAAAATGTTTGATCAAATTGTATTTAAATTTTATTCTCTTTTGGATTAATACCCAACTACAACTTAATCAATACAACAATGGTTTAAGTACTTTTATTGAACTCGTATGACTATTCCTCCCTAAAGACTAAAAGGTTAGTACCGGCCTCCTCTAATTTGGCTCCCAATTTTACTATCATGATTCAGATAGACTTCCTATTTTGATGTTGATAGTTGAACTACAAAATAAATTCCTATAGAGTAGCTTATCTATTAAAGTGATGAGAGTAGAGAATATTACTTTATACTAGATAAAATTGTATGCTTTGGTTTCCTTTGAAGTGACTAATTGGTGTTTATTTGAGTTGGCAAGCTAAGTGTTCCTTTTGAAAGGATTGAGGAATCTATTCCTAATTAATAATAGAAGGAACTTGGTGAGAGTTACACGTTGGAGTTGAATACCATGAGTAGCCAGTAGATTTGCAATCACCCATCCCAAAATTTTGACACCATTTTTGGACCTCTTTGAAACTTTACTTTAGTTACTATCAGCAAAAATATGTATCGCCTACTTAATAGTATTCCAAATAAGTGACTGTGTTAATCATTACATATCACATCTCACAATAAGAGACTCTAACTGGAGGTACAGGTCTAATTCATCTTGGTCACATACATAAGTTGTTTCCCTGAATTTTGTGAATTGAGATCTTGCTGCTATACAATGTAGAATAAGGCTATAATAGTAATACATCTAGAACTCACATTTCCTACAGTCAAAATTCCTACCAAATCTCCATGCCAATAGTTAGGGTTTGCTGCAATTACTCTAGGAGAGTACAACTAGCTTTAAGAGAAAAAAATACTGATGAACAATATCCAGATTGTCCTTGTTCTGAAAATTATAATGAACTCTACCAATTACTGTTGTTGCAATGTGAAATAAATGCTTATAATGATTTCATCTAAATGAATTCAATGAAGCCCTCCCAAATCTTTGAAATAAGCACAAGTGAAACCTCTGCATAAAGTTTCCTATAGAGAAACCCTTGGGTGGTCTCTCACTCCTATTGGCCACTAAATTAGAGAGAAGATCCTCCTCCTCTGACAACTAGTTAAGAGAAGCCCTCTTCTTCACCTCTAAGATGGAAAGCCCATTTGAAAAAATAATTTCCAAAGATGATGAAATGAAATCCCACAATGTACTTATGTAGTGTCTACCATGTTCACATCTTGTTACATGTTGACTCTTTTGATCCGAGCTAGAATCTTGAGAGTTATTGTGTGATACATTCAATTAATAGAATCTCAACTTTAGGGTAGGTATGATTTTTTTTTAGGACCACTATCTAACTACCACCTAGATTGACCACCTTGTTTGGTTAGACTCATTTTGGTGCAACATTGTGATTTTGCAATTTTGCACTTTTGCAACTTCTTTTAATAAATGACCTTTGCAACTTTAACTAACACCCTTGACACATCCAAATGAACATTTTGTGGCCTTTTACTAACTTTCTACCCTTTTACGATTAAATTTTCAATATTGGACCATATGTGGTAAATTTGGATCTAGGCTTCTATTGGAATTAGATATTTGCAATCTAATTTAAATAGAAAAAATTGATTGCACATGTTTCCCATTTACTCATATAGACATGAAGAGAAGACTTTGAAAATAGTTGAAAATTTTAACGACATATCAATTTGAATTATAGATAGTACTACCTTATTCTAGAGACATTTCTCTCCAATAGGTGTTTTTCCTTGTAGAGTTTTTGAAGTTTCCAGAGAAAGTCATACCATTTGAAGTTTTTAAGAACCACAACCTAAAAAAAGAGTAACTGATAAATATGAAAAGTAGAAAGTGATGTAATTGTATGAGGATCTTGAGCAACATACAATGGTTGAGTCAGTAGAGTGTCTTGAAGTTAACATTAACTTTCTTGAAAATGATAACTATTTTCATCAAAACCAAAAGAATTGCCAAAAAATGCCATACTAATTTTTTTTTAACCAAACCATGTTCTTTTAATTTTAACAATTTTGACTTTCCACACCTAAATTTTTTAGGATTGATTTACATGGAGCTAGGAACTATAAAAGTGTGCTTCCAACTAGTTTTTAAATCTTTCTAAAAGGTTCTTGGACATGAAAATATTCTTAATAGATAAAGCTTTTGACTACATATATTGTTATTATCCAAATTTAGCTTATACTAACTTTAAATATTGATCATGTTTTGTGACTGTTGAATATAGGATGTTAATCTTAATTAAGAGGTGTGATACTAGGTACATCATTATCAACCACTACTATATGAACATGATCACAACTTACTTCCTAGTCATTGAATTGTCTAGGATACTGATAAGGAGGATCCCATCTACTATTAAAATTATAACTAATATATTGAGAATCAACATAATCATCAAAAATTCAAGAATTAAGTCCATACAACAAACATTGTTCTTTGATGCAAGGTCAAACTTATAATCATAGAAATGCACATCCCCATATGATTGGATGGATCATTGTTGATTGGTGAGTGAAACTGAAATGTTGATCAATGTCTTCCCTTTGATTAAACCATATGTACTCTAATTTCAAAGAAAACAATAAAAGGAACTAAGAACCACTCTACTTTTGTTGCTTTATCTTTCTAATCTTCTTTTGATTTGATATTTAGCAGTATGAGCTAAAACAACAACTGTCTTGTATATTGTTGCTAAGAGTAACTAATTATCTTTTGGAAATTTCCTTCCTAAATATTGGAAAATTTAATTAAAAATTGTTCACTTGTGCAAACAAGTTATTAGACTTATCCTTTTTTTCCCAAATAAATCTATGTTTTGTTATAGTGAAATTGATTAGTAAGTTTTTTTTGGGTTGAGCATCCAAATATTTCTAGTTTTGTTCAAGTAAATAATGTCATTTGTAGTCTGTATCAATAAGAGGATGTCTCTTCAAATATCTCCTCTAGATGGTGAAATTAGTGTTTCTTAAATGTTAGCTAATGGCAACTACCTAATACACATTTGGTTTTATGCGTATTCTTTCAGTGTTCACATGGTTTCCATTTGGGGCTAGTCTTCTACATTAGCAACTTCATATGTGCATGGTCCTCTATCCTCTATCTCATTCTTAAATATGTCCAGGTTAAATATTAGTGACCCTCTAAAATATTTTATCTTACCTCATGATGGTATGCAAGCCATGTTTTTAATCACATTGTACATGAGTGTTTGGTCTCTCTTATAGCTTTCATTTAGCTTCTAAACCCTCTTGTTATTAGGGATTTTGTATTGGGAATTTGATTACCTTTGAACAGTCCCATTTTTACCATTTTGCGGAGGGTTCTTGATTATGTGTTGAAATGAAGTGATTGAGTTGTTCTTATGTTATTTCAAAAATACTTTTTGGCTCTTCGGATTCTATCATCTTGTATTAATGGATGTTATCTCCTACATTTGTCAAAATATGGAAGTCAAAGTATTAGAGCCTTTGTGGTTGCTTTATCAACCTTAATATTAAAAAATCATCTTGTGTAGATAGTAAGTATATTCTCAGTTTTTTTCTATTTTTCCCCATGAGGTCTTTAATGAACACATTTGTCTTACCCAAGTCTTCTAGGAAAACTTCTTGGTTTTGACTGAAAACCTTTGCTTTTGTTTTGTTTGATTTCTATATCAGTTTAGTTATTAAGTGGCTTCTTTGTGTTAGGGATTGATGATATATAAACTTACTCTGATGACATTATAATATATATCAAATCTGAAAAATTCTACTTTTAAAGTCCCATTTATCTATATATTAAATCTATAATAGTCATTGGATGATGATCATCCTACAAATCAAGATCAATGATATATGTTATCGTGATGATACAAATTTTTCTTCTAATAAATGAAAAGGAATGACAGTTAAATTTTGCATTTTGCTTCAACTTAGTATATGCTAAATTCTTTGCTATATAGTTCAAAAGGAACTAGGAAAAGATATTTGTGAACAAAATTGAGGGTTGTCTTTGTTCTACCACTACAACCACCTTCTCCTATTTTAGAATCAACAAAAGGGTTATCACCAAAAGCACCATATTCACTAGACAACGATGATCAAAACACATTCTTCGCTGATGTAATAAGTCTACTTATTGCATTTGATAGTGAGTAGTATCAGTAGCTTCTTCTCTAGGGAAATGTCAAACTTTTGGTCTATGATTAGTTATCACATAAATATGAATTATAATTGGTAGATTCGTAAAGGTTTTAGTGTATCTATATTTCTTTTACTTTCTCTTTTGTCTGGGTAATTGTCTGCTCATTTCTTAACATCTTTGTCTACTACATATTTTAATGGTGTAGAACTCAAAGGAGGTCAATGAGCCAAGAGTAAAGCTTACAAATGTAAGTTTTTTTTTGGGTTTCATTTAACAGGCCCCCTATTGATTTCCACATTATGAACATTGATTCTACTTGAAAAGAAATATATATCCCTTGGTCATGAATAGTTTAATTACCAATGCTTTCAATAGAGTTCTCTTGTATTAAATCTAAAAATGAATTCACTTTTCTACTTTGAAAATTTGAAGATCTCTATCATATGAATGAAAAAATCTAAGTCGTGTATACAATAGTCAAAGAGCTTAATTTTATTTATGTTAATGCAATATTAGACACAACTAGTAATCTTCTTGTAGAAAACCTACATCCTTTTCCCTATGAAGAATTAAGGAATTTTCTACAGTAGCAGAGAAAGGATTAATGGAACATTATCTCTTTAAAAATTCCTCCTATATTTTATTATGATGTTTGGGGTCACCTCTAAATAATACCAGGCATAAAATTTCATATATTGCCGATCCTTTGTAGTTTTTGGGTGGATGATTTTTGCTATATTATTGTTGCTAAGTTGCTAACAATATGATACGTTGACAAAATTTTTATTAATAGATCTAGCTAAAAATTAAATTGGTAAGAGATTTCAACCTAAGCCTAAGTCAGCTCTCCCCCTCTTAGGATTATTATATTATTCTACAAGAAATGATAGTAGATTTTTTAATTTAAAATCCATTATCCTAGTTACCTTTTCCTCTAGCTGATTTAAGTTTGACAAAATAGAATTATTTTTTGAAATAAAAGGAGCCTTTAAAGTATCATCTTAATTGTATGTTGCCTTGTTGCCCCTATTTCAAAAAATACAAGCCCATAACCATTTTGGGTGCTATATTAAGAATGAAATGAAATAAAAACTAATTTATTATTTAATTCTTTAAAGGGTGCTAGCTCAATGGAAGAGCACCTGCTTTACAAGTAGGAGGATGGTGGTTTGATTCCATTGTGCTCTATTATGATCAAATATACTACCAAATATTTGACTAAATATGCTATTTAATATGCTAATAGACATGTGACCAAATATACTATTAAATATGCTACTAAACACACTACCAAATATGTGACCAAGTATACTATTAAATATGCTACTAAATACACTACCAAATATGTGACCAAATATACTATTAAATATACCATAAAATATGCTACTAACCACACTACCAAATATGTGAGTAAATATATTAAATGTGTGATTAAATATGCTACTAAATATACCACTAAATATGTGACTAAATCAACTATCAAATATATGACAAAATATGTGATTAAATATACTACTAAATATACCACTAAATATGTGATTAAATCAATGATCAAGATTAGTGATCAAATAAGTGACTAAATTCATTTACTAATAAATTTAGTAGTGTTATAAATGACTAGATATTAACTACTATTAGTTGCGTGATTGATTTTAGTCACATATGTACAAATTTTAGTGGTTTTTTTAGTCACATATTCCTATTTTCGTACTAGTGCCAATGACCCTAGAACTAGAAGGAGATTCATTAGAGGACGACCTATTAGACAAACAATGACTATTGAAGAGGTATGTGAAAACTTGAGAAGATCTATAGGTTTATCTAGTTTCAAATTTGTAAAGTATGATACACTAAATAATGATGATATAAATAATGTTGAGGAGGCTATGGTAGACATGATTGCAAATTCAAAACTAGATCCTTGTGAAATAGAGAAGAAGATACCCAAGGATTGATATGATAGGTTGAAAATAAGATGGGAACAGGTAGAGCTTGAAGTGAAAAAGGTAAGGACTAACACATTAGTCAGAGAAATGCTTGATCCATCCTAGGAGAAAAAAGACACATTTTTGGAGTAGTATAGGAGCAGATTTGTCCCAAAGTATAGGACATTTTTGCTATTATTGAATAAAGAGGAAGTTGTACAATTGCAAAGTAATTTTCTATGGAAGAGCATTTTTGGGTTAACAATAAAGAAAGTAGAGACAAACAATATAAACATCGAAGATGATTATAGTAGTGGAGAAAGTTCAAGTGTGTTGAGTCCATAAGGAAACATGCCCCCTATAGATGTTGATACCCTTGACACTCCAAAGGTTGAGCAATCAAGTCTCACATATACATAGGCAAATGGTGAAGACAAAGAAACAAGTGTAAATAATAAGATTGTTTCAACACATCATATTGAGGAAAGCAAAGAATCAAATAAAGCTAAACAAAGTGCAACTATTTTTGTCTCAAGCATAGATGCACTAGCATGATTGAGTGGTGATACCCCTTCACTAACTCAAAAGGAAGTGGTGAGAAACAACACTACTTCAGCTAGTAGAAAGAGGTAAGAAATAAAATATGTTTCACCAGATATTGAGGTTAGTCTGGATGAAATCATTAAGATGCCACACTTAGACCTAGAAAATCTCACCTTGGAGCAAACTATTTTGCTGCAAGAAGTTTTGATGAATAAGTAAAGACAAGAAGAGCTCAAGAGAGAGCACAAGAAGAAACATGTATTGTATACTATAAAGCATATTTTTGTTCATGCTTTTAACATTCATAATTTTGAAGAAGATGCATCGATCATAAACTAGCTTGTAAATAAATTTGATCAAGTGAATGCTAGAAGTATGAAATCAAATGAGAAGCTAATGGATTGTCTGCTAGAAAATTTGAAAGAAGGGTTGTGGACAGAGTCTCCATAACCATTGTCGAGTATAAAGTATTACTATAGGAAGGAGTATAGGTTATGATTGAGTTAATTCAAAAGGTACAACATTTGTACACAATTTTGTCAGATGTGCCAAGATTTACTAACAATATTTAGGCACAAATAAATAAAATCTAGGATGAGATGAAGAGATCTAGTAGCATTATGTTAGAGTCAGAAAGATAAAACATTGATCATTATAATAATCTATTGAATGTTGAAGGAACATTGGTCGAGCTTTAGGTAGTTGATAGAAATATGAGATTCAAATTGATCTCTATTCAGACAATGATGATACCTCATTTGGAGGTCATGCAGAGAGAACTAAAAAGAACCTAGAATTTTATCATAGAAGATCATAATTTTTCAATAGTTGATAGTTTAATAGATTTGGTTGCAAGATTTCAGTTGCAGAATAATGTTTTGGAAGCAACAAGGACCACATGGGATCATGTATTGTCCATGATTACCAAAGTTTGCAAGGAATTCATTGAAAAATATGAATTACTTCTACCCATTCCACCCCAACAATACTGACATATAGTGTTCAAAACAGGGTAAACTTTAAGAAAGCCACCTCCAAAAAAAGATATAAAATATTGGCGAATCTTTCATTATTTTGAAAAAACAAAATTATTTCTATTGGTGAATCTCTCAATTTTTTATTCTAAATATGATTAATATTGGCAATTATTTTTGAATCATAATTTTTTTTTTTATAAGATATTGACGAATCTCAATAATAATAGGAAGTCCATTAATCACTATGAAATATTACAAATCAAAATTGAATTTTTTTTACCTCATGGAATATTATGAGAATCATTACATATACTTTAAATCAATAGTGAAAAATAAATATTGGTGATATATCCCTAAAGTAACTAATAATTATGATAATTATTGGTGAGTTCAATTTAATTTCTCCAGTAATATATTATATTTAGGTAACTCAAATATATTCATGTAATGAATATTGTGTCGAATATTTGAGTTTAAATTTTTTAATAAAATAAATTATTGAGCGATTTTAAATATTCTAGAACTTAATTTTATAAAACTATGGTGATTTATGTTGTATCAAATCTTAAATTTTTAACCAAATTAGTAGCCAAAAAATTCTAAAATTAGCCAAATTACGAATATTAGCCTCTAAATTATACCCTAGCTCAAAAATAAGGGGGAAATATACTTGATAAGGTGAAATGTGATGTGAAATGTCAAATCTAGGTAAAGGGAGAAATATACATTTGAAAAAATGTGAAATGGATTTGTTATTCATATTCATAAGTCATAAGACTTGGGGGGGAGCTCATTTTATCAAATTGTATTATATAGATGTAAATATGCCAAAGTGATGTAAATATGACAAAGTGTTTTTTTCACTAATTTCAAAGGGATAGATTCTTGGTATCTCTAACCATTGTTGTTTATTAGTGTCAACCACTTAGTCATTTACAAGGTAGAGTCAAGGTGGTCATCACTGCAACCAAGGTACTCTATATAGGTCGAGTCATGTACATAAGTGAGTATGTATCGAGCTCTATAGGAGCCAAGTGATTTTATGGTCATCGAGTATTTCTATATGATTCGAGATCAAGAGAAACTAATCAAGTTATGAGTATAGAAGTGTTGAGTCATATAGTGTGTGCATTGAGCACAATACATGCCAAGCATTAGAAGGGTAATACAGGATGAGCAGCAACAATGCCAAGCATAATGAAATAGTAATGACCAAACAATATAGAGTTTACATAAAAGTCATGAATGGAATAGAGTTTGAGGAAAAATGAATATCAACCCAGCTTAGAAGGAATATTTAAGTTTTGAAGAGGTTGTTACAAAAAAAATAATCCTTATAGAGGTTTTTACAAAAGATTTACATGATGTGGATCATAGATCCCTATGTTGTGTGTTCAATGATCAAGATAAAGAGGCAAAAAATGGAACTATCTAGAAAAATCTTTATGAAACACTTTAAATAGTGATGATCTTAACCTAGATCATAAGCATGTGGAAAAAGAGCAAGGGTAGAGAGGTGTATTCATATGAACAAGAAGTAATATGAAAGAGAAGGATTCGGAATAGATAAGAAGTAAGTGAAGGGTTTTGTTATCATCTAATAGAGAAAGTGACCTAGTCATGATAGTGGAGTGAAAGGGAAAGACAAGTGATATCATATCATAGGAGAGGATTAGTTAGCAATGATAAGACTTGAAATTAGCTTACTAGAGAAAATTGAGAGTCAGGTGCTGAATCAGTTCTAACTAACTTGAATCAAGGTAAATATCTTAATAGACTAGTCTTAATATATCTTTGTAAATCTCCTAATAGAGTCCTTACTTTCTTATAAGTGTTAAATCCTCTAACAAGGTGAGACCTTTTTGGAACAATTAATTAATTGTGTATTTTATTTGATGTTACAAAAAATGTTATGTTATTACTAGTTAGTGTATGTCAAGCTCATTCGAGCATTGCAGATAGTTTTTTGTATCTACCAAGAATTCCAAAGTTTGCCTAGTTCAAAGTTAGTGTTTACCAAGTTCAATCAGACATCAAAGGAAACTTTTTGGAAGTTGAGTGTTAACCAAGCTCACTCATTTAATGAATAAAATGTTGGATGGGACTAGTATTAACCAAGCTCAGTCAGTTACCAAAGGAACTTTGCAATTATGTAGTGTTGACCAAGTTTACTTGGTTAACATAGGAAAATCATTTTTGAGTTAGTGTCTACCAAGTAGGGTCGGCTAGCAAAGGATTTTCTTGTTTTGACATATTAAGTTCAATTGATTTATTTGTTGGTTCTAGTCGATTGAGGATATGAATATTAATTATTCTAAGTTATATACTAGCCAACTTGACATTATGAAAGGTATAGATGTAAGGTCAATTTGAGGTCCAAAATGTGTGAATGCATGGAAGATAATTGAAGATTTAATGATGTAAAGAGGAAGAAAGTCAAGAAGGATAAGAAGAATTTTATTGAGAAGCTGAAAAGATATATTCAATCAACTAGGATCAAGCATAAAATCCATAATTGAGATATGTAATCAGCAATTTAGTTGCATCAAAAATCAAGTCATGTCATTGTTACTCTCTAACCATTGTAGTAGTGATTTAAATCTCTTAATAGAGTTGGCTTAACAACTATATGTAAATCCTCAAACAAGGTGGCATTTCTATTGAAGTGTCTAAATACCCCTAATGAGGCCACTCCTAATAGGGTGATTAAATCTTATAATAGGGTCACACCTAATGATGTGTTTTGTAACCTTTAACAAGATTGGCTCCTAATAGGGCTAATCACTTTAGAAGAATAAAAATTAATAACTAGTTGCAATTGGTGGGTTTTCAAAAATTGGGTTTCCACATTAAATCTTTGTGTCAAATGTGTTCATGATATTTCTCTTATATATTTCACCTAGATTAAAGTAATAGTAACCGCACATAATATCTTAAGATTTGCATGTTAAGTATTTATCAAGTATTTTCAATATTTACCAAGTTGAAACATTTTATTTGTGTTTACCGAGCATCAAAAAAGTTCAATTTTTAGAGGTTATTTTGTACCAAAATGTAAGGGATCTAGGATTTATTTTAGTGGCTATTGATTCACCCCTCCCCTCTCAATTACTCCTCTTATATTTGCAACAATTGGTATCATAGCTTCTTAGTTTTTGCAAAAAAGGTTTTAGGGACCTAAGCTAAAGATCAAGATGTCTTACACAAGAGAGATTCCTAAGTTGAACCAAGACAACTTTGCACTATGGCAAGGACTTATGAGATTACATCTAGCAACTATTAGTGATCTAGGTTGTAAGTATCATGATATTGAATACAAGATTCCTATTGGAACATCATTAGTTGAAGACAGTCCTAAAAAGAAAAATCATAACATCATGATGAATGATATTGCATCTGCTCTTAATTATGCTGAATTTGATGAAGTCAAAAGTTATACTATATCTCATGCAATGTGGATCAAATTGAAAGACATTTATAAAGGAGATGAAAATATAAGAAGAGCTAAAGCAAAAAGTCTAAGAGGTCAATTTGATTAGATGAAAATGAGAGAAGATGAAAACATTGCAAAATATGTGTAAAGAATCAAAGCAAGTGTGAGCACAATCAAAGCATCTGGAGGAGACATTGATGAAAAAATAGTTGTAAGCAAGGTACTTAGAACTCTTCTTCCTATCTATGTAATTAGAGTGTCTACATTTCAAGAAATGAGATGTGATCCAAATAGCAATATAACTTTGGATACTCTAGTTGGAAGATTACAACTTTTGATTTGGATAACTATGATAACTATATTCGTAGCTCCAAAGATATTGATTCTGCATTTGAAGCCAAAATCTCACTCAAGAAAAGAGGTAGGAAATCAAAGGCCAATCAATCAGTAAGTGAAGAAGAAGAAATTTCTGACAATGATCTTGAAGTTGCTGAAGCCCTACTTGCAAGGAAATATTCCAAAAGCAGAGGAAAGTACAAAGGTAAGATTCCTATAATTTTATTTTCTTGTGAAGAAGTTGGTGACATAGTTGTGAGGTGCCCAAGTAGAGAAAACAAGGATGAAAAGAAAAGAAATAAGAACAAAGGAAAGAAGGAATTCAAAAACTACAAGGACCACAAGGACAAAAGTAAGAAATCTTGTTTTATGACTAAAGACTCTGATAGTTGTAAAGATGAAATGATATACATTGCTATAAACAATGAATCTGATGAAGAAGGAGATGAGATGGCACTTATCTCTCATGTTAGAAAAAATAATACATGGATTATTGACAGTGGCTACTCACATCATGTGCATGGAGACAAAACAAAGTTTGAGCACATGGAATATTATGGTGGTGGTAGTGTGATATTTGGACATAATAGACCTTGTTGCATAAAAGGAAAAGGTTGTATCTCATTAAAACCAATGAACTTATATGTGATAATGCTTATTGGGTTGAAGGACTAAAAAATAATCTACTAAGTGTGGCATAGTTGAATAACATTGGATTCAAGGTATTATTTATGAATGGGAAGGCCAAACTGCTGGATGGAAAATGAAATCTAGTTGGATTTCGAAAACAAACAAAAGGCAACCTATTCTATCTTGATCTAAGTGAAAATTCATGTTTTATTGCTCAAGTAGAAAAAAGATTTTTATGGAACAAAAGATTATGATGGGGACAAAACCCAAGAACAGAATGGACACAACAGAAAAGGGGAAATTATATTAACTAAGAAAATAAGCTAGTACAAATAGTACAGAGAAAATCAACTTCAAAACATGCCCTAAGGGCTTACAATAGCATAAATCTGGAGATAATTTCTCCTTTCAGTACCTCCTCTCAAACTCCACTCTGAACTACCTTTTACAATGCCAGAAATCTCCTTAAATAGACCTCAGAGAGTTAAGGACTAGGAGTACATTCTAGAAAGTTCTCGTAGGCATCCATCGACCAAATAGAAGGTTCCAGAAGCTGCGTTAGAAGTTGGTGCAAATCTAGAAGAATCCAGAAATGGTAACCAAACTTTCGGGAGGCATAACTTTTGAACCATAGCTTCGATTGATGAATCATTTACATTTTACGAAAGCTCTCAAAGCGCTCTATAGCCCTATGGACAAGCTTCACTCGTCCCTCATTTTTTGGCCCTTTTCGAGGTCATTTAATGCCCCTAACCTGACTTTGAAGCATTCTTAGGAGGCCTCCAAAATCCAAAAAACTGCAATAACTTTCAAATCGTAGGGCCTTTTGACATTATTCTTTTTCTGGAATGCTCTAAATCATGATTACATTCATCTGGCCAATTCACACCTTCTAGTTTACCAAAATGATGGCCCAATTGCATGCTCCTATTTTTTTAGGATTTTCAAACACATTGATAGTGGAACTGTGAGAGTTGGAACCTTTATTTGACCCAAATGGGTATCCAAAAATGAAAACACATGGAACAGAAACTAAGTCTAAGTACATTTTTTTTTGGGTGACATAGGATTGCCCTTATACCTCTGGATGCTCCTGCATCAGACACCCAGGGTAGATTGAAAAGTGACCCTATCACTTTATGGATGGTAGAGGAAATCCCAAATGGGAAACCTTAGCTATTGAAATCCAAGTTGAGTCCTCGATCAGCTGTCCTTTCCATTTGACCAAATACTCTTCATACTGTCTGTTTCTGGTACTCCTACCCACACGATGATCTAGAATGTCTTCTATCTCCTCCTTCTTAGAAGAAGGAATTAGACATGGCTCTAACACTAGCTCCTCATCTACACCATCATCATGATACTTTGTTAAATCTGCAATGTTAAAAATGGGAGAAATGTCAATACCATCTAGCAGCTCCACCTCATATGCATTTCTTGAGTCACGTTTCTTCAGAATTTTGCAGGGGCCAAATTTCTTCATTTTTAGCTTGTTGTAAGTACTCGCTGGAAATCTTTCTTTTCGTAAGTGCACCATGACTAGATCCCCTACTTGGAATTCCTTATGTCTTCTCCTTTGATTAGCCCTAGCTTTATACTCTTGATTCATCTTGGTAATGTGTGCTTGAACCTCCTCATGTAGACGCTTGATATGTTCAACAAATTCCTCAGCTTCAGCACTTGTCCTCTCCCCTTGTTCTATCTTCCTCAATTCTGGTGCAGTCCTTTGGCTATTCCCATATACAATTTGAAATGGTGATTTTCTAGTACTCCTATTTATAGAGTTATTGTAAGCAAACTCTACCTGTGGTAGAATCAAATCCCATCCCTTGGGCTTATCCCCAACTAAACATCTCAACAAATTGCCCAGACTTCTGTTTGGCCGTCAGTTTGTGGGTGATGCGTGGAACTGAATTTCAAGTCTGTTCTCAACTTTTTCCACAATGTCCTCCATAAATACCCCACAAATTTAGTATCTCTATTTGAAACTATACTCCTTGGAATGCACAATTGACTACCTTTGAATAACATACCATCCTGAATCAAATAGTCTAACCACTTGGTTCTATCTACAGCAACAAGTTCTTTACAAGCTTTCTAGGCTTTAGCAAAATTAGGATCCTCAGGGTAGAAATTATTGAGTTCATCAAACCCAACTACTTCAACCTGTGTTGTTGTAAGCAACAACTGTCTCCTACTTAGTGCATCTGCAACCCTGTTAGATTTTCCACTTCTATGCTTCAACACAAATGTATAGCTCTGCAAGAACTCTACCCACTTCATATGCCTCTGATTCAATTTACCTTGACTATTTAGGTACTATAATGCCTAATGATCAGTATACAAAAAAAATTCCTTTGGCAATAAATAATGCCTCCATTTCTTTAAGGCCTGAACTATTGCATAGAATTCTTGATCATAAACATAATACTTCTTCTTTGCATCATTCAATTTTTCACTAAAATATGCAATAGGCTTACCTTCTTGGCTTAATACAACCCCAATAGCACGACCACTGGCATCACAATCCACTTGGAAAAACTCTCTAAAATCTGGAAGTGCCAACACAGGTTTTTCTGTTACCTTCTTCTTCAACAATTCAAAACTTCTCGCAGCTGCTGCAGTCCATTTGAACTCTTTTCTATCCCCTCTTATTGTATCAATTAGGGGTGCACATATGCCACTGAAATTCTTAATAAACTTTTTGTAGAAACTAACCAGACCATGAAATGATCTTACCTCAATAGCAGATCTTGGAGTAGGCCATTCCAAGATGGCTTTTACCTTCTCCGAATCCATTTTGAGACCTTCAGGTGATATAACAAACCACAAATAGACTAACTCCCTTTTTGCAAAGTTACACTTCTTCATATTAATTAACAGTTTCTCTTCCCTTAGCCTTTCAAGGACACTATGAATATGCAGTAAATGTTCTTCCAAAGTCTTGCTGAAAATTAAAATATCATCCAAATAGACAATAACAAATTTTCCCAAGAACTTCTTAAGTACCTCATTCATGAGCCGCATGAAGGTGCTTGGGGTGTTCGTCAATCCAAAGGGCATGACTAACCACTCATAAAGACCCTCCTTGGTCTTGAAGGCTATTTTCCACTCATCTCCTTCTCAAATCTATATCTGGTGATAACCACTCTTCAGATCTATCTTTGTGAACTACTGAGATCCGCTCAAGCAGTCCATAATATCATCCATCCCTGGCAAAGGAAATTGGTACTTGATGGTGATCCTATTTATAGCTCGAGAATCTATACACATCCTCCACTCTCCATCCTTCTTTGCTATGAGTACTGTAGGTACTGCACATGGACTCAGGCTCTCTTGAATCAAGCCCTTCCTCAATAGCTCCTGAACCTGTCTATTTAGCTCCTCTGTTTCAGTAGGAGTCATCCTGTGAGCAGCCATGTTAGGAAAACTAGCTCCTGGAATCAGATCTATCTGATGACTGATTTGCCTTACTGGTGGCAATCCCTCTGGAACATTATCAAAGATAATATCTCCAAACTCCCCTAGTAAATTTGAAACTTCAAGTGGTATTTCACTACTACCTTCTTTATCTTTCCTAGGAATCAAAGCATAGCACATATGCTGATGTTTCATGCCATCTAAAAACTCCCTTTCATCAACAAGACAAATCCTAGCACGGCTACATACCTTTTCACCTTCCTTTTTCATGGGCTTCAATTTGTGGCAAACTCCATCCTTTGTCAGAGAGTATGTGTTTGCATGTCCATCATGTACTGCATGTCTATCAAACTGCCATGGTCTACCCAACAATAGATGGCAAACATCCATCGAAATAACATCACAGAGAACTTCATCATGGTAACTCCTAATTTTGAATTTCACTAAACATTTTTCACTTACTAAGACCTTATGATCATCTTTTACCCAAGCAATTCGATAGGGTTGGGGATGTTTCTCCCTCTTGAGCTTTAGCTTAGAGACCATCTCTTCAGATACCAAGTTATCAGTACTACCACCATCAATGATCATGTCACAACATTTATCCTCACACTTGCATCTGGTACGAAACAAACTCCTCCATTTTCTTGGTTCAATCTCACCACTTAGTAGGGCTCTTTCACTTACCAAGGTCTCTCCTCTTTCTGCATCCCCTGAATGTGATGATTGTGCATCTTCATCCACATGAGCAACCCTAGCTTGGCCCTTAGCTCTCCTATCTGTCCTTCCTTATCATTGAGGGCATTCAAATTCACGATGACCTTCTTCATTGTAGTGGAAATATGTACCATGAAAGCCTTCTCTCCCTTGTCCATGTCCTCTACCTCTTCCTCTTTGAATTCCAAAGTCTTGATCATGGGAGCGGTTGAAACCCTCATTCCTTTGGTTCCTGCTAGTACCCACATCTTCATTTTTCTTTTGGGTTTCATTGTGGCTTCCAAATGATCTACCACTTCCCCTTCTTCCTTGACCGTGCCCTCTTTGTCTTCCTTCAAACCTTTTATTCAGCTTCTCTTCAACTCATAGGGCAAACTGGTATGCCTCTTCAACCCTGGTCATTCTTACCAGACTTAATTCCTCTTGGATGCTAGGTTGCAACCCACTGATATAACGAGCAACCTTCTCCTTATTTGCTTCTGCATGTCTTGCTCTAATCAAGAGTCAATAAAATTCCTCTGTATATTCTTAGACTGATCTTCTTGCTTGCTTTAACCCATGCATCTTCTTAAACAAATCAAGCTCCTAGTCCACAGGAATGAACTACTTCTTCAATTTGTCCACCATGTGATCCCATCTTGTGATCTTCTCCTTTCCTCTTCTATTTCTTTCGAACTGGACCTCTTACCACCAGATTTTGGCATGACCTTTCAGTTTGGCCTTTACAAACTTAACCCTATCTAGGTCCCTGATATCCTCATACTCAAAGTATTCTTCCAGTTCATTGATCCAATCGATCAACTCATCTAGTTTTAGATTTCCTAAAAATATACCCACTTTAATTGTGGGTCTTTTTCCAAACATAGTAATGGCCCTAAAAATCCTTTCCTCTACATGATTCAGAACTTCCCCATCAAATTCCCCTTCTGGTCCAATTACTTCTTCTTCATTGTCATCCTCACTGTCAACACCTGCAGCAACATTTGCTCCTCTACAGAGCTCCTCTTGCAATGCCTGTACCTACCTTTGGAGGGCTCTAACCTCCTTAGGATTAATAGCTTTGGCCCTTCCACTATTCTCTCTTCATGGAGGCATCTTCTAACTCGAACCCACAACCACACAGTCCTGGTGCAAACTGCCTCATAGTCGGTGCTCTGTCTACACACTCAGGAAAATCGGCTCTGATACAACTTGATGGGGACACAACCCAAGAACAGAATGGACACAATAGAAAAGGGGAAATTATATTAACTGAGAAAATAAGCTAGTACAAACAGTATAGAGAAAATCAACTTCAAAACATGCCCTAAGGGCTTACAATAGCATAAATCTAGAGATAATTTCTCCTTTCAGTACCTCCTCTCAAACTCCACTCCGAACTACCTTTTACAATGCCAGAAATCTCCTTAAATAGACCCCGAAGGGTTGAGGAATAGGAGTACATTCTAGAAAGTGCTAGTAGGCATCCACTGACCAAATAGAAGGTTCCAGAAGCTGTGTTAGAAGTCGGTGCAAATCTAGAAGAATCCAAAAATGGTAATCGAAGTTTCGGGAGGCATAACTTTTGAACCGTAGCTCTGATTAACGAACCGTTTACATTTTTGGAAAGCTCTCAAAGTGCTCTATAGCCTATGGACAAGCTTCACTTGTCCCCCATTTTTCAACCCTTTTTGAGGTCATTTAATGCCCCTAACCTGACTTTGAAGCATTCTTAAGAGGCCTCCAAAACCTGAAAAACTGCAATAACTTTCAAACCGTGGGGCCTTTTGACCTGATTCTTTTTTTGGAATGCTATAAATCATGATTACATTCATCTGGCCAATTCACACCTTCTAGTTTACCAAAATGATGGCCCAATTGCATGCTCCTATTTTTTCAAGATTTTCAAACACACAAATAGTGGAACTATGAGAGTTGGAACCTTTATTTGACCCAAATGGGTATCCAAAAATGAAAACACATGGAACAGAAATGAAGTCTAATTACTTCTTTTTTTGGGTGACACATGATTGCCCTTATACCTCTGGATGCTCCTGCATCATATTATGTCATGTAAACTTTGATAACCTAGTCAAGATAAAAAAACATAGAAGAGTAAGAGGTATTCCTAACTTGAAGAAACCTGATAAGGGTCTATGTAAAAATTGTCAAATTGGTAAGATGGGAAGTACTAGTTTCAAAAGCAAGAACTATCATTCTAAAGAATTCTTAGAGATCATGCATATAGACTTATGCAGACCTATTGGAATAGAGAGTTACAATAGAGACAAGTTTTTCATTCTTTTTGTTGATGACTATTATATAATGATGACTAAAATGTATTTAAAAGAAAAATTAAAAGTTTTTCAAAAATTCAAGTGGTATCTGGCAAGAGTAGAAAAAAAAAAACTAGAAAGAAGTTAAAATGGTTAAGATCAGATAGAGGTGGTGAATTCAACTCCAATGAATTCAAGAAATTTTGCATTGAAAAAGGTATTAAAAGACAAGTATCAGCCCCTGGTATAGCTCAACAGATCCATCGTGGATTATGCAAGAACATTGATGATAGAAAAGAATGTTGCAATCAAATATTGGAAGGAAGCTATCAGCATTGGAATCCATACT
Source organism: Cupressus sempervirens (assembly GCA_028749045.1). NCBI lineage: Eukaryota > Viridiplantae > Streptophyta > Pinopsida > Cupressales > Cupressaceae > Cupressus > Cupressus sempervirens. The sequence continues at coordinate 1,013,217,600 of CM053785.1, forward strand.
TTGAACAGAGTATAGATGAAGAAAGACTCAAATCAAACTCCTTATTAACTATGGTATGGATACAAACCTAATGTAAGTTACTTGAAAGTATTTTGCAAAAAATGTTATATTTTGAAAGAATCAATAAATTTGATGTCAAAGGTGATGAAGGTATATTTCTAGGATACTCCTATAGAAGTAAAGCATATAAGTGTTTGAATATTTCTGCTCATAAAATCATAGAAAGTGAACATGTGAGAATTGATGAGTTTGTAGAAAAGAGTGAGGAAGAAAGCAAAAAAGAGCATGAGGACTATAGAAGATTTGTTTACTATAAACTTGATACACTGCTAAATCTATCTAGTAGATAGGAGGCCTCACCTCCCAATTCCCCAAAATATACAATAGCGATCGAGTTGGAGAGAGTGCAACCTAAGTCAATATCTAAAGGACTTGAGTCATAGTCAAAGGCTATCGAGCTAGAGAAAACCAAGTTTGATGGGCCCGAGTCACAGATAGTGGGACCTAAGCTTGATATAGAAGTTCATGATGAAATCAGTGAAACTCATTCCAAATCCAAAGAACCTTTGTTAGCAAGATATGTCAGAAGGGATCATGCATCTAATTAGATCATTGGAGACAAATCATATGCAAAAATGACAAGAGACAAATTGAAAGGTACATGTTCACTTGTTGAATTTGAACCTAGAAATGCTAAAGATGGTTTGGATAATGAAAGTTGGATTGAATCAAAGAATGAGGAAATAAAACAAATAGAGAAGAATAAAACTTGGACTCTTGTTCTTAGACCCAAGGATAAAAATGTAATTGGCACAAAGTGGGTATTAGAAATAAGCTAGATGAAGATGGAAAAGTTTCTAGAAACAAAGCAAGATTGGTATGTAAAGGCTATTCTCAAGAAGAAGGTATTGATTATGGTGAAATTTTTTCTCCTATTCGAAGATTAGAAGGTTTTAGAACTTTAATAGCATATATAGGTCACAAAGGATTTATAGTTATGTAAAATCTGTATTCTTGAATGGAATTCTTGATGAAGGAGTTTACATTGAACAACCTAAAGGTTTTGTAGATCCTAGCAAAAAGGAGATGATTTATAAATTACATAAGGCATGATATGGTTTGAAGCAAGATCTTAGAGCTTGGTATAAAAGACTTCATAACTACAGAAAAGAAATAAAGAGAAGATTAGAAAAGGAAAGAAGAGGAAAGAAGCAACAAGAGGAAGAGAAAAGGAAGAAAACAAAAGAAGATTTTGAGCTTAAGTAGAGGTGGAAGATTGTGATGCAAGAATCAAAATTCTTTCCCAATTTGGAGCATGTGGAATCAAAACTTGGGAAGTTACTATTTTTGCATGAAGCTAACACACCTTTTGTAGCACCAATAATTGTACCTATTGCAGCACTTGCAACTATCCCATCATCAATAGTTAAGCTCTTGACAACACTATCTAATGATGATGACGACTGAATAGTGTTAATGATCTTATTGAACAAGTTATTTGAAAAGAATAAATCTATGAATTCTTTGGAGAAGACATTAATTGAAGTCCTAGAGAGAATGGAAAAGATAATTACTATAACTATAACTAATCTATACTTTCAATCAAAGGCTAAAGAATTGGTGAAGTCTTTTGATGAAAAATTCACAACCTTGTCTAAAGTTGTTTTAGCACAAGTGCAAAATAAGAATGATGCATCACTTTTTGATACAATGTGCATGAATGTAAGGTATGAGTTGAAGGCACTTGATGTATGCATTAAAGAGTTAAGAAAGCATATTAACAAAGGTAAGAAGTTGTATGGATAGGTGCACTATCATAAAAATACCTGAAAGATTTTGAGAATCAGATAAAGTGTTAGATGAGTGAAGTTCATACACTCTCTACAAGGTTACAATAACCTGAGACTAGTATTGAAGATTTTTCATCATAAGTTGAGAAGATTCACAATGTAAGTGGAGTCACAAAGGATGATAAGGAAAAGGTAATCAAATGTTTCTCTACTCTTGAATTTTTTTTGTTGTACCTAAGATCACCATTTTGTAGAGGGAATTGGAGGACTATCTTGCAACCAAGGCCTCCTATGATAAATTTTCTTATAGTGACTTCAGTGCAGTTGAAGTAGAATCTTATGAACTTTGCACCCTCATTATTATATATGATATAGTGATGGAGAACTAAAAGAAATAAGTTGAGTGACTGAAACTTGTTTATGTAGAGTATTTTTCCAGTATATCAAGTTGATCAGCAATAGGACACAAAGCTTTGTGTACATTTTTTGACACCTTTTCCATTGATTTCAAAGGGGGAGTAATATATGTAAGGAAAATTGTATATGTATATGTAAGGGGGAATACATTTATGTATCATTATAAGGAGTGATAAGGAATGTAATGATCCACCAAAACATGAATAAAATTGTTCTACTTTGAAGGAAATTTTTGTGTAGTTATTTTTATTTGTTTTGGTTTGCACTACATCAATTTGGGACTTAACCAATTTTTCCAAATGTTTCCATCAATTACAAAAGAGAATATTTTTAGAAATATGGTTAGCAAAATTTCTAGAGTGTTGTAATTTGTGGAAAAATATACTCAAGATTTCATTTATGCAATTAAAGTTATATAATTGTCGAAGAGTTAGACATATTGGAGCAACACAAGGATATATGTGATGTGTAGGGAAGACACACTTCAAGTTAGATAATGTGTAGTTAAGGATAAATTTATGATAATTTCATGATGGGATAGTTAAGTGCATAGATATGTATGGACAATACAACACAAGTTATGATTGATTTACTAGTTCTAGTATTTAATAGAGCAGAACATAAGATAATAGATAATTGAGTTGTAAAACTAAAGGAATTATTTTGGTAATAGGATAAATACTTACTCATGGTCTAAGTTATAATTGTGCAAGCATGTGAGAGCATGAAGGCTGGCAGCATAGTTTTACAATCATTAAGGTATAAATGAAGATCTTATCTTGAGCAAATAAGTGAGTGGTGAAGATATGTTATGCAGGATTTATGTGATGCTAGATCTAATACATGATTAGAGAAATTGTGAGTTACAATAGTAAGAAAGTATTGTATGTATATCTATTCTTGTGAAGAACTCTATTGTATAATTGAATGTTAGGGCAATGGCCTCTTCATGCATACATTGTATTTGATCTACCAACTCCTAACAGGGTTGAAGAAACTCCTAACATGGTTAAAGATTTTAAAAGGGCTTAGTCCTCTAACAAGGACTCAAGAAAATATATGTACTTCAAGACAATATATGTATTTCATAGATTGCTAACAGGGTCAATATCCTTAACATGATTCTATTGTTTATTTAATCATTTAGTGCATATAATCTCCATTAGGGATTTCCCTTGGCCAGGGTTTCCCTAGTTAATAAATATTGGTGTTATGAGTTCTCTATGTGTATGATTATATTTATTGTTCAACATTGTTGGTTTACTTTCATATACAAGTTATAAAGTAAGTAATAATATTTAGTTGTGGGCAAAAGTTTGTAGAATATTGATTCACCCCACCTCTCAGTATTATCTATTTATAACTCCCTAACCCTAATTAAAACCCTAACCCCAACCCTAATTCAAACCCAAACTCTAACTATAACCCCAACTCTAACCCTAACCCCAACTCTAACTCTAACTTTAAGTCAAACACTAACTCAAACTCTACCACTAACCCTAACCCTAATACTAACTCTAACCCTAAATCCAACCTTAATTATGACTCTCACCCCAATTTTGACCTCAAGCCCAATTTTAACCCTAATGCTAATTCTATCCCTAACTCTAACCCTAACCCTAAACCTAAATTTAACCTTATCTCCAACCCTACCTCTAACTCTTACTTAAACCCTAACTCTAAATCTAACTCTAACTCTAACTCTAACCCAAACTCTAACTTTAACTTGAACCCTAACTCAAAATCTATCACTAACCCTAACCCTAACACTAATTCTAACCTAAGCTTTAACACTAATTATAACTCTCACCCTAATTCTAACCCTAACCTTAATTTTAACCCTAACACTAACTCTAGCTTTAACTCTAACCCCAACTCTACCTCTAACTCTTACTTGAACCCTAACTCTAGCTCTAGCTCTAACCCTAACCCTAATACCAACTCTACATCTAACTCTTACTTAAACCCTAATTCTAACTCTAGCTCTAACTCTAACCCTACCCCTAACCCTTACCCCAACTCTACCTCTAACTCTTACTTGAGCCCTAACTCTAAATCTAACTCTAACCCTAACCCTAACCTTTACCCTAATCCTATTTCTAACACTAAAAATAACACTAATTGTAATCCTAACCCTAATGCTAACCCTTACTCTAATCCTAATTCGTACCCTAACCCTAAACCTAACTCTAACTCTAACTCTAACTCTAACCATTACTCTTACTCTAACTTTAATTCAAACACTAACTCTGGCTCAAACCCAAAATCTAATTATAACCCTAACCCTAACCCTAACCCTATCCCTAATCCTAACTCTTACTTAAAAAATAACACTAACACTAACTCTAACTCTAATCTAACTCTAACTCTAACTCTAACTCTAACTCTAACTCTAACTCTAACTCTAACTCTAACTCTAACTCTAACTTTAACTCTAACTCTAACTCTGACCCTAACCCAAATGCTAACTTTAACTCAAACCCTAACTCAAAATCTATTCCTAACCCTAACCCTTATACTAACTCTAACCTTAGCTCTATGATTAATTATAACTCTAACCCTAACCTTAATTTTAATTATAACACTAACTTTAGCTCTAACTCTAACCCCAACTCTAAACCTAACCCAAACTCTACCTCTAACTCTTGCTTGAACCCTAACTCTAGATCTATGTCTAACCCTAAATCAAACCCTAACTCAAACCCTAACGCTAACCCTAACCCCAACTCTACATCTAACTCTTACTTGAACCCTAACTCTAACTCTAACACTAACCCTAACCCTAAACCCAACTCTACCTCTAACTCTTACTTGAACTCTAGATCTAACTTTTACTTGAACCCCAACTCTAACTCTAACTCTAACTCTAACTCTAACTCTAACTCTAACTCTAACTCTAACTCTACCTCTGACTCTTACTTTAACCCTAACTCTAACCCTAAGTCTAACTCTAACACTAATTCTAACCCTAACCCTAACCCTAACCCCAATTCTAACCCCAATTCTAACACTAACACTAACACTAATTGTAACCTTAACCCTAATGCTAAACCTAACTATAACCCTAAGGCTAACCCTAACTCTAATCCTAATTTTAACCCTAACCCTTATTCCAATCCTAGATTTAACCCTAACCATAACTCTCATTCTAACTCTAACCCTTACTCTAACTCTAATTCTAACACTAACTCTAACTCAAACCCAAACTCTAATTCTAACTCCAACCCTAACCTAGTAAAAGGAGAAAGACCTTACAAGTTAGTGATTCAAATGAATCAAAGGATGAAACTGAGGATAAGCTAGAGGAGAAAGCCATAGAAGAAGAGAGAACTCCACTAGACAAGACGGTGTGGAAACCAAAGGTAGAAAAACTAAACATGCAAAATATAAATGATGATAATTTTATATAGTTAAATAAGTATTATATCTTATATAATAATATGGAGAGAAGGACACTAGAGAACACCATAGTAAGAATTATGATCTTGAGGAACAATTGCATTCAAAATAAGGTTCCAATGGAACTATATAGTAGGTTATTACATTGGAACAAAAAAGTGATAGAAGAAGACACAAAGTTAAGAGAAAATTTGATCAATAAACTATGTGAAGTTAACTCTAAGGAGGATATGGATAGAATTTAGAAGGGTATTGACCCCTTCTTGAGGAAAAAAAGAAGAGAAATTTTTCCAATGGGAGGAAATTATGAAGAAGTTAAGGAGATATAAGAAGCCATAGTAAAACATATGACTTCTATGTGAAAGGTGAATGCATAGTCAAAACAAGTAAGCCCAATTTATGTACAAGCAGGTAGACCTTCTAGTGATGAGGAAGATGTTGAGGAGACACAATACACAACACCACCTCCTCACATAGCTATTGGTGCTGAATCCATGCAAGTGGATAGTACTCACGTAATAGTGGACATTATAGAAAATCCATTTTCTCAATATGGATCAAACATTGTTTGCAATGTCAGCAATATCACTACCTACACCATTTCTAAAGAGCAAGAAGAAGAAAGGGAGAAAGAAATAGAAAGGAAAAGAGAAGAGGAAAGAAAGGATATAGAAAAGAAACAAAGAGAATAGGAAAATAGGAAAGAAGAGGACAATAAGAAGCAAGAGGAAGAAAAAAGGAAGAAAGTTAAAAAAGATTTTGAGCTGAAGCAGAGGTAGAAGATTGTGATGCAAGAATCAACATTCTTTCCCAATTTGAAGCATGTGGAATCAAAACTTGGAAAGATAGCGTTTTAGCATGAAGCTACCATACCTTATGTAGCCCCAACAATTATACCTATTGCAACACCTACAACTAGCTCATCATCAACATTCAAGCTCTTGACAACACTATCTGATGATGATGGTAACTAGAAAGGGTTAAGGAGTTCATTGAGCAAGTTAATTGAAAAGAATAAATCTATGAAGTATTTGGAGAAGAAATTAACTAAATTCTTGGAGAGAATTTAGAAGAAATTTACTACAAATATAACTAATCCAAACTTGTAGTCAAAGGCTAAAGAACTGGTGAAGTCTTTTGATGAAGAATTCACAACCTTGTCTGAAGTTGCTTAAGCACAAGTGCAAGATGAGCATGATGCATCACTTTTTGATACAATGTGCATGAATGTAAGGGGTTATTTGAAGGAACTTGATGTATGCATCAAGGAGTTAAGAAAGTATATTGATGAAGGTAAGAAGTTGTATGAACAATGCACACTGTCATACAAATAGCTGATAGATTTTGATAATCAGATAAAGGGTCAAATGAGTGAACTTCATACACTCTCTACAAGGTTATAGTTAACTGAGGCTTGTACTAAATATTTGGCATCAAAAATTGAGAAGATTCACAATGAAATTAGAGGCACAAAGGCTGATAAGGAAAAGGTAATCAAAAGTTTATTTACTCTTAGAGAAATTTTGTTACCTAAGATCACCATTTAGTAGAGGCAATTGGAGGAGTGTCCTACAAGGCCTCCTATGATAAATTTTCCTATACTAAATTGAGCATGGTTTAAGTAGCATGCTATGAATTTTGCATCCTCATCAATATATCTAATACAGTTAAGGAGAACTAGAAGAAATAAAGTGAGTGACTGAAACTTGTTTATGCAGATTAATTTTCTAGGATATCAAGTTGATTAACAATAGGCTACAAAGTTTTGTACATGTTTTTTTAACACCTTTACCATTGATGTCAAAGGGGGAGTAATATATGTAAGGAAAATTATATATGCATATGTAAGGGGGAGTACAATATGTATCATTGTAAGGAGTGATAAGGAATGTAATGATCCATCAAAATATGAATAAAATTGTTATGTTTTGAAGGCAATTTTTGTGTAGTTATTTTTATTCAATTTGGTTTGTATGACATCATTTTGGCACTTAGCCAATTTTCCTAAATGTTTCCATCAATTCCAAAGGGACTAACTATTGGCAATATGGCTAGCTAGATGTCTATAGTGTTGTCATTTATGGAAACATGTATTCAAAATTTCATATATGTATTTAAAGTTATAAATTTGTCTAAGTGTTAGATAGATTGCAGCAACAGAGAGACATATGTGATGTGTACAGACAACATGCTTCAATTTAGATTATGCATAGTTGAGGATAGCTTTTGAAAATTTCATGATGACATAGTAAAGTGAACAGATATGTATGAACAATATGACACAAGTTATGATTGATTTACTAGTTCTGGTATTTAATAGAGTAGGACTAAGCATAATAGAGAATTGAGTTGTACAACTGAAGGAATTATTTTGGGAACAAAATAAATACTTAGTCATGGTTATCAGACATTCTAAGTTATAATTGGACAAGGATGTGAGAGCATGAAGGACGAAAAAGGATAGTTTTACAATCATCAAGGTATAAATGAACATCTTATCTAGCACAGATAAGTGAGCAATGTAGATATGTTTTGTGAGCAATATATGTTGATTCTAAATATTGTGAAGGAATCTTACATGGTATGTAAGATTTATGTGATGCTAAATCTAATATATGTTAAGAGATAGTGTGAGTTACAATAGTAAGAAAGTATTGTATGTATACTTATTCTTGTGAAGAACTCTATTGTATAATTGCATGTTAGGGAAGTGGGATCTTCTTCCATACATTTTATTTGATCTATCAACTCCTAACATGGTTGAAGTGACACCTAATAGGGTTGAGGCTTTTAACAAGACCTATTCCTCTAACAAGGATTTGAGACAGTCTATGACAATGGTCGATATCCTTAAAAAGATTCTATTGTTTAGTGGATCATCTAGTGGGTATCATCCCTATGTTGGGCTTTTCCATTGGCTAGGGTTCCCTAGTTAACAAATAATGGTGTTATGAGTTCTCTTTGTGTATGATTATATTTACTATTTAGCATTGTAGGTTTACTTTCATATGCAAGCTATAAAGTAAGAAACAATATTTAGTTGTCGGCAAAATTTTGTAGGATATTGATTTAGCCCCCCCTCTTAATATTTTTTTTATTTCTAACACCCTAAGCCTAATTTAAACCCTAACCCTAATTCAAATTATAACTCTAACTATAACCCTAACTATAACCCTAACCATAACTCTAACTCTAACTCTAACTCAAATTTTATCCCTAACCCTAACCCTAACACTAAATCTAACCCTAAATCTAACCTTAATTATAACTCTAACCCCAATTCTAACTCTAACCCTAATTTTAACCCTAACACTATCTCTAGCTCTAACTCTAACCCTAACCCTAAACCTAAATTAAACCCTAACCCTAACTCTAATGAACCCTAGCTCTAGCTGTAACTCTAACTCTAACTCTAACTCTAACTATAACTCTAATCCTAACCCTAACCCAAGCTCTAAATTTAACTTGAACCCTAACTCAAATTCTCTCCCTAACCCTAACCATAACACTAACTATAACCTTAGCTTGAACATTAATTATAACTCTAAACCTAATTAAAACCCTAACCTTAATTTTAACCCTAACACTAACTCTAGAACTAACTCCAACCTTATCTATAACAACTCTTACTTGAATCTTAACTCTAGCTATAGCTCAAATCCTAACCCTAACACTAACCCTAACCCCAACTCTACCTCTAACTCTTACTTGAACCCTAACTCTTTTCTAACTCTAACTCTAACTCTAATCCTAAACCTAACCCCAACTGTACCTCTAACTCTTGCGTGAACCCTAACTCTAACTCTAACCCTAACTCTAACCCCAATTCTAACACTAACACTAACTCTAATCATATCCCTCACCCTAATGCTAATAGTAACTCTGACTATAACCCTAAGGCTACCCCTAACTCTAATCCAAATTCTAACCCTAACTCTAACTCTAACTCTAATTATTACCCTTACTTTAACTCTAATTATAACTCTATTTCTAACTCAAACCCAAACTCTAATTCTAACCCCAACCTTAACCCCAAATCTAAACCTATATGTATTTGTAACGTTAATTCTAGCCCTAACCCTAACCATGACTCTAACTCTAGCTCTAGCTCTAACTCTAGTTCTACTCTTAACTCCAACCTTAACCCTATATAACCCTAACTCTAATTTTAATTCTAATTATAACCCTAACCCCAATTCTAACCTTAATCCTAACCTAATTCTAACCCTAACTATAACTCTAATTCTAACTATAACCCTAACTACAACTCTAACTATAGCTCTATTTCTCACACTAACCCTAACCCTAACACTAATTCTAACCTTGATTCTAACTCTATCATTAATTCTAACCCTAGCCCTAATTCTAATTCTAATTCTAACTCTAAATTTAACTCTAACTCTACCCCTAACTCTAACTCTAACTCTAACTCTATCTTTAATTCTAACCCTACCCTTATTTTAACCCTAACTCTATTTCTAAATCTAACTCTATCCCTACCTATAACTATAATTGTAATTGTTATCCTCACCCCAATGCTAACCCTACACCTAATTCTAACCCTAACACTATATATAACTCTATCTTCAACCTTAACCTTATACCTAATTCTAATCATAACCCCAACCCTAATTCTAACCCTAACTCTAACTCTAACTCTAACACTAAATCTAATCCTATCTCTAACTTCTAACCCTAACACAAACCTATCTCTAATTTTACTCTAACTCAAACTTGAACCTTAAAACTGTAACCCTAACCCTAACCCTAACCCTAATTCTAACTCTAACCCTAACTCTAACTCTATCTCTATCTCTATGTCTAACTATAAATCTAAATGTAACCTTAACCCTAATGCTAACCCTAAATCTAACCGTAGCCCTAACTCTAATTCCAACCCTAATTGCAACCCTAACCCTAACTATAATCCTAACTTTAACTCTAACTCTAACCCTTATTCTAACTATAATTCTAAATTCTAACTCAAACCCTAACTATATTTTTAACCCTAATTCTTACCCTTACCCTTACCTAACCCTAACTCTAACTCTAATTCTAAACCTAACCATAACTCTAATTGTAACTCTAATCTTGACCCTAACTCTCTAACCCTAACAGTAGCCCTAACCCTAACCCTAACCCTATCATAATTTTAATCTTAATGGTGACCCTAATCGTAACCTTAACTCTAACCCTAACCATAACTCTACTCCTAAATATAACATTTTAGGCAACAATATCCTTAGAATAAAAATGAATTAAAGTGATGCAAATAAACACCATATATATAATTAAAAAATAAAATGTTGAAGAATAATTTTATAGTAGGCTTATACGACTACAATTCTATAGTAATGTTACACAACTATATTTAAAAATGAATAAATAAATCGATACTAACCTTATAAAAATAGAAAAATTTAAAAATACTTTTCCTGTTGCACTATGACTGCTACTAGCTTATATATATATATATCACCAAGAGTAATCATTCTCAAGGTGCCTACTCTCATAAATCTCAACTACTATTAAAATAACTTTGAGATTACATGAAAATAAACGCTTCAAGAATGATTTCTCTTAGATATGTGTGTGTGTGTGTGTGTGTGTGTGTGTGCACGCACGCGCGCATGTGTGCACACTAGTGTACATTTTATTGAACCATGCTCCTTCACCTAAAATCCAAAAATAAAATAAACTTTGACCATATATTGTATTCCTCAAATCAAGAAGATAAGTTACTCAAGTGCAACTCTTCCCAAAATTGCCACAAAAGCACCCATCCCATAAGAAAGTCTAAATCCACTCATTCAAAAAGTCAACCAAGTAAATGAGATTAATATTAAATATAGAATTTTCCAAAAAAAAAATGCGCTATCTACACGTGCACATGACAATTCACATGTTTATAAAAGATAACGGATCTTAAAAATCAAGATCATGTACATTTTATTGAATCCATGCTCTTTTGGATAATTTCAAGAACATAAAATAGAATCTGAGCATGTGTTGTATTCTTTAAATGAAGAAGATAAGTTACTCGAGTGCAAGCAATAAAATTTCTGAATTAGAAGACTATACCAACTCATTCATGAAAAAATAGATAAAATAAAATTTTCCTGTTTCTTATCAAGAGAAAAGATTAAGTACTTGGAACATATCTTTTCCCTTTTATTGTACTTGCTAGATTTGTTCTTACTAGTTTTTGCAAATTCTAAACCACTTATATAGAATATAAATATGAATTCAGTGAATTGAAGAGACTACATCTCTATCCATTTAACAACTAGCTACCACTATTGATCTTCTTGAATACCAAGGCAACATAACTCATTACAGTAGATAGTTGCAGAATAATATGGGTTCTCATTACTAATTTTCATTAAGACATCAAGAATTTCATAGATAAGTAACTGGTCAAGGTATAATAACAAACATTGAATCTAAATGTCAAGCTTTTCATGGTTAAATTTAGTCTTCTATTTATAGATCCCAGGTTCATGTACCTTCTTTTTAATTCATCATGGTAACAATTTAGCCTTCCAATAAAATTATCAAAAGTGTAATATATTTTTAGGCATTACCTTCAATTGCTCTTGCAATGTTGTGTCACAAAGTATTGGTTTGAATTTCTTTACTAATTACCAATAATGTTGTGTTTTCATTCACATCCTATTCAAATACACAACATTCCAATGTTATGAATTGCTATTTTATATCTGCTAGCATATTTTTAGTAAAACTATGATAACTCTCTTTGGCCACGATGGAAACATCAACAAAGAGAGGATCGACACAAGTAGAGGAGTGCCACTCTTCTCACATAGAAATTTTTATGAAAGAAATTTCATACATAGGGATTCCTTTAATATTCACTCATGGTTTGATGTCCAAAATGGAATTGATGGGAGCATACACAAAGGATGGCAATAACTGATGGTGGTTGGCATGCATGGAAAAGAAAGAGGGTCTATATCAGATGGCTTGAACATCACACACTAAGTTTCAAAACATTAAATAGTCAAAGTTGACTTATTTTTTCTAAGCTTAATTTTCTCCTCAATATGTGATGTTTAAGGAGCACCTATCTATTCTATTTCTTAGCATTAACCTCGCATGATGTACATTTTCCTTCCTTTCCCAAGTTGTCAACAAATTCGATAGATGGTATCTTCGAATCCCAATCATTTCTTTAGCAAGTCCATAATATTTGTTTATGTTATTAAGGATAAGATAGAATATAGTGTGTTTTGAGTTTAATCTACATCAGTATAACAATCGTGCTTGAATAATGTACGAAACTATAGTTTACCTACATGGATTGTGTAGCAAAGGATAAGAATACAAGAAAAATGGGTAGTCTTCTTTAAAACATCTTGTAAGACTACCATGGAAATCATAAATAAGTTTCCCTACAACTTCTTCTTCCCAACTGCATAGTATCTAATGCCCTATTCAATGGTTCTTATCCAATTCTCTTTCATTCTAGTTTTCTTCTATTTTGGGGAATTTTCCTATGCATGAGGATGTCATAACTCATTTCTTTTTAACCGATTAAATTGTTATTATTATTGCCACATGGAAATATTTAAAAATTCTTCATCTTTTATTAAACTAAAATAAAATCATTCTATTATTGTTTCCATTAAGAGTTTAAGTTGTCAATGATTTAGCAAGTTTTTGGAAGTTTTCTTAAATACTCATTGAGGAGTGAATAGTATTGACCGAGAAATTCAATTTTTTTTTAAAATGTCTCTAAAATGTTGATAAGAATTTATCTATTTTATTGGTGGTATGGAGAAGTTGGGAAGATCTTTGATGTTTTGGATTCACAATTTAGTTGGTTATTGTAACTAACTCAAGATTTCTTTAGTGATAGGAAAACCTTGCACAAGGTACAGAGGGATTAATTTTACTTGTAGCAATTTTGCCTGCGAGGTAGAATAACTGGTGTCTCTCTGTGTGCCCTTTTTCCATGGCTATTCTAAGTGGCCTTCTTGCCATCTTGCAATGGCTATCATGGAAGGAAAGCAGGATGTATCAGAACTATGAATACAATTTCTATATTTTTTATTCTATATGTTCTATTATAAATTTAATCCTTTCATTGTTACTCAAATGACTAGAAATAATAAATGGATTTTAGCTATGATGCTATGTTATTTCTTTCATTGAAGTAGGGGTGAGCCTTTGAGAAATAGTACTTACAGTTCAAGCTTCTTGGTCCTTAGCCCTCCATTTCTTTTACAACTGTTGTTGAAGGGATTTTGCTTTCTAAGAATATGTCATAGACAGGGCCACAATTGTGATGTTTCTTGGGATTATTAACACTATGGTGATACTATAAAGAGGAGAAACTCCCATAAAACATAAATGACATAGTGTACATGACTGATAGGTTGAAATATATCATAGACAAAATTGGGGTTGATCCTCCAAGCTTCTCTATTGTAGTGGATTGTTTTTGTAGATGCCATTAGAAGTTTTCAAGAACAGTGAGTTGATTAAGTGCTCCAGTTGGACATACATCAAGAAATGCAGAATCACAGCTATAGAGTTGTTATGTTTGGAGGATGTACATAAGTTTAAGGGATGAAAGAAAAGTGGTGGCTTATATCATGCTCATCCCCCTCAAGGAACCTTTGAAAAGATTACTCTTTTGATAAAATATTGATGGATAAAAATCAAAAAGACAAAGACATGGGAGGGGAAGAGGTTTGAGGAGACAAAACCCACATGACTTTGGGTGCATTTATTGATAATCTCCTAGTAATCTAGGTTTGTCATCACTTAATTCTCACTATCAAATCTTGGTAATTAGTGTTTATGAACCTTAGACATAATCACATATCTTTAGAAACATCATAATATTTGAGAGTTTTGTTATTGATGTTCCTCCATGAAAATTTTGATTTTATATCTGGTTATCACATTGATTGAATATTTCTACGAAACCTAACTACCATATTCTCAGTGATGAATCACTAGTTTTAGGAGTTGGGTACAAAATGCTAATTTTGTTAAACCTTTTGTGAAGTTTTATTAACCTAGACACTATTGAAAGTTAGAAAAACCAACAACATATGCTTGCTAAAAAGAAGAACTTGCATATTTAATTAGACCATAACTGCAGACAATGATCTTATTGCTTTCTCTTGCTAGAAGATAGAGATATACCTCTAATTGCTTTATTTTTGAAGATTTAGTGTTATTATTCTATTCTAGTGCCTACATTTCAAATTGTAGCCTTGATAGCGTCATGTTCTCAATTTTCTATTAAATACTTTTAGAACATATAGTTCTAAACTTGTAAGTCGATGTTTAGCCATCAATTGAGGTCTTAATTGGGAATCTACTTATTTATTTAGGTCAGTACCATCATAGCTATTGGCTTGACCTCATTTGAGATTAGTCATTTAGTAAACAATAATAAATATCATTGGGAATTTCAAAGCATTGACTTCTATTTTATGTTGGTTACAATGAGAAGTTCTAAAGTGAGATTGAGATGAAACTAGACCATTAGATATGTTTTGTTCTATGAGGATTCATGAACTATTGTGAAATTTTGATGTACTTATCCCTTGATTTGTGAGAGCTTCATGTGTTGAAATAGAATATGATTCTTGATGTGTGTGTGTGTGTGTGTGCTTCTTGGGATTAGACAAAATATTTCTTTTGTTTCTTAATATGCACTTTATGTAATTATCTTATAAAAGAGTTCCAAGATATGTTAGGCTTCTTTAGATGTTTTTATTTCTAACAAGAGTTATATTGGATATATGCTTTGATGCTGAAATGATTTAATGTGTAATTGATGATGTCTTATACTGATTGAGTGATGGTTTCACATGGCATGTTTTGACGATGCTATATATTGAATTTCTTATGATGCCTATCCTACATGTGTCACATGCATATATGAGGGTTATGATGTGAATTGGAAATAGGGATGATAAATTTCTATGATAAGATTGACCCAATTATGTGGTTTTGTGAATGTCTAAGTGGTTGTGAATGGTTTTAGAACATGACTCCTTTTAACCACATGATTCCATTACCACTCTTGGTTTTACCTGGTTAGACTTACTCAATGTTGGACTAGATATCTTTCATGTTGAGAAATATTCTAGGGAAGCTTTATAGCTTCTTGATAGGGTCATAAAGCACTCCTACAATATTCTCGCCCTTATGTTTCTTGAGCAAGTTCTAGAACTTATTTCAGCATTGTCATCCAATTTAAACCATCTTGGTATTTTGGTATCTAGTATCTAGTAAATATATTTCTTTTAAATTTAATAATAATTGAGAATTTATGTTGACTGGTCAATATTCAAAGAACCTTAACTCTCGTTGAATTTTGTGTATTTTATGGAGATTGCTAATGTGGCATTGGTTTTGTAGGGGCAGTCTTTACATATGGTATTAGAGCTCTTGGTTTCACATACAAACCTTTAGTTCACTATGCTATACACACAATCATAAGTCAACTAGCTTAATTTATGTTATATGAGTTGATGACATGGGTTGCATGGTGTGTCTTCCAGTTATGATTATTCTTACATAGAAGGATATGATGCACCTTGTATATCTCATGATTTTGGGTTGACCTTGCATTCTTTAAAAGATTTTCAAAATGCAAAACTTTTGAAATGATTGGTCATCTACATACCTCATATCATTATGACTATATTTTGATTTAAAATATGTGATGATATAATATGCATATTATTGTATTATACTTGAAGTATTTATTTCTTTTCATGTCTGATGCAAGAAGGGTGTGAATTTCTATTAACTGCTGAGATAGTCAATGAATGGTTGACTTTTGCACTAGGCTATGATTGCCTACCAAATCAAGACTGGGCTTGTGATAGAAAATAAAAATTTCCTTTATTGTGTAAATAGTATGTGGTGCACATGTGGTCTAAGATTTATTTTTTAATGCCAAATTAATGTGGTTCATTAATAACCTAGTATGATAAGTAGGAAGGATGTTATGGATTTCATTTGCAAAAGTATTGCATGTTCCATTATGCATTTAGAAATGTCTGATTATCAAGATATATTGCATATGATGCATGTGAAGTTTTTTATGTTCTTAGCGGTCCTTGGACACAAGGTGTCATTAATCATCCACTCCCTCTCGGTGACTAGTGAGAGTCATTGTTCTTTATGTCAATTGGGTTCATTTGATTATACTTAGTTTTTATAAACTTTGATGTGATGAGGGGCTAGCTTGAAAAAAAAAATTCTTATGATCACCTAGCCACCGATTTCTTTTGTGAACTATCTATTGTGACTCTTGTTCACTTTTATTTTATTGGTTTTGAGAATTTTGAATCTTGATTTCTTTGATCTTGAGGTGGCTAGGGTGTGTACCTTTATGATGCTAGTCTTGCATTTTGAAGTGATATCATCTATCATGATTTAATGTGGAGCAATGATAGGATGCATAAGGGAGTAGATTGTGAAGAACACACCATTCTTTCTTTTGCATTTACTTTAATTTTTTTTTTAAAAATTATTTTGGAATGCTTACTTTCCGATGTGGGTGCCAAATGTGGACAGTTAGGGAGGGATAGAAGTGGTGCTTTCATTTTTCACTCTATCTACCAGTGTAACACTAGTACTAAAAAGAGATTTGGCCAAAGCTATGTGCATACATTTATTTGATATGCTTGCCCATGTTTTATCTCCTTGCAACATCCATAATTATGGCTACTTGGACATATGTGGGAATCAGTATGTTTCATGGCTACACTAGATACCTCCTACTTTTTTCATTATTAGGAAATTCTAGGTTTGGAATTATATGGGTTAGATAGGATCTGAAATAAAGTATCTTTTGTACTTTATGGCCATTGTCAGCTTGGGAATTCTATGTGTTAAGAAGGATCTCAAGAAAGTGCATTTTGTATTATCTGGGCATTAGATGATTATAGGGTTGGGTATTCTATGTGTTAGGTAGAATCCCAAAGAAGTGTAAGGCTTCATGGTTGGGAAATAAAAATTTCAACAATATTTTATGTGATGATTGAATGGCATGAAGGTCATACACCACAACTTGAGGTTATATGTTGGTTAAGCACATTGTGGTGATGAGATGGGCTTGAGGGCCTAGGTTGCAAACATGATAAAAAAATTTGGGTTTACTAATCCTTGCACACTATTGGTGAGCATACACAGAAGATTTACTTAATGGTGTGGATCCTATGGTAGATGGTATTACATTTGTATGATGTTCTTATTGTGCCATGTCCAATGTGTAGGTCAACATTTTCTATGATGCTCATCAAGGTATGCCACTTAAGATTATACTTAATAATTATTAAATCGTGCATTTTGATGGATAAATGACATGTAGGTCAACATCCCTGGATAATGTCATGTGTTACATTCTTAAATAGATAATTATTATTGCACCTATCATTTTCACATGTAAGTTAGAAACTAGAATGAATTTTCATAGTAATTGGAAGATATTTTATCTACTTGTTGATTCAACTATGTGTAGTCAACTTTTGACTAACTTGACTTGACTTTTGGCCTATGTGGCAAGTGTATGGAAATGGAGTCTTCCTATGAGACTGCAAAAGGGTACATGTATAGATCCTTTTCTTTTCTAATTTTGATAATATTTTTGCATCGGTGTTATGTATATGTGATGATCCACTATGCATGTGACTTCTACTTTATAGAAAGTTGTTGACTCATTTTATTTAGTCAACTTGGCCAATGAATGATGATCAACAATTTGGTCATCTTGAGTTACTTTTTTGACTCCTAGTTGATATGTTGTTTGACATAGACTTACCTATTAGGCACCCAACTTAGACCCTTTGGTTAAAATATGTGTTTGGGATTTGGTTTGATTATCTATTGATGTAGAACTTTGGGTCAATGTTTCTTGACACATTTGACTATGTGGCTATCTACTATTCATCTTCTTATCATATTGGTTAAATATATGTTGCTAATTTTGAGCTAAATGATGCTTTTGATGTAAAATGTAAAATTTTGAAAGCATTTAGATGCATAATGTTGATGTTATTGTGGATTTCATATGCTTCATGATGATTCAATTGACAATGAAATAGATGTAAGGTGATTACATTACTTGATTATGTTTCAAGGACACTAGCCTAATATTGTGGATTGTTACTCACTTACTGAGCACCACGTGTTAGATGGTATGTATTGTTGATTATATTTGTTACTTATAATTAAGGTGTGATTAATGATAAATTTAAAGGGGACCATTAACTCTTGATATTTATATTGATTAATTATCTTTCTAAGCTATTGACACTTGGAATGAGCTAAAAAAATATTATTAGTGTATGTGTATAATTATGGTAGGACATGGATATGAAGTACCTACTAGCATGGTCAAATCCATGTGATGCCAAGGTATGATAAGTAAGCACAGGTATGTGTGTGATATCATGTGATTTAAAGGTAATATGTTACTTAATTTTGAGAACCATTTAGATTTAAATAAGTATTTGATTTGATATTTCATGGGAAAATTAATTTGATTTATGGTATATTATGGTCTGATATTTGTGTTGTTCCTATAATGCAACAGAGGGAATGACACATCACTATAAAGGGGGAATATTCTCGAAGAGAGGTAATTCTAATCGTGTAAAATTGAAGGATGGTAATGGAATTCACACACTCACCTAGAAAAGTTTTAAAAATATATGTTTTTGCATCAAGTGCATGTTTAATTAGTTTAACCATGTTACTTCAATATGTGTTAGTATTGTCTTGAGAAGTTGTGTGCTCATTTTATTCAGATAAAAATGTGTGACTCTAGTAAAGTAGATGCATGAAAATATTATTGATTGTGATAGAATTTGAATGTGTGTAGATGCACTATTTAAAAAATAAAATTGGAAGTTATATTTCTAATCTTTTTAATATTTCTTCTTGAGTCTCAGTGGTTGTAATTTCAATCTCTTAAACACCTCTACATTGGGACGATGCATTTTATAAGGTGGGGAGGATGTAACCCATTTCTTTGTAACCAAGTAAATTCCTATTGTTATTACCACTTGGAATTATTTAAAAATTATTTCTCTTTTATTTAATTGAAATAATATCATTCTGTTATTGCTTCCACAAGTTTTTGGAATTTTTTTTAAATACTCATTGAGTAATGAATAGTATTGATCGAGCATTTCAAAAAAATTTCAAAAAACTCTTAAATATCGATAAGAATTTATCTATTTTATTGGTGGTATGGAGAAGTTGGGAAGATCTCTGATGTTTTGGATTCACAATATAGTTGGTTATTGTAACTAACTCAAGATTTCTTTAATGATGGGATAGGTTGAAATATTATGGAATGAAAGAAGGATGTATCAGAAAGTTGTGAATACAATTTGTTTTTTTTTTTTTGTATGTTCTATTATAAATTAAATGACTAGATATAGTAGATGGATTTTAGCTATGACGTTGTGTTATTTATTTTATCGAAGAAGGGGTGAGCCTTCGAGAAATAGTACTTACAATTCAAGCTTCTTGGTCACGCACTACCTATTGTAATGCAAACCCTTTCATTTTAGAGCAATGACCATTATCCCTCCATTTCTTTTACCACCATTGTTGAAGACGTTTTTCTTTCTAAGAATTTGTTGTAGAAAGGGCCACAATTGTGATGTTTCTTGGGATTGTTAATGCTATGGTGATACTATAAAGAGGAGAAACTCCCATAAAGCATGATGACATAGCATACATGAGTGATAGGTTGAAATATATCGTAGATGGAATTGGGGTTGATCCTCTAAGATTTTTGCTGTAGTGGATTGTTTTTGTGGATGACATTAGAATTTTTCAAGAACAATGGGTTGATTAAGTGCTCCAGCTGGGCATACATCTAGAAATCTAGAATCACAGGTATAGAACTATTATGTTTGAAGGATGTACAGAAGTATAAAAGATGAAAGAAAAGTGGTGGCTTATGTCATGCTCATCTCCCACAAGGAACCTTTGAAAAGATTATTCTTTTAACAAAATATTGATGGATAAAAATCATGAAGACAAAGACATGGGAGGGGAAGAGGTTTGGAGGAGACTTAACCTACATGACTTCGGGTGCATGTATTGATCATCTTCTAGTAATCTAGGTTCTTCATCACTTAACTCTCACTATCAATCCTTGGTAATTAGTGTTTAAGAATCTTATATATAGTCAGGTATCTTTACAAACATCACAATATTTGATAGTTTCATTATTGATGTTCTTGGATGAAAATTTTAATTTTTTCATCCAGTTGTCATATTGTTTGAATATTTCTACCAAACTTGACTACCATATTCTTGGTGATGAATCATTGGTTTTAGGAATTGGGTAGAAAATGCTAATTTTGTTAAACCTTTTGTGAAGTATTCTTAACTTGGATGCTATTGAAAGTTAGAAAAACCAACTGCATATGCCTACTAAAAAGAACAACTTGGATCTTTAATTAGATCATAATTGCAAATGATGATCTTATTGCTTTCTCTTGGAAGAATAAAAATATATGCTCCTAATTATTTTATTTTTGAAGATTTAGTGTTATTATTTTATTCTAGTGCCTACTTTGCAAATCATAACCTTGTTGGAAATATAGAAGGAGTAACTGAGAGGCAAGGGGTGAATCAGCTACTATAAAAATATATATCCTAGATCCCTTAGATGTCAGTACCAAAAATAAACTTTGAAAACTTAACACTTCTGATGCTCATCAAACACACATAAAATGTTGTAACTCGATAAACACTATAATTGCTTAGTAATTACTTAACATGTAAATCTTAAGATGTTATCAATGATTATCATTACTTTAATTTAGTTGCAAACATAGAAAAGAAATAGCATGAACATATTTGAAACCAAGATTTAATGTGGAAACCTAATTTGGGAAAAACCACCAATTACAACTAGTTACTATTTTTAACTCTTTTGGAGTGAGCCTTTTTAGGATCCAACCATGTTAAAGGTTACAAAACACACTATTGGGTGTGACTTTGTTAGAGGATTTAATCACCCTGCTAGGAGTGGCCTTGTAAGAGGTCTTTAGACCTTGTTAGAGGATTTAAAAATAGATATTAAGCCAACTCTATTAAGAGATTTAGATCACTGCTACAATGGTTACAGAGTAACAATGAGATGACCTAATTTATGATACAACTGAATTGTTGATTAAAAATCTCTATTCTAACTTGTATACTTGATCTCCTTCCTGATTGAATATATATTTTCAAATCCACAAGGATATTTAGCTTATCCTTTTGATTTGTTTCCTCTTAGCATCATCAAATCTTCCACTCATTCACTTCATATTTCTAATCCTCAACTTGACCTTATACTTATATCTTCCAAATTGTCAAGTAGGCTAGAATACAACTTAGAATAATTAAAATTCATCTTCACAGTCAACTAGTCCCATTAGATAAAACAATTAGACTCAATATGCCAAAATAAGAAAATCCTTCATTAGTCAGTCTTGCTTGATAGACACTAACTCATAAATGATTTTCCTATGTTAACCAAGTGAACTCAGTTAACACTGCATACTTGCACAGATCATTTGGTAACTAAGTGGGCTCAATTAACACCGGTTCCATCCAAAATTTCCTTCATTAACTGAGTGAGCTCAATTAACACTCATCATCCACAAACTTTTCTTTGATGCTCGAGTGAACTCGGTAGATATTGCCTTTCGATCTGGGAAAATTCTAGAATGCTTAGTAGACAAAAAAAAAGTCTCCAATACCCAAGTAAGCTTGGCATACACTAACTGATAATGATACGACATTTTGTGTAAAATCAAAGACAATACACAATTAATTAATTGTATTTAATAATCACCCTTTTTGACATTGATGACAACACAACATGTCATAACATAATGAAATTTTTGGAGCAAGAATAAAGTAAGGAACATATCCTTAGTTTAATTCTAACTCTCATCCATGAGAATTCCCTCGGTCAGTGTGAACTCTTTCTGCCTTCAGTTTCTCTCTCGTTCAAAAAACTTCTATATTCTTAAAATGTCTACCAAGTTCATTCTCCCTCTTTAACATCTCTTCACTACGACAACAAACTTCTTCTTCTTTTAAAAAAAAATTCTATGAGATATGATAGTATACTTGTCCCTCTTTAACAACACATGCCAAAGACAATGCTCGATGAAATTCAATGTGCCTTAAGTATTGATTCATTTGCAATATGCCCTTGTCAATATTGCATCAACTGATTGATCTTCAACATGCTCTGGTTGATGCATCACTAAAATTAATTTAGTGAGTTTTATATAGGGGAATGACCCCTAGCTTACCTCTTAGATATAGAAATACATCCTTAGGTAGTGGCTTGGAGAATATGTCTACAATTTCTTCTTTTGTGTTCACATATTTCAATTTGACTTCTTTATCCTACACCAATTATAGATTAAGAAGTGATATTTTATAGAAATGTGCTTTTTTTTGGTATGCATCACTGGATTCTTTGATATATTGATTGCATTGGTGTTATCATAGTATATGACTATTGGATCTTTGATCTCTATCTTTATACCTTTCATCAGTTGTTTGAACCAAACAATATTAGAACAATTAACTGCTATTGCCACATATTCTGCCTCTACTGTGGACTGAGAGATACAATTTTGTTTCTTACTTGTCCAGGACACTATTCTTTTACCAAGAAAGAATGCTCCACCACTAGTTCTTTTTTTATCATCAAGACTTCCTACCTAATCAGCATCAATGAATACCATAAAGTCCGAATTACCTCCTATTTTGTACCATAAACCATATTCTTCAGTACCTTTTAGATATCTCATGATTCTCTTGATTGCCATCATGTGATTTTCTTTGGGATTTTTTGT
Source organism: Cupressus sempervirens (assembly GCA_028749045.1). Classification (NCBI taxonomy): domain Eukaryota; kingdom Viridiplantae; phylum Streptophyta; class Pinopsida; order Cupressales; family Cupressaceae; genus Cupressus; species Cupressus sempervirens. The sequence continues at coordinate 1,013,241,091 of CM053785.1, forward strand.
GAATCTTGCCACCATACCAATTGCTAATGCAATATCAAGTAGTATGTGTACTACATACTGCAATTTTCCAATCATTGATCTATATGTGGTATGATCTACTTGTTTGGAATCATCATTCTTGGAAAGCTTATGTCTAGTAGACACAGGGGTTCCAACTAGTCTTGAATCTTCCATTTCAAATGTTTTTAGTATTTCCTTGATATATTTAGATTGAGTAATGTAGATACCATCTTTCTTTTGTTGAATCTGTATCCAACAAAGAATTTTATTTCTCCAAACATAGATATCTTAAATTCCTTACTCATTTCTTCTGAAAATGATTTGCACAAGTCATCATTTCCTGTGAATGAGGTATCATCAACAAATATTTTTGCCAACACAATCTTTTTATCTGGTCCTTCTTTGATATAGAGACTACTATTATCATTTGTTTTTTAAAAACCAATTTATACCAAGTAGTTATGAAGTTTTTTATACCAAGATCTAGGAGCTTTCTTGAGTCCATATAATGCCTTGTGTAACTTGCAGACCATGTCCCTTTTTCTAGGATCTAAAAAACCTTCTGGTTGTTTAATGTAGACTTCCTCATCAAGAATTCCATTCAAGAATGTAGATTTAACATCCATTTGATACACTTTAAATCCTTTGTGAGCTGTATATGCTAGTAAAGTTCTAACACCTAATTTTGCAACAGGAGCAAATGTTTCACCATAAGGTTTTGTAGATCCTTATGATATAGTTTGCTAACATAGGTTCTTTGGATTTGGAATGAGTTTTACTGATTTCATGATGAACTTCAGTATCAAGCTCATGTCCCACTGTCAGTGACTTGGGTCCTTCATACTGAGCTCAGTAGCTTCTGACTCAAGTCGTTTAGACTATGACTCAGGTAGCACTATTTGCAACTTGGTAACTATTGGATATTTTGGGGACTCCAAAGTTGAAGCCTCCTCTCTTCTAGATAGATTTGGTAGGGCATTAGGTTCATAGTAAACAAATCTTCTATAATCCTCAAGCTCTTTATTGCTTTCTTCTTCACTCTTTTCTACAAACTCATCAATTCTCACATGTGCACTTTCTATGATTTTATGAGTAGATAAATTCAAACATTTGTATGTTTTACTTCTGTAGGAGTATCCTAAAAATATGCCTTCATTACCTTTGGCATAAAATTTTCTTTTTCTAGATTCTTTCAAGATATAACATTTGCTACCAAATTCTTTCAAGTAACTTACATTAGGTTTGTAGCCATACCATAGTTCATAAGGAGTTTGATTTTAATCTTTCTTTTGTTTTACTCTACTTAAGGTATGAACTGTAGTTCTAATAGCTTATTTCCAATATTTGATTGCAATATTCTTTTCTATCATCAATGTTCTTGTACAATTCATGATGGATCTATTTCTTCTTTGAACTATGTCATTCTGTTGAGGTGTACCGGGGGTTGATACTTGTCTTTTAATTCCTTTTTCAATGCAAAATTCATTGAATTCATTGGAGATAAATTCACCACCTTTGTCTGATCTTAAACATTTCAATCTCTTACTAGTTTCTTTTTCTAGTATTGCCAAGTACCACTTGAATTTTTGAGAAGTTTCCAATTTTTCTTTGAGATACATTACAATCATCATTCTAGAATAATCATCAACAAAAAGGATGGAAAACTTTTCTCCATTGTGACTCTCTATTCCAACAGGTCCACATAAGTCTATGTGTACAAGCTCTAAGATTTCTTCTGAATGATAGTTCTTGCTTTTGAAACAAGTCTTTCCCATCTTACCAATTTGGCAACTTTTTCATAGACCCATATCAAGTTTCTTCAAATAAGGAATACCTCTAACTCTTTTATGTTTTCTTATCTTAACCAAATTATCAAATTTTACATGACATAGTCTTTTGTGCCACAACCAACTTTCTTCTACTTGAGCAATAAAACATGAACTTTTGCTAAGATCAAGATAAAATAGATTACCTTTTATTTGCTTGCCAGATCCAACTAGATTTCCTTTCCATCCAGTAGTTTGGCCTTTTCATCCACAAATTCTACTTTAAATCCAATGATATTCAACTGTGCTACACTCATTAGATTATGCTTAAATCCTTCAACCCAATAAGCATTATTTCATACAAGTTTATTAGTGAAAGAGATACATCTTTTTCCTTTTATGTTACAAGGTTCATTGTTTCCAAATCTAATACTACCACCATCATAATATTCCATGTGCTCAAACTTTGTTTTATCTCCAGTCACATGATGTAAACAACCACTATCAATAATCCATGTATCATTTTTGCTAACATGAGAGATAAGTGCCATCTTATTTCCTTCATCATCAGATTCATCTTTTACATCAATATATACCATTTCATCTTCACTATTATCAAAATCTTTAGCCATAAAACAAGATTTATTACCTTTTTCGTTGTAGTCCTTGTAGTTTTTTAATTCCTTCTTGCCTTTGCACTTTTTTTTTTCTTTTCATCCTTGTTTTCTCTTTTTGGGCACCTAACAGCAATGCGACCAACTTCTTCACAAGAAAAACATATTAGAGGAATCTTGCCTTTGTATTTTCCTCCACCTTTAGAATATTTCCTTATGAGTAGGGCTTCAACAACTTCAAGATCATTGTCTGAACTTACTTTTGTTTCTTCTTCACTTCCTGATTGATTGGCCTTTGATTTCTTACTCTTTTTCTCGAGTGAAAGTTTGGCTTCAAATGTAGACTCAATACCTTTGGAACTAGGAATATAGTTATCATAGTTATCCAACTCAAAAGCTATCAATCTTCCAACTAGAGAATCCAAAGATATTTTGTTATTTGGATCACATCTCATCTCTTCAATAACAGATAGTCTAATTGCATAAATAGGAAGAAGAGTTCTAAGTACCTTTCTTACAACTATTTTGTTATCAATGTCTCCTCTAGATGCTTTGATTGCACTCACACTTGCTTTGATTCTTTCCACATATTTTGCAATGTTTTCATCTTCTCTCATTTTCATTTGATCAAAATGACCTCTGAGAATTTTTGCTTTACCTCTTCTTACATTGTCATCTCCTCCATAAATGTCTTTCATTTTGGTCCACATTTCATCCATTGTTTTATAGTCTTTTACTTCATCAAATTTAGCATAACTAAGAGCATATGCAATATCAATCATCATGATGTTATGATTCTTCTTTTCACCAATGTCTTTAATTGATAATGTTCCAATAGGAGGAGATTGTATTTAGCATCAAAATATTTACAGCCTGAATCACTGATAGTAGAAAAATGTAACCTCGTAAGTCCTTGCCATGCTGCAAAGTTTTCTCTGTTCAACTTAGGAATCTCTCTTATATAAGACATCTTGATCTTTAGCTTAGGTCTTTGAAACCCTTTGTGCAAGCACCAAAAATTCTGATACCAATTGTTGGAAATATAAGAGGAGTAACTTAGAGGGGAGGGGTGAATCAGTTACTACAAAAATATATATCCCATATACCTTAGATGTCAGTACCAAAAATAAACTCTAAAAACTAAACACTGTTGATGCTTGTCAAACATAAATAAAATGTTCCAACTCATTAAACACTGCAATTTTTCTCAATAATTACTTAATATGAAAATCTTAAGATGTTATCACTGATTATCATTACTTTAACTTAGTTGAAAACATGGAAAAGAAATAGCATGAACACATTTGACACCAAGATTTAACGTGTAAACCCAATTTGGGAAAAACCACTTTTGAAGTGAGCCCTATTAGAAGCCAACCCTATTAAAGGTTACAAAACACACTATTAGGTGTGACCTTGTTAGAGGATTTAATCACCCTACTAGGAGTGGCCTTGTTAGAGGTTTTTAGAAAGTTCAATAGAATTTCCACCTTGTTAGAGGATTTACAAATAGTCGTTAAGCCAACTTTGTTAAGAGGTTTAGCTCACTGCTACAATGGTTAGAGAGTAACAATGAGATGATTTTATTTCTGATGCAACTGAATTGCTGATTACAGATCTCTATGCTAGCTTGTATACTTGATCCTTCCTAAACAAATATATCTTTTCAGCTTGAAAAGGATATTCTTCTCATCCTTTTGATTCACTTCCTCTTGGCATCATCAAATCTTCCACACATTCACTTAATATTTCTAATCCTCAACTTGACCTTATACATATATCTTTCATATTGTTAAGTCAGCTAGAATATAACTTAGAATAATTAAAATTCATCTTCACAGTCGGCTAGAACCATTAGATAAAACAATTAGACTCAATACATATGCCAAAATAAGAAAATCCTTCATTAGTTGACCCTACTCGATGGACACTAACTCAGAAATGATTTTCCTATGTTAACCAAGTGAACTCGATTAACACTGCATACTTGCACAGATCTTTTGGTAACCGAGTGGGCTTGGTTAACACTGGTTTCATCCAAGATTTTCTTCATTAACAGAGTGCGCTCAATTAACACTCATCATCTACAAACTTTCCTTTGATGCCCGAGTGAACTGGGTAGATACTACCTTCTGAACTAGGCATACTTTGGAATGCTTGGTAGACATAGAAAATTGTCTCCACTACCTGAGTGAGCTCAGAATACACTGATTGATAATGATATGACATTTTTTGTAACATCAAAGATAATACACAATTAATCAATTGTATTTAACAAGCCTTGATAGTGTCATGTTCTCAATTTCCTATTAAATACTTTTAGAATGTATAGTACTAAACTAGTAAACCGATGTTTAGCTATCAATAGAGCCCTTAGTTGGGAATCTACTTATTTATTTAGGTTAGCACCATCATGGCTATTGACTTGACCTAGTTTGAGATTAGCAATTTAGTAAAAACTAAGAAATATCATTGGGAATTTCAAAGCATCAAATTTTACTTTATGTTGGTTACAATGAGAAGTTCTAAAGTGAGATTGAGGTGAAAGTAGACCATTAGAGATGTTTTGTTCTATGTGGATTCATAAACTATTATGAAATTGTGATGTACTTATCACTTGATTCGTGAGAGCTTCATGTGTTGAAATAAAATATAATTATTTATATATATATATATATTGAACAAAATGTTTCTTCTGTTTCTTAATATGCACTAAAAGGAGTTCCAAGATATGTTAGACTTCTTGAGATGTTTTGATTTTGAGCAGGAGTTGTATTGGATATATTCTTTGATGATGAAATTATTTAATTTGTAATTGATAATGTCTAATACCAAATGAGTAATGGTTGTTTATGACATGTTTTGATGATGCAACACACTGAATTGCTTATGATGCTTATCCTACATGTGTTACGTGCATATATGAGGTTTATGATGTGAATTGGAAATGGAGATCATAAATTTTTATGATAAGATTGACCCAATTATGTGGTTTTGTGAGTGTCTAAGTGGTTGTGAATAGTTTTAGAATATGACTCCTTTTAACCACATTATTCCATTACCACTCTTGGTTTTACTTTGTTAGACTTCCTTGATGCAAAGCTAGGTATCTATTCTTACCCTTATGTTTCTTGAGCAAGTTCTAGAGCCTATTTTAGCGTGATCATCTTGTCTAAAGTATCTTGGTATTCTGTTATCTAGTATCTGGTAAATATATTTCTTTTAAATTTATTGATAATTAAGAATTTTATGATTTTTTTTTAATCGATTCTTAACATATAAATTAGTTTCAAAAAAATAGATACAAATAATTGATTATAATATAAAGTAGTTGAAAATAAAAGTATATTATTATTAATGATTCATGATTTTGTCAAGTTGAAAGGTTCTTAATGAGCTTACTATGGATAAAGTCTTGTTTACAATGAATACAAAACAATAGGTCTAGGATGTGATATATTTCATTATTTGATATGTGTGTTTTAATTCTAAATTATGGTCTAGATTTTATAATTTTATTTTACAAGATATTGTTAATTTTGTTAATGAAAATTATTTCAATTAATTTTTGATATATGAATTAGTTTTCAACATAAAAATAAAAAAAATATTTTAAAACATTTTATAATTATATAAAGTAGTTGAAATTTAAAAAATATTATTAATGGGTCTTTGTTTTGTTAAATTGAGTTTACTAAGGATCAAGTCTTGTTAAAAATAGGCTTTAGTTTATCTTCAATTAGATAAAAAGAATATCTTACATGTCAGTGATATTTTGTTTACATGTTAGTGATATTTTGTTTGCTTTCAAACCACACGAAATGTATCGAGCATAAAGCAAAAAAATGTCAAGGAAAATGTCATAGTCAAACCATGCCACAAGTTTTGGTTAAAATCTAGAATTATAAGTTGGACAAATTCTCAAAGACCATTTTTTATAATCTATGACAAAATTTTTGACGATGGTTTAATATGTGATGGAGGGGTTTCTAGACTTGACAAACTCCTTGTAAAAATGCCCCACTTCTCCCCCTCTATCACCATGGTGGACACCATTTATTATGCCATGAAAGACATAGGATACTCCAACATTTCTATCATGGTTACTGCAACCGGGTGGCCCTCTTTTGGCACAAATATAAAGGCCTCCATGCTACGGTTGGGAATGCCCAGACATACAACAACAATCTGATCAAACATGTGTTGTCCAACGAAGGGACGTCGATGAGGCCAGGAAAGAGTATCGAAACATTCATCTACACTCTTTTCAATGAGGACCAGAAGATGGGAGAGTACGAGACTGCCAAGAACTGGGGCCTCTTCTACCCTAACAAGACAGTCATGTATCCTCTCCTCTTTCCTTCCACCTTCTCTAAAATGGTAACCGTACTCTTATATTTTAAAATACAAGACTAGCCTACCTAGCCAGTTCGTTCGACATGGTTGGGTATGGTTGGCATGTGATCATAAACCATCATACCTTGTACCTCACTGTCATGATTGGCATATTAATTATATCAGCTTCTTTGTCTGTGGTTCAGGAGGGGAGTGTAAGTTTGGAAAAAAATAATGACATTTTAAACTAGCTTTTTGTCCTGAACCTGAATGGTAAAGTTTCAGTGTAATCATTTTTATGAAGTAATTTATTTTGTTTGAAATAATAAAGTAGTGGAGAGTAAAATATTGTATAGTAAAACATTATTTTTGTAAATTGATTTTAAATATATTGATGGTATAATGGTTAAACTCTCCAATCGATATTTTGGAATAACTTTATGCAATTTAGTAGATATTCTATTAGTTATGTTCAGACAACACTTTCCACTAATAGTTTTGGTCTTTTTACTAGTGGTTGTTTGAATATGTATGCTCGTATCTGTGTTGGGTTTGGGACACTATTTTTTGATCTTATGGACAGAGTGGGGTGTTGGTAGTTTTTTGTAGTAAATGTGTTGTTAATGATTTAACCATGGTTATGTGCTGACGGCTAGCCCCGTTGTTTTGATTGCTATTAATAAAAAAAATAGAATGATGGATTCCATGTTTTAGGCTTTTTCTTCTGATTTGGTTTTTAAATGTTGAATTTCAAAGACCATAAATTTAGAACAAAGATGCAAACATTGAGTGTTGTTGTGCATGTGAAAATATTGAGTGCTAATATCATTAATTCCTTATGAGGTAATGGTATTAGTCACCATCTTTAAAAAAAAAAGAAAAACAAATATTATATATTGTACATCAAAGAAATTTAATTTTGAAAGGCAATGAGAAATAAGGTAAAGATCTATTGAGATTATAGTAGATTCAACTAAAATATTTATTAGTTCATGTTAAGAACTATTGCGAAGGCTATAATGTTTAAACAATGATTAATCTTTCTTCCTTTTAGCTAATCAAATTGCTAGCTTTTGCATACATCTCTTTTCTATATTTTTTATATTCAATTTACATATTTTTAAAGTAAAATATTGATATGTACATTATTATGGTAATTTTTGGCCGAGGCCTTCTTAGATAGCAAGGCAATAGAACACACAACTTGTGAGTACTGGTCAATGCAGGATACTATGTATGGTTAGCAATTCAAGGCTAAATTGGTGGGGGAAATGAGTCTAGTTGTAGGTTTCAAGCTAGTAGTATCTCCCAGGTAGTTAAGCTAGTGGCCTCTATTCTTTCAAAAAAATTGTCCCCTTTGGTAGCTTTCAAATTTATCAACACGTGTAAAGATGTCAATTAGCCATGGAGTTGAAACAAGCATGAAAATTAAGCTTGAAAAATATGTCAACTTTGACTATTTAACACTTTTAAATTAGGAATCAAGGCTTAGTGTGTAATTTGTAAGCTGTCTAAAATTAAGTGAGGAATGAAATTATTCATTGTGTGTCTATCACTCCTCTAGCTTCTCTACATTATTTATATGTTTGATAAGTTGCATGCTCATAAGAGATCGTCATATTGTATGTTCTATAGAGGAGGGATACCCAAAAATATTACACGGGATCCTATGATTAACAATTGTAATAGTTTCATAGAATGTATTACTTGTAATTGTTGTTACATATGCTCATGCTATGTTGAGATTAATAAATAAATGTGAATATGATGAGCATCACTTTATAAACCCATATTTACATATTATTCATCATAAGACCCACATGAAAAAACCTTTCAACTCAAGCCTCCAATGCCAGTAAAGAACATAGAGATCATAAAAGACCCATAAGATAAGCAATTAGCTAGGGTTGGATTAATTAGAAGTTAATAATGAGCTCCATATTTTTAATAGAGCTACCTTATCATATTTCAAATTGTCTAAATTTTTTTTTGTTGCTACATCACAATCTCTCATATTTTTAAAATTGCCCTTGGACATTACAATAAATTTTGACATGCTTGTAGATAAGTTACAATTCCAAAATTCTCTACAAATTAGTGGCCTTCTTTTGACAATAGAATGAAATGGGTGAGACATGCTTATATGGTGTGTACCCCAAGCTTAACACCAACAACCCCAAATTCATGGTGGAATATATAATATGAACTGTTGACCAATTTACTATTGATGTTTGAACTCTTCATCCACTAAATACAAACATAACAAAAAATAAAAACTAAAACCTAAGTATATCTTACAAGTTTAGCCTTTCCTATATTTAATTTAAGAGATGAATCTTCATAAGAAACATAAATAAAAACATAAAATGAAATAGAACTAAACATTAAGAAATCAGATTTTCTATATTTAATTCAAGCACTGAATCTTCATGAGCAATAAACATAAAAGAAAATAGAACTAAAAATTAGCCAAGCGGATTTTCCTAGATATAGTTCAGCCAATGAATCTTCACAAGCAATATAAATAAAACACAGCCAAATGTATGCGTGCGATTAAGTGGGGAGTTGTGAATCAAGGATTTGTATTAAATAAATGTATAAGGAAAGAGTGTAGAAACATCAAAAAAATTAAAAAATTTGTAGATTGAAAAGTTGTAGAAATAGAGTTATAATCTCTTGCAGATAAGTGGTGTTATGAAGAAAGTAGATGTTGGAAGATCATTTGAAGTAGAACAAAAATGATAGGCAATTGTGACAGCTTGTGAACATAAAGAGTACCCACCTTTGAGATTTCCCATCATAAAAAGATACTACCTTTCATAAAGATTCTGGATCAAAGTCATTGTGCCTACAATTTCAAAAACACAAATTTAACTCTAGATCATTTATACATTAATGGAAGCAAAGAAAATATTGAATTTCATTTGTTTCTCAATGTATTTGGTGTGTACATGGATATCATCAACAAGTTTGAGTAAACATGATAAGATCTCTTGTACACAAACCATCTAAACTGGATTCAAAACACCACACCAGTAATAATGGGACCTGGATCAAATTGACCTCATTGCAATAAGTTGGCACAAAACAATGAAATAAAAAATCCAACCTCCTACACCTCCTCAAAAATCATCATTACTGGTGGTCTTGCCCCAAATTTACCCACAAAACCAAAACAATTAGGAAACCTATCAGACATCTTTCAAGCCTAGTCAACATGTCATGTTGTTCCACATAACATCATAAGTAGTGTTACAAAGAAGTTAAGTCCAACCAATAGACCCAACTTAAAAAACCAAAATAAAAATCCTTCCAAATTCAATGATATAAGAACTAAATGTAAAATGAAGGCCCAAAAAATCAACAATTGGTGCAATCCCAAGAGTTTCCATCCAACCCAAATGGAGAAATAGAAAAGCACAAATTGACTTCATGCTTGTGAAATAGGGGTCTAGGAGCCTCTTGTAACCTACACATCCTTGCATGTTTTGGTTGTGAATTGGTAAGGTTGTATGAATACTACATGAATCTTGGCTTCTTAGAATTCTATGCAAAGGAGATAAAAATCTAGGAATTTTAAAAAATAATTTTTTGACAATCCTCAGACAATGGCTTCAAAGAGTACCATGTCAAAATAATTATGGTGACTTGGCATGGCATAATTTGAACCTATGACTCAAGAGCATGTAATATAGAAGGTATTAAGATCTCTAACCCCAAGATGGAATACTGTAGCAATTATCATGGAAGAAAGCAAAAATTTAGCTACCATGGAGTATGATGAGCTGGTTGGATCTCTCATATTACATGAGGATAGAATAAGGGGCATGTCTACCAATGTTAATGAGAAGGATTTTTCTTCCCAATTGAAAATTTCAAAGAATGATGGTGCTAGCAGCAACAATAACAACAACAATGACTTAGGAAGGGGTCAAAATCATAACTATTCAAGAGGAACTAGAGGAAGAGGAGGTGCTCAAGGAGGAAGAGGTAGAGGAAAATTTGATAAAAGCAACATCCAATGCTATCATTGCAATAAGTATGGACATTTTGAGAGAGTTTGTAGATTAAAATCAAGTAACAATAATGCCAATTATGCTCAACAAGATGAGAATCCTTCCTCAAGTAATTCATCTTTGTGTTATGTGAAAGGTGAGAGTAATGTGAATGATTTTTGGTATTTAGATTATGGATGCTCTAACCATATGTCTGGTAAGAAGGAATTTTTTTCAAAGCTTGATGATGGTTAAAGATCCAATGTTACTCTTGGTAATAAAAATACAGTGGATGTTGTGGCCAAATGAGCCATGGATGTTCAAACAAAGGAAGGTATGAAAAGTGTTTAGGATATTTATTATAGTCCCAAATTGAAGCATAATTTATTGATTGTTGGGTAGCTATTTGAGAAGAATTCTAGAGTGGTATTTGAGAACATGAAATATACTAGTGATTACAGTTGTTCCTATGACAAAGAATAGGATGTTTCCTTTGAAGTTTGGTGAAAATGACAATCATCTTGTCAATATGGCTTATGAGGATAAAAGTTGGTTGTAGCAGCTTAGCTATGGCCATTTGAATTTCAATAGTTTGAAGAATCTAACATCAAATGCATTGGTTCTTGGATTGCCTAAGGTTGAAGAGCACAAACAGATTTGTGAAGGGTGTGCAAAAGGAAAACATGCAAGAGAATCATTTCCAAAAGTCAATGCATAGAAGGCCCAACACCCACTTCAACTTATTCATTTATATATTTGTGGTCCAATGCAAACACAAAGCTTGGGTAAGTCATCATATTTCATTACTTTCATTGATGATTACTCATGCATGTGTTGGGTGTATTTTTTGAAGACTAAGGATGGAGCCTTTGATACATTCAATAGGTTTATAGCTCATGTAGAGAATGAGAAAGGGAACATGATCAGATGTTTGAGAATAGGTCGTGGAGCAAAGATTTTCTCAAAATATTTTTATAATTTTGGTGAGATGAATGGGATCAAAAGACAACTCACAACTGTATACACACCCTAACAGAATGGAGTGGCTGAAAGGAAGAACTATATTGTGGTAGAAATGGCAAGGAGCATGTTATAAACCAAGGGTTTGAAACATTCTTATTAGGCTGATTCAGTTGCTACATCAGTATATATTCTCAATGTGAGTCCTATAAGTGCCCTAGACAAGATGACTCCATATGAAGCATGGTATGAGAAAAGGCCTAATACAAATTATTTTAAAGTTTTTAGTTGTTTGGTTTATGTTTGCATCCCTAATCAGAATAGGCAAAAGCTAGATGCTAAAAGTGAATCATGTATTTTTTTGGGCTATAGTGAGGAAAGGAAAGCTTACATATTATTCAATCCTATTACTAATAAGATTGTTTTTTTAAGAGATGTGATTTTTGATGAAGGGGGAGTTTATGGTCATCAAAAAAATAATGTTGAAAAGAAAAAATTAATTTTAGATGATGATGTCATTGCTGATAATAATAATGAGCAGCCAACTAACGGTTCTATTTCAAGATCACCAATCCCACCAAGAAACCCCTCACCAATCCCAAGACCAAGTCCATCCTCAAGCCCTCAAAGAAAGGTAAGAAGATTGAGTGATATCTATGAGAGGTGTCAAAATCAAGCACATGAAGAAGATCCAATAGGTGATATAGTAGATTTTGCATTACTTGCTAAAGCTGATTTTGAGCCATCATGTTTTGAAGATGCATGTGCAAATGAGATTTGGATGCAAGTAATGAATGAAGAGATGGATTCCATTCATAGGAATGAGACATGGGAGCTTTTCGTTCTTCCACATAAGAAGAAGAAGATTGACACAATATGGGTCTATAAGACCAAGTATAATAGTGATGGGAGTGTTGAAAGACACAAGGCAAGATTGGTTGCTAAAGGTTTCACTCAAAGGTATGTCATTGATTATGAAGAAACTTTTGCACCAGTAGTAAGACTAGAAACTATTAGGATGCTAATCTCTCTTGCAGCTCAAAAGAAATGGAGTATTCATGACATCGATGTGAAAGGTACCTTCTTAAATGGGTACTTAGAAGAAGAGATATCTATGGGATAGCCACAAGGTTTTGAGATTCAAGGAAAAGAAGATCATGTGTACAAGTTAAAGAAAGCTTTGTATGGACTCAAGCAAGCACCACATGCATGGTATGCAAGAATTGATAGATATTTTCAGCAGAATGGCTTCCAAAGAAGTAGGAGTGAACCTGCCCTTTACTATAAACAAGAAGGTAATGATATTCTCATTGTGAGTTTGTATGATGATGATTTCTTATATATGGGTAGTAGTTCAAAGATGAAAGATGAATTCAAAGTTTCTATGATGAATGAGTTTGAGATGAAAGATTTAGGTCTCATGAAGTATTTTCTTAGCATGGAGGTTTATTAAGGTAAAGATGAATTTTTTATTTGTCAAGAAAAGTATGCAAAAGATATGTTGAAGAAATTTGATATGGCTAATTGTAAACCTCTTTCCACTCCAATTGCTCATGGAGTTGCATTATGTAGAGATGATGGTGCTAAAATTATTGATGAGACATTATGTTAGGATAAACCATGGACATAAATAAAAATACATGCAAATATAACCAATAACAAAAAATAATAGATCACACAGAAATGGACACAAGGCACCAAGATTTAACGTGGTTCACCCAATCCCTGGGCTACGTCCACCAAATAGCAAGTTTTATCTTATTGCAATCCAGTGATTACAACCTGATTACAATCCATAATCCCTTACAGCTCAATACTGCCACAAGAACTAATTTCACATCACAACATAATGAAAAATACCCAAACCTAAACCCTTTTATACAAGTATTAAACCACTTTAGGGTTATAACTTGTCGGCCATAATTAGCCATAACTTTAGTGGCAAATCTAGGAATGGTGAATAGTACCAAAATGATTGGCAAATAGTACCACTAGTTATGAAGTATGTATAGTACTTTCCTAATCAGTCACCACAATCTAACAATCTCCCACTTGAGGATTGATCCTAGGTATAGCAATACCACTACCACATGGGGCTCCCACTAGATCAAACCACCCTAGACTCTGTTGTTCTTTTATTCATGTTCAGTCTAAAAGACCAACCGAAGCTGAAGAGGAGTTCAGCTTCTCCCTTGTTACAACCTTTGTCAACATATCTACTGGATTGTCATTGGTATGTATCTTCTCCAGCTTTAACTCTCCATCCTCCAAAATTGACCAAATGAAATGGTACTGCAACTGTATGTGTTTGGTCTTAGAATGCAGAGCTGAATTCTTAGCAAGATGAATGGCACTCTGACTAACTATGAACAAATAATTATCCTTCTAAGGATGTCGCAATTCTACCAAGAAGAACTAAAGTCATATCATCTCCTTGGCTGCCTCTATAGCATCAACATACTCTGCCTCTATAGTGGATAGAGCATTAATCGATTGTAACCTAGAAACCCAGCTCACAGCTGCCCCACCAACAGTAAAGACATAACCTATAGTACTCCACCTGGTATCAATATCCCCTACCAAATCTAAGTCAACATAGCCCTATAAATAAGTAGTAGAGCCCCCAAAGTGTAAACACTTATTGGATGTTCCTCTCAAATATCAAAGAATCCTCTTGACAACATTCCAATGCTCAAATCCTAGATGACTCATATACCTGCTAATGACTCCCATTGCATGTGCAATATCTGGCCTAGTGCATACCATAGCATACATCAAGCTTCTTACAGCTGAAGCATAGGGTACCTTGGACATCTTATCCTCCTCTTCCTCTGTCTTGGGACACATCTCCTTAGTCAATTTTAAATGACCAGGTAAAGGTGTGTTGATAGATTTAGCATTCTCCATAGAGAAACGTTGCAACACCTTCTCAACATAATCAGCTTGAGATAGTGTCAATGTTTTTTTCTTCCTATCTCTGCAAATCTTCATACCAAGAATTTTTTTTGCTGCCCCCAAATCCTTCATAGCAAATGCATGTGCTAACTGGCATTTCAGCCCCTTAATATGATCCATGTTAGACATAGCTACAAGCATATCATCAACATATAGACATAAAATAATGAAGCTATCATCATCCAACCTCTTAAAATAAACACAATAATCTAAATGACACCTGTTATAGCCATACTCATGCATAAACCTATCAAATTTCATATACCATTGTCGAGGTGCTTGCTTCAAGCCATATAAACTTTTTTTCAATTTGCACACTAAGTTCTCCTTACCTTTGACCTCAAATCCTTGTGGTTGGGCCATATATATTTCTTCATCCAAATCACCATGAAGAAAGGCTATTTTAACATCCAACTACTCTAAATGCAAATCTTCAGTAGCCACAAGACTTAAAATAGTAAAGGTAGAAGTCATTTTAACAATAGGAGAAAATATCTCATCAAAATTAATTCCCTTTTTCTGTGCAAATCCTTTTACAACTAACCTGGCCTTAAATCTTTTCTTACCTCCTTCCTCTTCTTTCAACCCGTAAACCCACTTATTTTGTAAAGCCTTTTTACCTCCAGGCAACTTGCATAGATCCCATGTCTTATTCTGTAGCAAAGAGTCCATTTCATCTTTCATTGCAGACTCTCACTGAATCTTAGTATCCACTTGCATAGCTTCATCATAACTTTCAGGTTCACCAACATCAATAAGTAAAATAGAATACAAAGAGAGAGAAAATCTTTGTGGAGGTCTAATTTGCCTCGTTGATCTTCTAACATTCACTAGTGTTTGTGGTATTTGGTGTTACAGTTGTTGCACATCATGAGGAATGGTTGGAACATCAGCTTTTGGAGTATCATCTAGCACTACATAATCATCTTCTTTCTTCTCATGTTGCTGCAACAGATCTTTGTACAACACTTTCTCATTGAATATGACATCTCGACTTCTAACAATTTTAAAATTTTTGAAATTCCAAAGCCTATAACTAAATTCATTAATGCTATATCCAAAAAAGACACATTTCTTTGATTTAGCTTCTAGCTTGGTTCTATTTTCAGAGTCTATATGAGAAAAAGCTTCACAACTGAAGGTCTTGAGAAAAGAATAACTCACCTTCTTACCAGTCCATGCCTCCTCTGGAATACCATAGAACAAAGGAGTAGATGGACCTCTATTAATCAAATATACTATAGTATTGATAGCCTCCACCCACATGTGTAAGGGCAACCCAACATGCAACCTCATGCTCCTTGCGCGCTCCATTATAGTCTTGTTCATGCATTCAACCACTCCATTTTCCTGTGGAGTCCT
The DNA here is from genome assembly GCA_028749045.1 of Cupressus sempervirens. NCBI lineage: Eukaryota > Viridiplantae > Streptophyta > Pinopsida > Cupressales > Cupressaceae > Cupressus > Cupressus sempervirens. The sequence continues at coordinate 1,013,257,078 of CM053785.1, forward strand.
TGGAATAGTTTTCTATCTACGAATACCATTAGTGGAGAAATAATCTTCAAATTCATGACTACAATACTCACCACCATTATCAGATCTGAGACATTTTAATTTCTTACCAATCTGATTTTCAACCAAGCATTTCCATTTCTTAAAAGTTTGAAATACATCAGATTTCTGTCTAAGAAAATAAACCCATACTTTTCTAGTTGCATCATAAATAAATGTAACATAATAATGAGAGCCACCAAGGGAAGATACCTGAGCTGGTTCCCATACATCTATATGCACAAGCTCTAATTTCTCGTTTTTGTTTTCCTTCCCAGTCTTTACAAAACTCACTCTCTTTTGTTTTCCATATACACAACTTTCACAGAAATCCATATTAACACATTTTAGACCTGGTAAAACTTTCTTTGAATGAAGTACTTTCATACCTTTCTCACTCATGTGCCCAAGTCTGTTGTGCCATGCTATATCAGAATCTACAACAACTATTTGTTCTCCCTGCTCAACTGCAGCAATTGTTCCTAAACATTCATTTTTTTCTGAAACAATCAAAGTAGTAGGAACAATATGACCTGTACAAAGATATACGGTGCCTACTTTCACACCTTTTGCTACTACAAGGGAACCTTTTGAAACCTTCCAATTTTTATCATTAAAAGTAACTACACAACCCTCATCACCGAGTTGCCCAGTTGAAATTAAATTTCTACTCAAACTTGGAACATGTCTTACCTCATGTAGTACCCAATAATTCCCATTCTGCAACTTAATCTTAATTTTTCCCTTTTTAACAATCTAACAGGGTTCATTATCCCCCAAATAAACAAGCCCAAAATCCCCTTGGACATAATCAATGAAATAACCTCTATGAGGTGTAGCATGAAATGAAGCACCAGAATCTAAAACCCATGAATAATCAACACTCTCTAAAGACAGAAGCAAATCATCCTCTTCAGATTTTTTACTTACCACATTTGCCTCCTTGTCTCTATCTGATTTGTCTCCTTCATTTTTCTTTTGATTCCAAGAATCTTTCTTTTTGTGCCCTGGTTTCCTGCAGTACCAACAATCATTTGGTCCTCTTGATTGAGACCTCCTCCCCTTTGACTTTCCTCTTGATTTACCACGATTTCTAGAGTTACTTCCTCTTTCAGTTGTTCTACCCCTACTTTGTGCATTCAAAGCACTTCCTGATGTAGATCCACCTGAGAATTTCCTATGAGTTTCCTCATTCAAAACAACACCAATCACATCATCATATTTTACGGTACTAGATCCAAGAACATAATTACTCACCACCATTACCAAGCCATTCCAACTTTTAAGAAAAGAACACAAAATCAAGAGAGCCTTAATTTCTTCATCAAAATTGATACCCACAGAAGATAACTAACTAGTAATAGCATTAACTCATTTAAATGATCTGCACCAGATCCACCTTCTGCCATTTTCATATTAAATAAACGCTTCATGAGAAATACCTTGTTTGAAGTGGAGGGCTTTTCATATAGTGTCGCTAGGGTTTTCATTAAATCTTCTTTCGTCTTTGCTTTTGTAATATTAAATGCCACCAATGGTGCCAAGCATAACCAAATGCTTCCGAGTGCCTTTCTATCCAAAAGATCTCATTCAGCCTCTGACTTAGTTTCCTGATTCTTGGCTTTGCCTTCCAATGGCTTCCATATATCCTTCTGATATAGATAGTCTTTCATTTACATCTTTCATAACTAGAAGTTCTGCCCATTAAACCTGTCAACCCTCAGCTTATTCTCATTTTCCATCACTACCACTCAACCGTGATACTCCCACTTAACTGTGAGACTTTCCTGCAGAGGATAACTGAAAGACAACCTCACTCTGATATCACTTGTTAGGATAAACCACAGACAAAAATAAAAATACATGCAAATATAACCAATAACAAAAAATAATAGATCACACAGAAATGAACACAAGGCACCAAGATTTAACATGGTTCACCCAATCCCTGGGCTACGTCCACCAAACAGCAAGTCCGATCTTATTACAATCTAATTACAATTTGTAATCCCTTATAGCTCAATACCGCCGCAAGAACCAATTTTGCATCACAACATAATGAAAAATACCCAACCCTAAACCCTTTTATACAAGTATTAAACCGTTTTAGGGTTATAACATGTCAGCCATAATTAGGCATAACTTTAGTGGCGAATCTATGAATGGAAAATAGTACCAAAATGATTGGCGAATAGTACCAAGAGCATTGTGGGGAGTTTGATGTTTTTAACTCACACAAGGCTTGACATTGCTTATTTAGTTTCATAGGTTTCAAGGTATATGACAAATCAATCAGAGGAACATATGAAGGCAACAAAGAGAATTTTGAGGTATGTGAAAAGCATAGTAGATTTTGGCATTCACTATTCTTCTAATAAGTTTGAGCTTGTTGGCTTTAGTGATTTAGATTGGGGAGGTAGTTTGGATGACCAAAAATCTACATCTGGTAATTGTTTTTCTTTAGGTTCCAATTTAATCACATGGAGTTCAAAGAAGCAGAGTATGGTTTCTCTCTCTTCTACAAAACTAAAATATGTTGTGGTCACTTCAGCTAGCACATAGACTTTATCGCTTAGAAAGCTTCTTGAAGAAATTGGAGTGATATATATTCATCTCACTGTGATTTTTTGTGATAACATAAGTGCCATTAAATCAGCCAATACTCTAGTTCATCACAGCAAGGCGAAACACTTTGATCTAAAACAAAATTTCATCAGAGATTTGGTACAAAATAAAGTTGTTGAGTTGAAGTACATCAACACAAAGGAGAAAATCACATACATCTTCACAAAGTAGCTGCAAAAGATCAATTTTTGGCACTCAGAGATTGAATTGTTAGTCTTCTCAACATCATGGGGGAGTATGAAGATTGATGTTGTTTACCTACAGTCACAACTAAAATTCTACCATTCCATCTTTATGTTCTATTTCACATAATTGTAGAATAAAAATTAACATGCATGAATCAGTGCATGATTTGTAGTAGTTTAAATAGTTTAATAGAACAATTATTAGATTCCTCCTCTATATGTGATCTTGGAACACCATGTTACATAGCATTTAACAAGGGAGAATTTTTGTTTCTTGTAGTAAGCTATTTTAGTCTCCACCGTGATTTTTTATCAAACTCCAAGTTTATTCAAGAGAGTAGTTTTCTCTAAATAATACTTTTCTTGTATGTAGTTTTATGCACACAGAGGTGTCTACTGATGTAGAAATAAAAATTGTTTTAGCTCTGTTGTTAATAAAAAGTATTGCTTTGTTGTTAAAAATAGAGTATTCTCTGTTCAATTTTTTTAAAATTATTGTTTGGATTCTACAGGAGCTTGGGTAGGATTTTCTGTTCTGGATGCCTTTCGTGGGTTTCCTCCTTGTGACCCATGGTTGGAGTGGTTTTTGGGGGTCCCAATCGGGGTAGGGAGTCCCAGAGTTGTTGTTTTGGCTTGCACTCTATAGATGTCTTAGCTTGGCCTAGGTGTATATGTTCAAGTTCCCTTCCTCTACTCATATGTAGGTGGATTTCCTTCCTTGCTGATCTAGTGGGGTTGTTTTAGGAGTTACTATTTTTTGGATTTTTTCTTTATATAATATGATGTTTTAGTAAGGACACTTCTACCTTTTCTCTACTTTCCTCTCATCTTTGGGTGGCTTGTTTTGGAGTTCCTTTCATGTTTGATATGGGATATATGTTTGTCACCTCTTCCTTGAGTGTGTTTGATGTACAAGGTGATTTGTCTTTGCTTATGTTTGGTTAAAGGGTGTTGTGACCTTGATTATAAAATCAATTCTAAAAGGGCACCTTATCTTTTTATTTAACTTGGTCCTTTTGATTTTGGTTATTTCAATAGCTCTTTATAATCTATCTCGAGATGTTCCTCTTGTTTCAATTAGGAAATGATAATATATCTTAGTGTGTTTTTCAAGAGAGGAAAATATATCTCAATATTTTGTTCCACTGTTTGGTGGGCTGTCAAACATGCATCAAGAGGGTGTCTCTTGGATCATAAAACACACATCAATAGATTGTCTCTTTGGCTCGTGTATTAATCTTTGTCTATTTTTTGGTTACTTTCCCCCTTGTTTTGGGGCATCTCTTAGGTTGTTACATTAATTTTTGTCTATGTTTTGGTTACTTTATAACCCCTTATATTTGGGTTTTCTTTGGCTAGAGCATTATTTTTCTATGTTTTGGTCACTTCCTCCTTTATATTTGGAGGTCTGCTGGGCTAGTACACTAATCTTTGTCTATGTTTTGGTTACTTTCTAGTTTATATTTGGGTGTCTCTTGGGCTCGTCTATTGATCTACAAATTCAGGTATTAAACCAACAATTGATATCACGACTATTACAACACACACAGATACTAAATTATTTCCTCTAATGACTAAGTCTAAAAAGATTCCATTCCTCTATCTAAATCTCATGTAAATGCACACTTTTAAATACCCATAAGATCTATCTCTAAATTATTTTGGACATTTTTATGATAATAAAATCTCACCTACTTACAATGTGAACATAGGATATATTAGTTAGACTATATTCTCACTTATACATTCTTTTTCCTTAATTAATATTTCTATATGCATTTAAAAAAAAAACTTAGGTACACATAAATAGAAGGAACATCATCTTCTAAACCTTTACAAATTTTATATGAACTTATTGATTATAATAATGGCACTTATGTGGTTTGGAAATCAAGCTTCAACCTAATAGCTACTTTAGATTTCTTCCTCGTAGTCAATTGTTTTAAAGTAGAGATTATTAGAATATTTTTTATTTCTCTATATTAATTTAATATCTACATTTTTCGATTTGATTAAAAACTTTCATACAAAATTTTTCATTCACTTCATTATGTCAAATAAGCATGTTTTTGAATTTGTATTATGTGAGCACTTAATTTGCTAGTTTTATGGGATGTATTAATTTCCTTTCTTTATAAAATTATTTTTGTGTTGTTCTTCTAATCATTTTATTCTGAACATGGTTACTAAGATAATGGAAGATAATTTGAATGTTCACCAAAATAAATTTCATGAACCAAACTGATTCCTAACCATTAAATTCGATATATGAAATACGACCGTTTCCTATTACAAAATGAAAAGATCAAAGAAATAGTTAAAGTCACTTGCACTAAACAAATAGTTTGATTTGTTTTCTAAAGTATGCCATAATTTCCTAACTTTTTAATTTTTTTATAGTGGAACAATGCGAGTTTTGAACTTAAGACCTCCAAGAAAGAGGCTTTCGCAAGTCACTGCTAGATTGTGGGTGGGACTCATTTCCTAGCTTCATGTGGTTTTGCTCTCAAGGAAATTCACTTTTTGAGTTGTCCTTTGCTATAATCATTTTGTACTAATTTTCATAAATAATAGGATTTTCTTATAGTTGGTAAACCTACTGTAGCAGTTTTGATTACCTATGTTGGTTGCGCAAATGGGGAGAGAACAGGAGTGGTCAACAGAAAGATGGGAGATGATTTGCCACCGGAAGAGGAGGTGGTAAGCATTCTCATGGAGAACAAGATTGGGAAATACAGGACTTACAAATAGGAGCCCACTGTATTGAAGGCATTTGCAAACTCTGGTATAGAATTAATGGTTGGAGTTGCTGATTTCAACTTAACGAACATGTCTTCTAACAAGAGTGAAGCAATGGAATGGGTGAATGAGTATATTAAACCCTGCTATCCTACTGCCCATGGATGACAATTATGTGCCATATCTTCTTCCTGCCATGAAAAACATTCAGGAAGCACGTGTCAACGCGAGTCTGGATAACAAGATAAATGTGTCCACTGCTGTGTCATTGGCATGTACTTTCTCCAAACATCGTTACATTTATTATTACAGTGAAGGATCATATGACATCTCTTCTAGAATTTCTGGACTAGAACAACTCTCCTTTTTTGGCCAATGTTCATCCATACAAAAGCTATCTTGAAAACAGTTCCCTTGGTTTAGATTTTGCTCTTTTTAAGAACTCAATTGCTCATCTACAGGAACTTGTTCGACGCTATTGTTGATTCTGTTTATCCTGCAATGGGATCCATGGGATTTCACAGCATAGCAATTATTATTGCTAAAATAGGATGGCCCTCCGCCGGCAACAGTGTTGCAACTACTATTGAGAATTCAAAAACTTACATGAACAATCTGATCAAGCATGTTTTGTCAAAGGAAGGGACACCCAAGAGGCCTGGTGTGTGGTTATTTGTACAATGCCTTTCTAACCAATTTATACAAAGCAGGTCTTATCGATTGATTAGTTCCCGATAGGAATTCATCATAATGATTCTATGAATGGCGATATAATGTTTTAAGTCATCGAGAAGAGGTCTTCTTATGTGTATGATTTAATTACGACAATGATTAATGGATTCTATGTTTTATTTAAGTACTTATGATCTATTGAAAAATATTGCATGCATTTTGTCTAGACTAAAACCAAATGTAAGTGCATAGAATAAAATAGAGCTATTTCTTATTATTTACTTTTTTTTGTTATGAATTAATGAACTCAAATTCATAATCATTATATATCTTGAATAGGGTGTACCTTGGTGAAAAAACTTCATATTTCTGTCACCTTCAGTAAGCCATTAGACTCTAGATTTTTGCTTCCATAAAACCTTTTCCTATTTTGATAGCTTCAACCACTATTCCCTAGGGTTCCTTTTTGACTTTTTGAACTTGTCATCTTCATAATTTATGTTCATTTGGTTTTGAACTCTCTCTATCTTCCCTACTAAGTCTTTTTTTCCTTTCAAATATGTTAGTGAAAGAGTTCTTATTCTACCCTTTTACTTTACCTTTGATACTCTTAATTTAGTACACATATTAATCATAGAGGAGCTCACAGCCAAGGCATTCCACCATCTATGAATGAAACCCGTTAGGCCTTGGTGCAAGAGCCACATGTTCTCAAATCTGAATGGGGAAGCCACTCTTTTTCCAGTGATCAATTCCAACAAAATAGCATTGTGATTAGATCAAGTTGTAGTAATTTTAGCCGTGAGATGAAAGTCATCTAGATTATTCTAGTTAGTGGATAGGGTAAATCTATGAAGTTTCTCTTGGATTAGTCTATTGATCTATCTTTTGTTGGTCAATGTAAACTTAGAACCCTCTAGATCTAGATCAATAAGTCCCAATTTTAGTATAAAATCCCCAAGATCTATCATACTATTTGAGTGGTCCTCAGTTCCTCCCACTTTTTTTGAAGGGTAAAGGGGAGAATTAAATTCTCCAGCTATCATCCATTTTGTGTTTTAGTAATTACCCATCAAGTTGGACAGAGTGAACTAGAATGATTTTCTGTACCCCTTATTATTAGGAGCATATATGTTTACCAATTTCTAAGACTAACCAATTATATTTTTTTGTGACAAGATAAAGTAACAGGCATAATAGCTAGAACTCCAAAAGCTCTAAGAGAGTCCACTAAAACTCAATCTGCCACAGGCCACACAATACTGGATGTTTTTTCAAAACCCTCCTATTGCATCTTTGTTTCTTGAATTATGATCATATCTACTTTGGTCTCTTGAAGAGCACACTGTAAAATATGATGCTTTGTCCAACTTTCAACACCTCACAAATTTCATGATAAGACTTTCATTAAAAAATAGAGTTAAAATGTTGGGACTTGAACCATCAGACACAAAGATAAAGTAATCACTTTGGTCCCTTTGTCCCACTCATCCCTTTGTGGGTCCCTTCTTTGTTTTTCTTCACATTTCCTCAATGCTTGTTACCTAGGTGGTTTGTGGTTGACATTTTCCTTGTCTCTTTAAAAGAAATTAAATAATTTCCTTGGTCCAGTTTAATCTCTCTCTTTTTCTTTTTCTTTTCTATCAACTACATTCTATTTGAGTTCTTCAAAAGGTTCCTTATTTTCTTCTAGTTCTTTATATGAAGAAGAAACAAATATAAGTTTCAAAGCTTTAAGTTGATCTCTAGATGTGAATGTAGAAGCATCCTCTAGATCATTAGGGGATGAGGGGGGAGTCAGGACAACCGAAAAGCTGGAGAGGTGATCATGGTTTAAAATAGCAAAGGATCACAAAGATCCTATGTCAAAAGGGTTAGAGAGGACCAACACATGACATACTCTTCATCTAGAATCTTATTCTGAGTAGAGTTCAAGAGAGGACTATTTCACTTTAGTATAAGGGACAAGGCAGATTGACTAGGTGGGGATTTAGGATTACTAATAGGGAGACCTCAAGGAGGGAGGGGAGGAGGGGAGGACGGGGTGGGCTATGCTCTTCTCTACACTAACCGAAGGCATGTGATCTCCTACAAAGGATGGGCAAGAGATATTCAAGTGACCAAACCTTTTACACTTGACACAGATATTCATGAGGGTATTTTGGTATAAGACTAGAAATGATTTCTAAAATTAAAACCATTTGTAATTTATAGCAATAAAAACAAATTTTTCATTTCATCATAAAGTTGTTAGTAGAATATTTTTATTTTTATTTTTAACATGATATAATTTGATTTTCAATATATCTTAAAAAATAAAAAATGAACTAATATATGCTTAATTTTAAACTTTAATCATTTTTTAATCACTATGATATGATAACAAATATTTTGCTATTTTATATCCTATAAACAATACTTATAACAAATTCATTGTAGTCATTTCTATATGGTTAAAAACATTACAATGAATGAAACATTTGGGTGCTCGCTAAATAGCCTGAATGTTTGAACTGAGCCTAACTTATTTTAATGTTTATTAATTAAATTAAAATTCACAAACCCATTATAGGTGATTTTTAATTTAATTAATTCATGTTAAAAATGATAGTTATATATCACATCATGTGCAAACACTCATATGTTTAACCATTGGCAAATATTTTGCTAACACAAATTTCACTATCCTATACATATAAATGTCTTGATTGAATAGGTTAGATAAACTAATAAAAAAATTGGCCTACTAGGGGAAGAGACTCAGTAGTCACTTAGGCTAACCATGGGCACCTAGATCTCCTAAACCATAAGTCAAATTATGTCAATCTTTTTAGTGTGCCACTTAAAGCTAAGGTTTTAACGTTTGAGCATTTATGGATCTCTCTAAGAGGTCTTAGAGTATGAAGTGGTTAAAAAGTGTCATTTTCAAACACTGGTGTGATACCTATAATATTCACCCCTCAATAGTCACTAACCAAAAAAGTAGAACTTTCACTACAAATTGTTCATCTTAGATAGTTTTGACATTTGAGTGTCAACACACTTAACCACTTTCTACATTAAAGTTGAGTACACTATGTATGTCAAGCCACAGTGTGTGTCGAGTTAGTATTTTAATAAGTGCCAAGTGGCTTCAAGTGCCAAGCAGTATATAAGTGTCGAGTGATATATAGGTGTCGAGTCACAGTTAATGCTGAGCAATCCAGAACTATACATGTGTTGAGTAACAGAGAATCAACATATGAGTTTGTGCCTTTACAAACTCAGATGTAAACCATTTTTGGAGCTGACATAGAAGGATTTCGAAAGGGAAAAAGGAGAAGGAAAAATATTTTGCATTCCCTATATGATCTGCATGCAGCCAATCAGAAAAATGGAGAAGGCATGCAACTAATGAGGAAAATGTAAGAAATGAGTGGGAACTTAAAGATTCAATATGGATCACAAATCCATACCTAACCCTAAGTCTTCACAATATTTAAATGGAGGTTGAAAACTCCATTAGGTATGTGGATGAGAACAATGTATGGGGATACTATAGAAAAATTTAGTGAGAAGAACGAAAGACTTAGAGGAACAAAGCAACAATTTCATATCAAGTTGATTAGAACAACACAAGGGACAAGGAACATGATTAGATATCAGATCTCAGAGGATCAAGAGCATAGATAGTAGATCAAGTGCCTGAGTCCAGCAATTATAGATTGCATACTGTCAGGTTTATTTTTCTAATACTTTCTTTCCATTCTATTAGAAGTTGGAAATCCTATATTGATAGGTTAGCTTAACAGCTAGGTAGGAGAACCTTTGGAGAAGGTGATTGAAAATTCTATTGTATTAGGTGGGTTTAACAGCTTATTGTAAATCCTTTAAGAAGTGTTTGTAAATCCTCTAATCAAGTCACTATTGACACAGTGTAAAGCCTTTAATAGGGTAGGCCTTTCACAGGGCAGACCATCAAAAGTGGTCAAATACTTATTGCTACAATAATTTTTGTGGGTATCATCCGCACTCTAGTTTTACCTGCTTATTCTTGGAGGGTTTTTGGGTTACCAAATTTGGTGTTATGTATTATTGCATGTTTTTATTTTATGGTTATGCAATGTATTTACATGCATGCAATTTAATTTTCAGTTATATGTTTTAAAGGTTTGAAAAAGGTGAAAAGTGTGGTACTTCTGATTCACTCCCCCCCCCCCCATCTCAGAAGTACTCTTCCCATTTTTGAACATTCCAACAAATGGTATCAAAGTAGAGGTTCTCACAAGGAGAAGCCTAATGGCTTAGAGAAAAGATCCGAAGATGGAAGCCTTCAAACTTGGGAAGATTATAGACAATCAAGTGATTAATGTACACCTAGCTCTACAAAAAGTGGAAGAAGCCAGAGAAGAATTGAGAAAGTCCTTAAAAAGAAGGAAGGAGATAGCCATAGCTGAAAATGACATACACTACAAGGAGATTGATACCACACAAGTGTTTTCAAATGGAGATTCCAAGGAATTTGATGTAGCAATAGCAGAACTGATGGAGAAAAATAGAGCACAAGCTAAAGAAATCATATTACTCTTGCTTGAAAAAGAATCACAAGACATAATGCTTTGTGAAGTGACTAAACAAAAGAAGAGATCCATTGAAGACAAGGCCATGATAGAAGATGATAAGAGAAATCTCACCAACAGACTAGAGGAGAAGATAATTGAGTTTGAAAGGATCTCAAACATGCAGTTACACACCTTAAGTTAGATGATGAATGCTCATCACGAGCTAAACATGAAGGACATTGAGATCTCCACCTTGAAGATGCATAATGAACAATTGTAGAATGAATTGAAAAGAGAGAAGGAGATAGGAAAAAGCTTCAACAAACCCAATGAGGGTATCAAGTACATTGAACAATTGTTGAAATCACCAAGGGCTAGTAATGATACTTCAAGACTTGGTTACACCAGCACTGAACAAGGAGAATCATCCAAAACTGTAGAAGAAAGGAGTAACAAAGGTAAGAAAACTAAACCTACTTGTCATTTCTATGGTAAAAAGGGACATATCTCTAATGTGTCCAGGAGCAAGAATAGTCATCAACATGATAAGCCTACACATGCAAGCTTTTGTCACAAGTACAAAAAATAAGGATATCAAGCACATGAATATAGAACCAAGACCATTAGGACACCAAGATTTGAAGGTCACTACTACAACAGAGAAAAATATAGACATATAGCATTTGAATGCAGATCAAACCCTATGTGGACACCTAATTAGCCTACAAGAGGAAACAACCATGTTCATCACTACAACTGGGATTGCAACACTAGGTATAGCCATCACTATTATCAGGAGTATGGACACATTCCTAAAAAATTACATAAGGACACATTTTAGAGGAAGTTACAGTAGATGGCTAAGCCAAACTACATTTTTCAATTGCTTGAAGACTAGACATATCAACAGGAATTGCCCAAAAAAGTCAAAAGCACCCAAGACAGAAGTCAACAAAGGAAAAGAGAAGGTTGATGTTTAACAAACAAGAGGGAAAATGAACAAAACTTGGAAGAAGAAAGATGAGTTCAACACATCTAATGGAGAGATCACTTCACCCAAGAGGTCAAGTGATCACACTTCATCCAACTAAGCAAAAGAAAGGTGTATGGAACTGATCTACAAAGTTAAATCATACATCAGTTTCGAAGAACAAAGAAGTATTGCAAAGAAGAAATCAGCATGAGAAAAAGATGCCAAGTAAAATTTTGAAGAAGTAGTGGAGTTACCCTTGCATGCCGAGTAAAGCTCCTATGGATGCCAAGTTTCTAATAGCAACCGAGATGATAGTTGAAGCTGAGTAAAGTAGAAGTCTAGTGGAGATCGAGTAAATAAAATATAATGGGAGCCGAGTCATATTGAATCTTTCAAGTGCCGAGTATACAGCTATATGCACAAAGCATTTAATGCTAGGTCTTTGATAGGTATAAGGTTGAATTTTTTCATTTTCACACCATTCGAACACAGAGCAAAGATGAGGAGAGTGAAGGAGTAATCAAGCAGTAACCTAACAACCATTTGCATGGATTCCAACAGTAATTCAGCATGAACTCATCAATTCGAAGGTATTTATCAAGTGTCGAGCTACGTAGAGTTAAAGTTTTTAATACATTTAAAACCCTCGTTTTGTAAAATGGCCTCTAGCTCAAGAAATCCCAAAGCAAAGGAAGGTCATGAAATTTAGTTAGTCAACAATTAAGTAAAGCAACCCAAATTTAGGCCAATCCCCAAAGTTGCCTACAGAAATGACCCAGCTGGTGCATTATCCATCATTCCACCTAAAGTAGTCATGGTGCAAGATATGAGAAAATGTTACAACTACAAAATTGGTTAGATTGAATAGGTTAGATAAACCAATAAAAAAATTGGCCTACTAGGGAAGGGACTTAATAGTCAAATTATGTCAATCTTTTTAGTGTGCCTCTTAAAGCTAAGGTTTTAATGTTTGAGCATTTATGGATCTCTCTAAGAGGCCTTGGAGTACAAAGTGGTTAAAAAGTGTCATTTTAAAACACTGGTGTGATACCTATAATATTCACCCCTCAATAGTTGCTAACCAAAAAAGTAGAACTTTCACTACAAATTTTTGGTCTTAGATAGTTTTGACATTTGAGTGTCAACACCCTTAACCACTTTCTACATTGAAGCCAGGTACACTATGTATGCTGAGCCATAGTGTCTGCCGAGTTAGTATTTTAACAGGTGTGAATTGGCTTTAGGTGCCAAGTAGTATATAAGTGCCGAGTGATATATAGGTGTCGAGTCACAGTTAATGCTAAGCAATCTAGAATTATACATGTGCTGAGTAACATATATATACCTTTGATGGACATATTTTTGAATTTTTTGAATTTTCGCATTATCTATTTTTTCCAAAGCTTCAAATCTAGATTTGTGAAATGGCCAGACAACCTATATTTAATAAAACTAAAAATTAAACATCATCATAAACATAATATTTAATAAAAATATAGTCATTGGAAATATTATTCGGAGTAAAATAATTTTCCATATTTAGTTTTAAAATATGGATCTATTTAGCACTTGTTTAAGCCCCCTAAGGAGTTATTTGGTTGGCCCCAAGGGGGTTTGAATGAAGCTCCCTGGCCCACTTTTTGGCCACTTGGTGGCCCTAGGGGGGTTCAAACGAAGCCCCCTGGCCTTCTTTTTGGCCACATATTAGCCCTAGGGGGGTTCAAACAAATCCCCCTAGCATACTTTTCAGCCACTTATTTGCCATAGGGGCTTCATTTGAAGTCCTAAGGCTGCATTCGAAGCCCCTATGGTAGTTGGCACAAGGGGCTTCGAATGAGCCCCTAGGGACACAACTTTGAATGAAGACCTAAGGGGGTTTCATTCAAAGCCCCTAGAAGACAATTTTCCCACTTTTCATCTGATTTCTTCGTGATGAAAAGTGGGAACCATTATTGTGGCCTGCATAGGTGTTGCATATTGCTAGTATGGTTGACAATGTCAGCACGAGCACTATAATGGGGTTGAGCATGTTGTAGTCATTTGCAAGGATTTTGATGTGGATGTGGAACTTGTTGGGAACTGGTGTTGTGACTCATAGTTCCAACATTAATGCACAAAATTCATGCACCAATTCCAATGTCCATCATTGAAGTTTAATTTTGCATGTGCATGATTAACAAAAATTCATCATAGTCAACCATCCATCCATTTAAGTTGCTAAGTTTGTGTAATATCTCCAACATGCAATTATATTGTAACTCCAAAATCTTCTCATTTAGATTGGATTTCAATACTAAAAAAATTAGAATTAGGTTTCCATGGTACCTATTTTTTAAATATCAACATTTAATAACTAGTTATTCATATAGTATGTAAACTATTGTTACAAGCAGTGAATTGTAGTTTCACTTCATCCTAGGTTTTGTATTAGTACATTTTATGTTGTAAATTGTAATTTCACAAAAGTTGAGTTGATTTAATAAAGAAATAAAGATTTTCTGCTCCAAAATAGTGCTTCCTTTGTTCATATACAGAGTTTGTTTATTATGTTATTTGTATATTATTTGTATTGTTAAGTCTCTTTTCCAACTATTGTTTTAGATTCATCAAATGGTATTAGAGTTGTAAGGAAAGGTCTAGGCATGATTGCTTGATGATGAAAAATCTTTGAGAATCAAAGGTGTAAGGAAATATCTAGGCATGACTGTTCGATGATGGAAAATCTTGGAGAATCAAAGTTTGTACCAAGGAAAGAGATAATAGAACTACATATATCATAGATATTTGATGATATGCATGGAAGATTTTTGGAGTGAAAATATAAAGATGGTACACTAAAGGAGATGTACTTCATGAAATCCAAGAATATTGTCCACTAGCATAGGTAATGTAAGATTTTCTATTGATTTCAATGGGGAAGCAAGGAAATAAAGTGAAGAAAGAGAATTAAATTTTGATTTTTGAGAAAGATTGTTTGACAAATGAATTGATAAAATCAGAGAAGTTTAATTCTTAATTATCAGAAGATCTCAAAATTTTTGAAAAGGAGAGATAAGGATATTTGTGTAAAATAGAAAGTCTTGAGAAAGAATTAGAGAAATTTACCAAGGGAAATGATGAGTTGAAAGAAAAATTAATCTTGTTTGAAGAAGGAAAACAAGAGAATGTTGATTTAGGTAAGAAGGTAAATATTTTTGGAAAAATATATTGAGATCTTGAAATCAAAGCTATCAATTTGTGATGTTTCCTGTAGCACAGAAGATTTAGCTTGTTATCATGTTTTGTGAGGTAAAGATGAAGGTAAGAAAATATTTGCAAGTATAGATGGAAATTGTTATGATGATAACAATCAATATTTTAAAAATAATATTGGTATGAAGATTATGAAGAAAATGGGCTTTAAAGGAAGTGGATTAGGAAAATGGGCAAGGCGTGATGAAGCCTATCTAGGTTGTTTAAAGGCTGGAATTTGAAGGCCTTGGATTTGGTAAGAGAGATACAATTGATGTTGAAAGTATGAAAAGTTTAGATAAATCAGTTGCAAGAGTTCATTGTACTCATTGTTATAGAGAAGAACATTTAGCAAATAAATGTTGGGATCTTCACCATTGTTAGATTTGTGTGTTGAGGGCTCATAGTCAAAAGAATTGTTGGAATAGAGATATGATAGAAATCTGCAAAAAATTGTATGTAGATTGATTATGGATTGATCGATGGATCCTATTCGTAGAAGGTGACAAAGATGTTGATAAGGTTCTACAAACCTAAAAGTTTGAATGTCAAAAGTGACAATCGTGGATCAAGGTTTAGAAGTTTGAGTGAAGTAGTTGATGACTACGCATTTTAATTGACACATGGAAGTGTCAAGCATCTTCTCTATATTAGAGAAAGAAGGAGAAGGCCGAGCCTTTTGATCTCTTTGTTAGAGAGAAATTAGTAAAGAAATAATTGACTTCTAATAGAAGTACTATGTGAGTCTATTAGACTCTAGCGATGAAGAGTTGCACTATAAGGTACATGGATCAAGTTGAGTCATGTTAGATAAATTTGTGAGTCTTGGCATCAAAGGGGAGTATGTTGGGAACTAATGTTGTGACTCACAATTTCAGCATTAATGAACAAAATTCATGCACCAATTCCATCATCCATCATTGAAGTTTAATTTTGTATGTTCTTCATAGTCAACCATCTGTTCATTTAAGTTGGTAAGTTTGTGTAATAATATAAAACATGCAATTATTTTGTACCTACACCATCTTCTCCATTTAGATTGGATTTCAATAGTAAACAATTCAGACTTAGGGTTTCATGGTAGTTTTAAAATATTAATTTTTAATAAGCAACTCTGTTTGAATATAGTATGTGAATTATTGTTAAAAGAAATGAACTATAGCTTCATTTCATGGTAGGTTTTGTATTTCTATAGTTTATATTATAAACTATTGTAATTTCACAAAAGTAGAGCTGTTGCAATAATGAAATAAAGATTTTATGTTCCAAAACAAAACTTCCTCTATTCATTAACCGATTTTGTTTGAATATAGTATGTGAATTATTGTTAAAAAAAATGAACTATAGCTTCATTTCATGGTAGGTTTTTTATTTCTATAGTTTATAATATAAACTATTGTAATTTCACAAAAGTAGAGCTGTTGCAATAATGAAATAAAGATTTTATGTTCCAAAACAAAACTTCATCTATTCATTAACCGAGTTTGGTTATTCTATTATTTCTATATTATTTTTATTGATTATTCTTTTTTCTACCTATTTTTATAGATTCATCAGAAGTCTACTGGGTGGTGGTTTAGAAGTGTGGTGAAGTAGGAGGTTCATGTTCTTGTCGCTGTCACTTTGTCAATTTGTCACTCAAGGACAATGTTCACCACTATGATAAATGTTATGAAATCTCCCAATTAAAATCTTAGATATGCAAAGGATCCACATGCATAGAGAATTTGAGGTGTATGTTAGATTGAGATTCTATTAAAGGATGGAATTGATTGATTTTTTTTGGATAATTTATTAGTTTTCATTGTAGGGTTTTAAGAATCTCCCAGTCTCACTTTAGACGTTCAAACGATTCACCTACACAGAGAATTTGAGGTCTATACATATGATTGAGAAGCTATGTTCAATGATGCAATTTACTGAATTTATTTTTTGTAGGGTTTTGAAATCTCTGAATTCTACTCTTAGATATGCAAAAAATCCACCTGCACTCAGATTTTGAGGTCAATATAAGATTGCAAGGTTGTGGGAGGATATAATAGATGTATATTTTTTATGTTTTGTTATTTTTTCTATAGGGTTTGAACATCTCCCAATTTCACTCTTAGATGTTCAAATGATCTACTAACACACAGATTTTGATGCCTGTAACATCAGATTGAGAAGCTACTTTGAATTTCTTTATAATTTCTATAATATTCTAAAAATTGAACTATTACCCATACATGAGGTTGATTTGGGAGAAAGTTTATGGGTGATTGGAGATGGATCCTTTCATGGGAATTCCTTATTATAGGGTTCAAGTGTTTGACATTTTTCTTTATTTAAATATTTTATGCATTTTTTGATTTGGTGTTAAAAATTGGCAAAGTATGTGACATTGTAAAGAATTTATGCAAATGATCTAGATGCACACAAATTTACAAGTCTATAACACCAAACTCATTTGACTTATGGAATGAAAATTTAGTATACAAACTACATTAGTTATATCTTGCTACTCAACTCAATATGTATCAAAATCAAGTTTATCTACATATTTTCTGAATTGTTATCATTTGATTCACAAAATTTTGGTGTGAAAGAGGAGTTAAATGCAAAAAAATAGATGAGGCAACATTGGAAACCAAAAAAGAAAAATAATAGGAATTTTTATTGGAAAATTAACATTACATTTTCTTTTCCATAAATCAAGAAGTGCACAACATATTATGGGTGGAGGCGCTAGAGATGTTATCGGCTACTACAATCATTACAAGGTGGTATCTCTTTTAACTAGTTGAAATGGAAAAACTAACAACCCTAATTTTTTTCCATACAACCATAAAGTTTAAATGTTTAAATAGATTTGATATGAAATAATTATCTTTTTATTATACAAAGTAGAATAGATTTATATTAAAAATTAAAAAGATATGATTATTCTTCTATTCAGTGTGAGTTTGATCTAATATTATATGTGAACATGTTAATATAAACGAGAATCTTGAAATCCAATTTCGTATCTCAACTTTTAGGGATATACTTTCCACTTTCAAGGATTTTCCACACATAGTGTTTGGCCCCAATCTTTAGAAGATGTTGTTGGAAACTACACTTAGAAAAATTGTCATGTTGTCGTTGATGTCAAGCCTTATAGGTAAGACAATTTTCTATTCAATTTGAGTGCCATATCTAGATGATTGGTGAAGAGGATTTGAGAAGCTGGTCATAACAAGAGAACCTAGAGGGAAGGTTGAGTTATGAGAAGAAACTACAATGAACACTTGATTAGTTAGACCTTGACAAGATAAAGTGGTTGTTTAATCATGCTACAAGTGAAGAAGACAATTGTCTTGAAGCTTTGAAGAAGTGATCAAAGATTCACCGAATACATAAGCTTGACCAAGCAACATAGCAGAAGATTAAGGAACTTGAAGTTTGTGTTGAGTGATGCTAGTGTTGACTGACCACAATATATATCAAGCATAAGTAGTGTTGATTGAGCATCAAGTATTGACCAAGTAACAATATATGTGACAAATAGAATGTTGGTAGTGATCGAGTAATCAACTAATGACTGAATATCTAAACATAGTGTTGGCTGAGGGACACTATTTTGATAGTTTATGGGGAAATCCTAATTTTCAGCTAACAAAGTTGATTTCTTGGAATATTTAAAGAAAATAGAAGATAAGGATGGATGACCTAGAACATTTAAATCAAGTAAAACCATGTTTGTATGTTTAAGAAAAATAAATTAGAAGTATCTATTTAATGAGGTACAAGCACTAACCTAGCAAGGTTGAAGTAGTTGTTGATGCTATTGATTAGCAAATTTAAGGAGGCTGAGAAGAGTTTAGAAGAGGTGAAGAGTAATTTCTTAAATGGTTACCAAGAGGATTAGATACTGTGATGAAAATGAAGGTTAGGAAGTGGATCAACATATGAGCTGAACTATGATATGTATTTGCAAAGTGAGTTGTATTTGCCAGATCAAAACCTACTATTATTTTCTAACCATTGTATCAGTATTGAAATCCTTTAATCTAGGTTAAACTTGTTGGAAATATGGCTATGTAAGATAAATTAGTGTTTTCATTTATGGAAACATATAGTTTGTTATTTTATTATGCAGTCAAAGACCAAAAATTATCTAATAATTGGACAGTTTGTAGTAGCACATACATAGTTTTGGTATGTATAAAGGATATAGTCTGAGTTAGCTCATGTGCAATTGAGGAATGATAGTTAACAATTTCATGATGATGTATTTCAATGCATAGGTCTATATGGATAGTACGTTGATTACAGAGGAATTACCAGTACATGTAATTAATAAAGCAGAATAAAGCATGACAATAAATTGAATTTTATGGCTTAAGGAATTATTTTGGTAACAAAATAATTACCTAACTATGATGGGTTAACATCCTAGATCTTAACCCTAGTTTAATGTTATAATTAACTAAGTGTGTTGAAACATCAAGGCTAACTAATTAGAGTTTTGATAATTTACAAAGTATACGTAAAGATCATTTCTGCACAAGTAATGAGAAGTGAATATGTAATGCAAATTGTTGTTAAGAAAGTATATGTGATATGCTAGCCTTGTGTGATGCAGAATCTGATGTATGATCAGATGAATTGTGAAGCACAACAGTGAGATAGTATTGTATGTATATCTACTCTTGTGAAGAAGCTTAATTATATATTGCACATTAGGGTAGTGGGCTCTTCTTGCATACATTGTATTTTTTCTACCAACTCCTAATAGGGTTGAAGCAAATCCTATCATGGTTGAGGATTTTAACATGGCCTAGTCCTCTAACAAGGATTGCAGAAAAAGATAACCTAAAAGATAGGTATAAAGATGCAAAATATTACATTGGTGTAGTGCCCACCCATAGTTTATTTTTCTATTATATTTATTAAACTCTTTTATGGCTATTTCATGGATGTGTTAGTTTCAAGGATATTATTTCATAACTTGAGCTAGAGATATATCAACGATGATTACTTAGTTGACTATATTTCATTTGTTATTTAATGATTATGATTACTAGTGCATTAATGATGCTTTAATAATTCATAGTTAATAAATGTGATTTCTTTCATAGTAATGGCAGATGATGCTTTAATGATGATTACTTCATATTTGTAATGATGCATTATTTTATTTAAACATTTGATGTTTGACTTATAATTATTATGGTACTTACCCCATACTTGCATGTGTATGGTGCCTGTGTCTATTTTATTTTTATGTTTGTCATGTTTAATGTGGTTAAGGGAGGGAGTTGTAGTCACTTGGTTGTGAGGATCTACACGATGTACCACTCCCTGTCATTTCTTGTTTAGTTTAGATATATTTATACACATGTACATACTCATCTTTTATGCAGAATATAGGTACAGAGAATCAACTTTCTTGAATTGTCAAGATGAGCGTGCCCTATCACAATAACTCAATGGTAAGAATTGGGAGATAATGTTCAGGTCCAATCCCATCCATAGCCTAAATACTTGTCCTGCAAGGAGGACTCATAACTGACTTTCCACCCTCTTTAAAATTTGTGTGTTTATCTTTGTCAGTATTGTTTGATTTTGAGCTTTGGTTTATTTTGGTAATGTTACTTTTATGTGGATTTTGCTATGTGATTTATTTGGTAAATGATTTAATCATAACATTTTGGTTAATCATATAATATTGAGAATTATTCAATATTATTTGATTAAAAAGAAAATATTATAGTATGAGAATTTAATTATTTAAAAAATAATTAAATATGTGCTTTAATTCAAAAGTCTAAATTTAGAAAATTGGTTAAAGAGAAGTTAGAATATGATTATATTTAATTAATTATTAATTAATTAAATATTTACTTGAGTTTAAAAGATCTAATTTAAAAGTTTGATTTAAGAAGTTGGACAAAAAGAGAATTAAAATATTAAAATATTATAGATTTAATATTACTTTATTATAATTATTTATTTAATAAAAATTAAATTAGAGTTGCATTTAAACAATGAGCTTTGATTATTATTATTAATTTAAATAATAAACTATGCTTTAATTAGTGCTTGTACTAATTAATAAACTGGAGGAAAATAAAATATAAAAGAATGAAATTTAAAGATAAAGTTATAGTTCTAATTATGGTGTAGTTATATTTATTTAATTTAATGATAACTATTTAGGAGTTTTATTTTAATAATAAACTCTAAATAATGTTATTAATTAAATTAATAAATATATTATTGAAAACACTTTGAAAACTAATTAAATAAAGAAAGCTATTATTTAAATTAATAAAGTAATAAATAGTAATTGATCAGTAAGTTTCATCTCGTGATTGCACAATCAGAGCCCAATTTAGGGGAGAACTCTTTATCGGAGATCTAGAGCTCATTTTGCAATCACACAAGTTTTGGAGAGAAAAATTTAAAATTGGATCAAAAGAATTGTTGAGAGCATCAGAGTGTTTGGATTTGCATGCATTCATAAATTGCCTCAGATTTTAGCTGTGGTTTTGAGATAGGGTTTGAAAACCTATTGTAGAATTTTATTGAAAGATCTATCTACTTTGTGTCTTCCTAGGTGTTTGCATATTGCTTATTAATTTACTACATTTATTGTTGAATAAAAAATTATTTTGTAGATTTTGAAAAAAGAAAACTTATTAATCAAGAAAACTTGACTGAGGAAGATTATAAGAAAACTATAGAAAATTATTGTGACTGTATTCTTATAACTCCCTTTCTAGTATAATGAAAATTTTGATTATTGAAAATTGGAAGAAAACAATACGTTGAACGGTCAGAGTTTCAACTTTAAATTTGTTATTAGAACTATGTGATTATCATAAATTTTCTAAATATAGATGAATACCATTGTTATATCTAAAATAATTTAATTGCAATATTTATTTGGAAAGCATAAGATTAATTGAGAGGAAAGCACATTGTAACTAAACGTATACATGCATGTGAAAATAAATATACTAAAAATAGAAACTAAGTATAGTATGTTTACATGCATGTGAAAAAAAATATGCTAAAAATAAAAAGCTAAGTACAATATGGTTACATGCATGTGAAAATAAATATGTTAAAAATAGAATGCTAAGTATAGTATGGTTACATGCATGTGAAAACAAATATGCTAAAAATAAAAAATCAAGTATAGTATGGTTGCATGATTTGAGAGAACAAAGACATGCAAAAATACTAATTGCATGTGTATTTTTATTTTAATATAATTTAATTTTTAGATTTATTTATTTGAAAAAATTAATTAGTTAAGTAAAAATAAATATTTAAAATTATTTATTAATTTCTAAAAAATTTAAATAAATAGTATTCATTTAGTTAAAGTGAATGTTAGTAATATTAGTGATCCTTTAAGTCTAATTAAACTCTTAGTTGCATATAAATAATTTAATATTTATTAATGCAAGAGGGAAGTTAATAAATAAATATTTATAATCTTATTATACTTTAAGAGAAGTTGTGGTAGAGTTCACTTTGTAATCATTTAGTTAATAACTATTTGACTTTATCAGATAAATTATAAATAATTAAATTAAATTTATATTTTTATCTCTAGTTGCATTATGAATTAAAGGAAAAGTAAATATTAATATTAGACTTAAATAGAAGTCATATTAATATTTTAAAAATTGAAATTAATAGAAATATTTAAATATAATAATATACATTTATGTTATTAATTAAATCATTTATGATTTAAGATTATTTAAATTAATAATTTGATAATATTGCATGATATTTTATATACAAAAAAAGATTGGATATTTAAATACTTATTGTATTAAATAAGTATATTAGCATAACAATTTATATTAATATATATATTCTTACTTTATTTCTAAACACATCTTTATAACCCAAACTAAAAAAGAGAAATTGGTGGGATTAAATCATGTGGCTGAAAACTATGCATTTTCTAATATTCTATTTATAGTCTTGTGATGTTTATTTTCTTGATAGTTTTTCTTTCTGAGTTGTTTAGTTGGCCAAGTTAGGATGTGCACTAGAGGCATTTTTGAGATTTCTTTTATGATTATTTGACTAGATGTCATGATGTACTTTATGATTTGAATTGAGATTCATGTTTTATGAGTTTTATGCTATTATGCATTTATGAGAACTTGAGTTTCAAGAACCAATGCTATTTTTTTGGGTTGCCTATTAAGGAACTAATTTCGATCAATATTACTCTTGTAGTATGGTACACTATTGTGGTTTGTGATTCCTGAGCAGGTAGTTTAGGTGCATGTCTATGAGAGTGGCTTGCAATGGGGGTCAGGGCCCAAAGTGGCTGCCAAGGTAACTCATTGTAAGTTGTGTAACAAGTGATAACATAGTAATTAAAATATCTTGGCTAGCCCTTTTCTTTGAGATATATTAAAAAGATAAGTTAGAGATTTTTCCTCATCCATACCTTGAGTGCTTGTATAAACTAAGGATGAGATGGAGATAATACCTTGAGAGATATGACTAGTTTCCTCTTCATTACGAGAGGGTATTCTGGTTCCGCATAGAGCCACTAAGGGGCTAGGGTCTTGAGAGACTGCCAAGGTAACCTTAAAGTCAGCTTATGTAATGACACTCCATAGTATGTAGCTTGAGTCTCCTTCATGATTTTTTGATATTTGCCTCTAGTGATGTACTTGTTGGATATTACTTTTGATGGTGTTTTTATTGTGAGTTGTTACTCATTGATTGGATGTTATTTATTGTTGATACTTGACTTTTATTAATGACTGATTAGTTATTCATTGGTGGTCTTTTATCGTTGGAGTTAGTGATTGGTAGTTTATTTTTATTGAGGAAGTTGTTATCTATTGGTCATTGTGTTTGTGACACTTGACATTGATTTTGAGGTGGTTGTATATTTTTGGTCCTAGTATTTGTATGTTGACTTGGTATGAGATGTTAGTATTGAAATGAGTGTCCTTTCAATTTTGATTATCTCTTCTTCTTGAGTAGTTTGTGTTACCCTTGAGGTAGTTCTGACTATTTGGATTCCTTGCCTAGGATTATTTTATGATTTGATTACCTATGTGTGGATCGTACATTACCTCTCCTACATGGTGGGAGTGGGATTCTGATTAGGTGACCACACGGTTGGAAGGTAGTGTATTCTTACCATTTGGGTCCCCCTCAGATTGAGAAATGTTGGATGCTCATTGATATAGTGCTACCATTATCATTCTTCCTCCTATTTTGAAGACTTCAATTCATTTGATGTATCTATGTATCATGTGTTTTGAGATCTTATGGGATATTGTATTGTATATTTATGTGCTTGTATCTATTTTTACATACACTATGACATGTGCAATCGATGTTATTCATTAGATGTGCTTTCATATTATTAGTTGTACTTAAATGCATTTGCTTATATGGTTATGTATGTGTCTATTCATTTTATGATTATGGACATTGTAATTGAGACTTAAACTTGTTAATAAAACTTTCTTAAATGTGACTCAACGTGAAGGAACCCTTGAGGAATTAAAACTATATTTATAATTGATTACATGTTCTTGATGTATATTTATACAACTTCTACATTATTGTTACTTTGATGTTGTTTAAACCTAAAAAGAAAAGACTTTAGTAAACTTTAGCATATTAGGATTATTTCTTTTGGGTTCCTAAGTAGGGCATTACAATTGGTAAGTTGAAAGATAAGATTGACCATCTAAGATTTAGGAAGGAATCAAAAGAGTAGACTAATGAAAATGATGAATTAGGAACCCTCAAGAAAGAAAACGAGATCTTAAAACATGAGTTGAAAATTGTTGAACTTAAGTTGAGTCTTAAGAAAGGTGACAACAAGACTGAACCAAATCTAAAATCTAAAAATGAAGACCTAATATCCCATCTAACTCAAGTAATATCTAAATTAGATTTAGTGAAATCATATTATGTAGAATTTGAAAAGTACAATACCATTGTGAAAGGAGAATTAACTATAGCCAAATAATAGTTAGACAAGCTTTATTCTAGTAGTGAGAAAATTGATGAATACATTATTTTTCAAAGATCTTCTTATGATAAGACAAATATTGGATATCTTATTAGAGAGAAACCAACCGACAAAACTAAAGCTAGGAAGGAATTAGATCCAATTATTGAAAATCCTAAGCCAAAAGAAACTAATCAGAGTATGATTGAGTCAAGTGTACCTACTAAAGTACCTAAAGAAGTTGAACAAGTTAATCTATCTAAGAAACATGATGACCATAAGACAACAGAGCAATTTGAAGCACCTAAGGAAGCTAGACATGAATTTAGAGATAGATGTTTTATATGCAATAAAGTTGGTCATATGAAGAGAGATTGCACATGTAAGTCTTTCAAAACTATTACTAATATATACTATTATAATTCTCATGGCTATGGACATAGAGTATTAGATTGCAAGAAACCTAAGTTTGATAGTAATAATGCAAATAGTTGAATGTTTAAGGATACTAACCCTACAAGTAATGAAATAAGGAGATTGCCAAGAATATCCAATGATGGAGAAAAACCTAATGGTGAATGAAAACAAGTTGTAGGTTACAAATGCAACAACCTTGGACATATTGCAAGAAATTGTAGAGCCCCAGATAATCAAAATGTAACTAATCAAAGAAGGAATGCACATGTATGTCAGTTATGCAATAACTTTGGGCCCATAGCTAGATTTGGTAGAATGTAAAGAAGAAATTTCAATAGGAATCCTAACTATAAGAGGAACAATAACAAAAATGATAGGAGAAATGATAATGACAACAATGACAGTCAGAGGGAATCGTTGAAAGAGCATGCAGAAGAATTCAAGGAAATATTTGTCAAAGAAAAGGAACCATCTGTTGGAAATATTGAAGATATGATAGCTTACTAAAAGGGGAGGGGTGAATCAGTGACTTCAAATATTTAAACAATTCAACACTTTAACCATTCATCATTCATTCATCTAATCTAAAGCATATATGAGAAATCAAACATCCATAACACATGTACATAGTGATTTGGTGACCCAAAAACCTTCCAAATAGAAAGTAAAATTGGGGTGGCGATGATACCCACAAAACTTCATTATTGCAGTATGAAGTTGGCCTATTAAGGCTTACATTGACCACTTTTGGTGATTTGCCCTGTTAGGAGCGAAAAGGACTGCTAGGTCCACCTTGTTAGAGGATTTACAAACATACACTTGAGTATGCACTCTGTTAGGAGATTTATACAAAGACTATTAAGTCTAGCTTATTAAAGGATTTAAAAAATGAATTCACCTGTTAGGATGGAATAGTGGATCTACTTACAAACTTGATTTGCTGATTAGATCCTTGAAGTATATATCACCTTTTGTGACTGATGAATCATTACTGCTCCTTGTAGACCTTGCTGAATACTCTGCTCTTCTGTTGATTCACTTTCATTCTTCTCAAAACATTACATTTCATTACATACATACTTTTTCTCTTTGCAAATGATATAATACATTACATATATACCATTCCAATCATTACAATTGCAAGGTCGGCTGAAACACAAGTGAACAAAATATTACTGAGTTGGCCAAACAGTAAATAACTCAGGTTCACTAAACTGACTCGGTGACCTTCTGATACTCGGCATCGTCATGCACTCGATAGAAGTGAAGGCTCAGTCCATACTAATCACCTAATGTAGTTCTAAACTCAACAACCATTGGAGACTCGATAGATGTAGTGTCACTTGGTAAAAATTGAATCCTTCATTTACCTTGCTTTCACTCGGTAAACAATGTGCTTGCACCACTCACTAGGAACTATGCTTTCATCACTCAGTAGGCACTGTGCTTCCATCACTTGGTAGGAACTGTGCTTCCATCACTCGATAGGCACTGTGCTTTGATTACTCGGTAGGAACGATGCTTCCATCACTTGGTACACATTATGAAGTTTGGTGAACACTATAAACTCTGTAGACACTGCTAGATGGCACATTCACTCGGTAGCTATACTTAGCTTGGTTAACACTTGAATGCTCGATGTGAACTGCGAAGCTTGATTAACACTTAGAATGTTCAATGTGAACTGTGAAGCTCAGTGTAAACTACTTCAGTGATGAGTGTACAAGGTAACCACTGAATGCTCAGTATACATTGTAGACTGAGTGATGAGCTCGGTAGCTATACTGATGCAGATAAGTGTTGTCACTCAACACCATCATGTTCACTTACAATATTATTAGAAGAATTCTTTGATGCACCTAATGGAAAATTGAAGTCAATAATTATTTGTGATTCATCTTACTTGAATTCAGAATTTACAAAAGAGACAAAGCATTAATTTTTCAGTTTTGAGGTTAGAAGTAAAATTATAATTTGTGTAGTTAGTAGAAGGTATAAGACATAGTGAGGAAGCTATGGTTAAGTGCTCAAATTTTTTTGTGATTGTACTAAGTCATATAGAAGAAATCAAGCTCACTGGTAATAAGAAACAACTTTTGAAGATGAAGTAGATACACATTGAATGCGTAGTTTAATTTGAAATGATTTAAGGATTGCAAACAAAATTTTGAGTACCATTTGTTCATGTAAAGAGTTTGGAGCATTTGTGAGAGATTTGACAATGAATTAAGAGCAAATTGAGGCATTTGAAAGAGCAAAGTCGAAGAAAAGAAACTAATCAGAGTATTTTAAAAAGCTTTCAGTTGAGATTTTCAATATAAACAGTTAGATTATGTAATTAGTATTAGTATATCGAAAAAAATAGTATCCATAAAACAACATCATTATAAATAGTTAAATTAGTATCCATAAAAAAATTTCATCATGCATGCATCCATTAGATTATGCAATCACTTAAACTTGTAGGTTACTGTCAAATCAATTTGTAGAAATGTAAACATAAAACATAATAGATTCAATAAGAGATTTGACACAATAATTTAATGTGGAAACACAATTTGAGAAAAACCACTAGTAACATGCTACTCATTCTCACTCTTCTGAAGTGATGCCCTATGAAAGGCCAACCTTGTTAAAGGTTATAATACAAATTGTTAATTGTGACCCAATTAAAGGATTTTAATCACCTTGTTAGGAGTGGGCCTTGTTAGAGGACTTTAGATCATTCACTTGGAATATCACCTGGTTAAAGGATTTACAAATGATTGTTAGGTCAACCTTAATTCAAAGGATTTACCCTAGACCGATACAATTATTAGAGAGTAATAGTAAGGCTTGATTTGATAACAACTTACAACTCCATTTGTAGATTTTAGATCTCTATTTCAATCCTCCATTCTGCTTCGCTTTCACACTCTTCAGCTTTGATATCTTGTTCACCCATCAAGCATCCATACCCTTAAGCCTTCTTATTTTGTTTGCCAATGCAGTCTCTTCTCTTAGGTCACTAAATGAAGAAAATACCCTACACTCCTTCTCGTCCTTAGGTTCTCACACATGACAACCCTTGCTTCTAACTAGTCATCTCTATAAATAGAGAATTGAGATATTTTGGCGTTCATCCTCCATTGTCCATTTTAGGGTTAGGTTGGATTAGGCAAGATTCAATGAATCTACCCTTCATTTCATTACTTTTTCTTTTAGAAACTTCTCCTTTCAATCCTCGTTCAATTCACCTCAAAATGGTTCATCTTGAATTCTATGCCATTAGCTCATCAAGCTTATCTTCCACAAGGTTCACACAATCCAAGAAATCAAACTTGTTAGCTCAAATTAATCAAATTCTTAATCTTTCTCATAATGTTGACACTCGGCATTAACTGGCTTCTAATGCTCGGCACATACTGCATTACTTGGCATCCATTGTCAAAACACTCGACACAAACTAAAGTTTACTAGTGCTTAGAATCAAGTAAATTTTACTCAGCTGACACTATTTCACTTGGGTTACACTAAAATTGACTTTTCTTGGCCCTAACTAATTTTGACTTGGCTTGCACTAACTTTTCTTGACACCTATTGTCCACTCGATCAAGCTTGGTAGATTATCAATACAGTATAATATCATTGTCTTAACTAATTCTTGTACTCCTTTTCATATCATAATTCAACCTTTCCTCTAGGTTTTATTGTTACCTCATTTTATCAAATCCTCTTAATCAATCAAATAAATGATAGTACTTAAATCATATAAGCAATTGTCTTATCAGCAACTAATAGGGTTGACATTAGTGACAAAATAATGATTGAAACATATTTATCATACTTGTATCAATCTGTTTTCAAAACAAAATTTAGCTTTTCTTTTTTTCTCCTTATAGTTGAAGAAGCATAAAATGTGATGCATCTTTTGAATTTAAAAAATTTTGTACCATTTCAAAGTTATAGTTATTATTCTATCAATGTGTCAATCAATAGTTTATACATAACTCCATTAAAAAATATGTAATGATTACTTACTAAACTTGTAATTTGACTAACATTACACTCATTGAAAGCTAAGAGAATTCTTAAGAAACTATTTTCGTTTCATCAAATTTGGGTGAGAAAAAAGTCATCAGATACATGTTTGAAGTAAAAAAACACACAAGAACAATCTAAAAACATGTTTATTGGGACATTTTCTAAGTTGACCATGTAGGGTTGGTATCCAAAGATATAATAGGCCTTGTAAAAGTATTAATTTTCTGGTTTGGTATCATAATGGGTGGGAAAAAAGTTGGAATAAATTTGGAAATGCTTTGAGGTATTTCAGAGGCAGTTTTGCAGTCCTTGACATCATCAAATTCTTTATAGCTTACGGTTGATGCAATGTCTTTCATTATGGTGTTATGAGTCTTCTTCTTAGCAATGTCATTGACAAATAGTGTACCAAAAGGAGTTACATATGCTTCATCAAGATATTTCAATCCTATATCTCTAATAGAAGCTAGATGGAGTCTCATAAGACCTTGCCATGCTAAAAATTTATCCTTGTTAAGCCTTGGAATTTCCCTCTTGTAAGACATCCTAATCTTTAGCTTAGATCCTTGAAATCCTTCCTACAAGCACCAAATGCTCTGATACCAATTGTTGGAAATATAGATGGAGTCACCAGAATGGTTGGTGACTGACGCAAGAGAGATCTACCATTAAGGAATCTCGAAAAGTGACACGAGTGATAGTAGGCAGACATAGTTAGGACAAATGGTGACTATCATGAAAGAGATTCTATGAGGAGAATCTCGACAAAGAGTGACACTAGCGACAGTAGGAAGACACATCTGAAACAACTAGTGACTGTCACGAAAGAGATTCTATGAGGAGAATCTCAACAAAGAGTGACACTAGCG
The DNA here is from genome assembly GCA_028749045.1 of Cupressus sempervirens. Taxonomy (NCBI): domain Eukaryota; kingdom Viridiplantae; phylum Streptophyta; class Pinopsida; order Cupressales; family Cupressaceae; genus Cupressus; species Cupressus sempervirens. Next base: position 1,013,287,368 of record CM053785.1, read on the forward strand.
ACAGTAGGTAGACACAACTGAAACAACTAGTGATTGTCGCGAAAGAGATTCTATGAGGAGAATCTCGACAAAGCATGACACTAGCGACAGTAGGCAAACATAGCTAAAACAACTAGTGACTGTCATGAAAGAGATTCTATGAGGAGAATCTCGACAAAGAGTGACACTGGTGATAGTAGGTAGACATAGCTAAAACAACTGGTGACTGTCACAAAAGAGATTCTAGAACACTGGAGAGTAGTGCCCTTGAGCTATGACAAGACTCAATCCATGGATACATGAGAAAAAAAGCACTAAACATAAGCAGGAACACAACTATACAGGGAGCCTAAAGATACATTGCAAGATGGAGCATTGGGAACAAGAGGCACCTATTTGCGAGGTTTTCACCTTCTTGGCAGGGTTTTCATTTTTTTTTCTACCATGATCCCTGTTTCCATGTTTTCACCAATGGTACTTTCTTGTTTTTCAATTTTTTTTCGTATTTTTCTCTTTTCTTGATTTTTTTTGTATTTTTGAAACTTTTCAAAATAAAAATTTGATATTACCAAGGCGCCTATTGCTAGGTTTTCACCAATATAATGATTTTTTTTTCAAGAGTATTTGGAATTTTTAGATTATTTTTTTCAAGACATCTAGATATGTACAAAGAACTTCTGAGATTAGATCAGCTATAAAACCACTTCAAGTGGAGAGTGTTGACAGGTTCCTTGAGCACTTCTCCCTCAGCTATAGAAAGTTGGTAAGCACCAGATCCATACATTGCAGTAATTATGTAAGGACCAAGCCAGTTTGGTTCAAACTTCCCTTTTTGGACCCATTGCTATTGATTTTTAGGATTCTCTCTCAGGACAAGATCACCTAATTGGAAGTCACGTGGCTTAACTTTCCTATTGTAGCTTCTAGACATTTTCTACTAATAAGCTCACAGATGATCACATGCCACTTTGTTGACATTCATTTAGTAGTACTAGCTCTTGAAGCTGAGCTATTCTATAATCTTCATTAGTAATAAGGCCTTTCATAGAGATTCTTAGAATAGGAATCTCAACCTCTATTGGAAGCACAACATCTGCTCCATAAACCAAAGCAAAGGGCATTGTACCCATTAGTGTCCTAATGCTTTTCCTATATGCCCACAAAGCTAGATTAATATGGAGGTGCCAGTCCCTCCTAGATTTGCTGACTATGATGGAGGATCTTGAGGATCACCTTGTTGGATGCCTCTGCCTGACCATTACCCTGTGGGTAATATATAGAAGACCAATGTTGTGTCATTTTGAATCTTTTGCATAGTTCCTTGAGGTCTTTGTTTTTGAACTGTCCTCCATTTTCAGTAATGATGGAGAATAGTACACCATACCTGCATATGATGTAATTTGTGATAAAAAGAGCTATAGTTTTTCCATTTTCTATTGTGAGGGGTACTGCCTCTACCCATTTAATGAAGTAGTATGTAGTTATAATAATGAACTTATGTCCATTAGAAGTAGATGGGTGAATCTGACCCACCAAGTTGAAAGCCCATTGTTGAAATGACCACATTGTGGTAGATGGAATTAGCTCCCTGGCTGGAGCATGAATCAAATTCCCATGGAGCTGGCACTACTTGTAGGACTTGGCATACTTGATTGCCTCTTGTTCCATTTTAGGCCAATAGTAACCAGCTCTAATGAATTTGCGAGCTAGTGTCAAGCCATTTGAGTGGGATCCGCAAATGCCTTCGTCAACATCAATTAATGCATGTTTGGACTGTTCGAGTTCTAAACACCTAAGGAGTGTTTCGTCAAGACCTCTCCTAAACAAGTTGTCAACAATAATGACATACTGTGAAGCATTATGGATAAGGTAACATTTTTCATTCTGGATTAGACCATTCAAAATGGTTTGGTTATAGAGATAGGAGTAAATATGATGGTAGTGAGATGAGTCTTGTCCTACAATAGAACAGATCATCCTAGAATTAGGTGTATCATAGGTCAGCTAGTGTAACGCTTCCACCTGGAACTCATGTCAGAGATCATTTTTGGGCATCTATAGCAAGGAGGCCAAAGTAGCCATTGCATCAACCTCTTTGTTATCTGCTCGAGGAATTTTTTGGAAGGTGATGTTCACAAAATACTTCTTTAGGTCATCAACCATGCATTTGTAAGGGATTGATTTCACATCCTTTGTTTGATACACATCATTAACCTGGTTGATTAGGAGTTGGGTGTCCCTAAAGATATCTAACTGATCAACTCTCCATTCAACAACAATCTTCATGCCATTAATTAAAGCCTTCTATTCATAAATGGTTTTTGCACAAGGAAACAAAATCTTGTATGCTTTGGGTAATGAATATCTCTATGGCATTATGAAGAGTAATCCAGCTCTAGATCCCTATTGGGTGAAGGACTCATCGAAGAACATCACCCACATTTGTTGTGTGAGTGTCACAATTGACTCATCAGGGAAAGCAATGTTCATTAGGAGAAGACTCTACATAGGTGCATATGCTAGCTAATCTACAATTGCTTGTCTCTTAATAACTTTTCATTCAACATATTGAATGTCAAACTTGTTGAGAATCATGACCCACTTAGCTAATCATCCTATGAGAGCTACCTTACTAAGAAAGTACTTTGGTGGATCTATTTTAGCCACTAGCCATGTAGTGTGGGCAAGCATGTAGTGTCTAAACTTTTGGTAATTAAGCAAAGACAACTAGCAAGCAAGCTTTCTCAATGATGTTGTAATTCTTCTCATAAGAGATTAGCATGCAACTCAAATAATAAATAGCCCTCTCCTTGTTATTGTTGTCCTCTTGAGCTAATAAGATTCTTAGAGATGTTTTAGTTGCTGAAATGTACAAAATCAAAGGCTTCCAATAGATAGGAGGCATCAAGATTGGCGGATTAGCAAGATATTGTTTTATTTGTATCAAGCTTTTCTCACAATCCTGACTCCAATTGAATTTTACACCCTTATGTAAAGTCTTTGTAAAAGGTTGTGATATATCTGCCAACTATGAGATGAACCTGCAAATAGATTGGAGTCTTCCTTGTAGACCTCTCATTTGGCTGATGTTATAGGGTGGAGGCATATTCATAATTTCTTGAACCTTCTCTAGATCCATCTTGATTCCTTTTGTAGACACAATGTATCCTAGTAGTTTCCCTGATGTGATGCTGAATGCACATTTCTTAGGATTGAGCCTAAGATTGAACTTTTCCATGTGATCTAGGATGGGTCCCAAATCTTGCAAATGAGTATTGCATTTTGCACTTTTGACCAAGGTATCATCCATGTAGTCCTCCATGGTCTTATGCATCATATCATTGAAAATTGTAGTTATCGCTCTCTAATAGGCAGCACCAGCATTTTTCAAGCCAAATGGAATTACATTCCAACAGACAGTTCCCCATGCACATGTAAAGATATTCTTTCCCTGATCTTCTGGTGTAATTTTTATCTAATTATAACCAGAAAATCCATCCATGAGTGAGTACATCTCATATCCTACTGTCATGTCCACTATCATATCAATTTTGGGAAGTGGAAAGTCACCCTTAGGACATGCTAAGTTGAGATTGCAAAATTTAGTAAAAACTCTAATAGATTTATCATGCTTGGAAACTAGAACAATGTTAGATATCCATTCAACATTATCAATTGCATGAATGAAATCGACTTTCAAAAGCTTCTCCAATTGAGCTTTGACAAGTAATGCAAAATGAGGATGCATTTTTCAAAGTTTTTGTTTAACTGGTTTGATGCCTAGTGTAATGGACAGATGATGGATAATGAGATCAAGATCTTGTCTTGGCATGTCAGAATATGTCCGAGCAAAATTTGTCTTCTTTTCTTAGAAGAAGGCAATGAATTCTTCTCTTTTTCCCAGAGATAGTGACTGTGCTAAATGTATCATATGAGGATGTTCTTCTATGCCTAGGTTGATTTACTATGTTGGCTCTATCAACACCGATGATCTCTCTTGAAAGTGAATTGGAAGTGCATCAAATATCTCATCCGTAGGTGCCTCAGAGAGGTTTTCACCCTTGGATACATCTTTTGTTTTTACTTTTTTAGGTTTTGACACTACTACAATGTGGTTTTCACCATCGGACCTTCTATATTTTTCCTTTTAATTGTATGACTAAGATATTTGATGTCAGCTTTAGTCATGTTGATGCTCTATTCACTAGTGGAAGAAATTATAGGTTCGATAGCACTTAGGTAGCAGACAAGAGCATAGTCATTCTAGAACATGGGATTTCACTAGATGCATTAGAATTTCAGTCTATAAGCTTAGGATATGTGAGTAAAAGAGTAGTGGCAAGTTCAGTTGCTTTCATGGTATAGTCATTAAATGCTTGGACTAGAAATTCGAGACCTAGAGCAGCTTCATCCATAAGTGTGTTCAAATGCCTTTGAGCATTAACATCATCAACTGAAGACTCAAGGACACTAGTTGGATCAAATCCATCCGACCTAACCCTAGAAACTTCACCCACTTCAAGTTGGTTTTCATAGACATGAACTTGGTCAATATCTTTATCTATAGTTGCTTCTAAAAGGGAGTCAAATTCATATTCCATAGAATTAGTGCTACATGGCAACAAGCTATAGAATTCCCCAACAGTGATAGGGACATACTCTCCTTCATCATCTAGATTTTTACATAGGTACTCAATATGTAACACCTAACTAGATTCACCTTGTTCTGAATGGGCACGATGTGTATTAGTATTGTCCTTAGAAGAATCACTAGTACCATCCATAGTGCTGACATGTGGCACAAAGTCATCTAGCTCAATAAATAATTTAGAAAGATCATGAGGAATAGGATAAGGATAAGGATCCTCATTGTTAGTATTATCTTCTTGAGTATCAAACTCAGCTTGTGACTCATTTCTGGATGAACTCTTAGGCTCTGGTATGAATTTGCTAGCCCCTAAATGCAAGGGAACCTTCTTAAACCCTAGACCAGATGTATCTCTATTTCTTCAAGCTATTGCTTTGATAGGATCAACTAGACCATTTTTACTGCACCCAATAGGACTAGTTCCTTTATAGCCAAAGCGCTTCATGAGACTAAGACTAGGACCATACTTCTCTGGAGTGATCTCACGAGCTTGTTCTATTAAGTCTACTGGAGTCTCTTCTTTGTAAAGCCACACAAAAATGGCTCTATTTTTTCTTTCATCTTCTAAGGGAACTGTAGCCTTGACAAAAGTGCCATTATACTTGGTTTGAGGTGTCAACACAAATGGCTTCTTTGCCTTAGATGGTCTTCCATAATGACGGGGAGACTCAGGAAGAGATGTTAATGATAGCACTAGTTCGATATGGTACTCACCCATGCTAGTTTCTTTCAGGTTGACTGACTGCTCAATTTGTTTCTGCTTGTTGTCATGATAATCAATAGATTCCCTATTAGCAGGGAAAAATTCTTAGTAGCTTTGAGCATATTGTAGGTATAACTAGTATTAGCAGGAATGGTGACTTTAGAGCCATGAAATGGGAATTTGATGCATTGATGGTATGTGGAGGGCATGACATGCATCTCATCTATCCAAGGCGATGCTAGCAAAATGTTATAAGCCAAGGGAATGTCGAGGACCTGACAAGTGATATCCCTTTCTATAGGACCGATGCGAAGGGGCAAGACCACAAGACTTTTGATCAACTTCATCATACTCTTTGATAGTAATCTTGTGGTGAGGATCAATAGAGTCCTCAGAGTAATTTAATTATCTAAGAAGAGTAGTAGAGACAATGTTTATCCCAACACCATTATCAATGAGTACTCAATGAACATAGGTCTGATGTATCATGACCTCAATGTGTAGAGGTTGATTGTGTGGGTGACTCAGTGAGTTGTCATCCTCCTTAGAGAAGGACATAAAGTAGGATGAGGTCAGGTGACCTACCATAGATTGAAATCACTCAAGATCAAGATCTTGACGAACATTTTCTTCAGTGACGGATTTGTCCAGAATCTGTCTATGAGTAGGCGAGATTTTAAGTAGTTCAAAGATTGTGATTTGAGTGTTAGTTCATTTTCATTGATTGAGAACACTATACCTAGTTGCTGCTAAATTTGTCATGAGTTTTGCACCTTTGCCAGATGGACCTGCAAGGGTTTTGTCTTTATGTTGCTCAAGATCAAAAGTAGAAGGTGCAAGGCCTTTCAGAACCAACTTGGCATGAGAGCGTGTAACAATGTTGGCACAGTGTTGTAAAGATGTGTTGTCCATTGCATTGGAAGTAGGGCCCCTCAAGACAAATGGTTTCTTGGGTTTAGTGGTATCTTGCTTGCCCTTAATGGTAATGATGTCACAGTACTCAAAATCCACAAGTTCAACCATGTTGATCACATTGTTGTCATTAGAGTATGCATAGTTGACCTTGTTGTTAGGTTTTGTTTTTGAGCTCTCTCATTTTTCATAAGCCGGGAAGGGCTCTTTGAAATCCTTGTGATCTGAGTTCTTGTTATGTCCATCAACCACAATATCACCATCATCAATCATGTCCTAGACTTTGTGATGTAGGTTTATGTAGTTTCTAGTTTTGTGCCCCTTATTTTGGTGGTACTTGTAGAATGCAATTTCATTCCACCATGGTGGGCATGGTTGCGGATCATAAGGATGAGAGTTGTCCAATGGTGAAATAAGCTTGTTCTATAACAAGTTTTTGTAAACCACATCCAAAGGTTCACCTAGAGGTGTATACTCTCATTTAAGGCATGTAGCCCATGAGTTTCTTGGTCTGTTTAGGATGTCTTGTTGTCAGGAGGAGGTTTCTTAGTATTCTTGGCTGCATTGAGACTATCCGTGAGATTAAATGTTGCCTTAATAGGCTTAGGAGTGACATTGTCAACAACCCCATCATGTACAATTTCTTGGTTCTTGTTGATGTACTTGGGTTTGTCCTTGTTAGAGGTGGAGCCTTGTTTTGTGTCCTTCTAAAAAGTAAGTTCACCCTTCTTGACCATGAATTCCTCTATGCGGATAGCCTATGTGACCATGTCCTCAAAGGTGTGTTGACCTTGAAATTGGACTCTATACCCAAAATCAAATAAGAGGTTATCCATAAAGATGTCAAGTTTCTCTATTTCTTGTATTTTGCATGAGTATTTGGTATAAAGTTGTCTCCACCTCTGAAGGAATGTGAGGAAAGGTTCCCCAACCTTCTACTTAAGATTAAACAAATCTCATATGTTAACAAGGTGTTAAATGCTAGGAGAGTACTATTGGACAAACAAGTTGGCAATTTCATCAAATGTTTTGATACCAAGAGGCAAGTGTGAAAACCACTCCATAGCCTAACCACCTAGACTTCTTAGGAATAAACACATGAGATACATCTGATTATGCATAAATTCCATAGATAAGGCACTGAATTCCCACAAATGATCTTGGGGATCAGTAGTTCCAAAGTATTTATCATACTTAGGTAACTCTACTCCTCTTGGAAAAGGAGGCATGTCTATGCTCTTATCAAATGGAAATGGACAAAACACATCTAAGGTGTATGTTTTTGTGGGTTTGTCTTTGTCATGCATCATCTAAGCTAGTTGGTATTGCATAACTTTTAGTTGTTTTTGGAGTTTGGAAGTCTCAGTTTCCTCTTCAGGCATGATGATAGTTTCCACATTGAAATGATGAGGTAGCTTAGCTCCCCCTTGGGCAAGTTTGAGAAATTATTTTTCTTTCTCTTCATTGAGTAGGATTTACATGACCTTTTGAAAGTTTTTGTCTTTACGATACTTTGCTATGTGTTTAGGAAGTATTTCCATCTCTTCCTACTCCTCATCGATGTCATGGTCTTTTTCTTTGTCATTCCTAGGTTGGTCTTGGTTTTTGCTATGTTCACCATGTTTAGGTTCATAATCAACCATTGTAGGAATGTGTTTAATTTTAGTATGTTGTGATTGGAAAGGTCCTTTCAAAAAGAATTTAGATGTGTTGTTTGGAGATGTGGGACCATTGCTAGTTTTAGGATCCTCTTAATACAAGGGATTCCTGGTTTGTTGCAAGTTTATAGAGAATGTTCTATGGACTCAAGATGATCTAATAGCTGAGGGGGATCATGAATATTCCTCACTAGATGAACTAGAGATAGACCATGTATGGACTGAAGAGCAACCTCTATTGTGATTAGTACCCCTAGCTCTACCTCATCTAGGTCTTTGGAGATAAAACACTTTGCCACTTCTTGTTGCCATAGTCATAGACAAGGACAAAAAGAAAAAGCTTAAACAAGGACTACACTAGAACATAGTCTCAAAAACAAAGCAAGATAAGGGTATTGTATACTAAGGTATGAGTCATCTGAGTAATGGCTAGAATAGACAAAGATTATGACTATTGTGACACGGCATATGACAAGCACCAAAGACCAAAGACAAAGTGAACAAGAGACAAGACTAGTTTATGTGTAGGTTACAAGTCATCAGCTAAGCAAGAAGCCACTGTTTGACATTATTTGCAGACAGAAAAGACGTAAAATGTTGTAGATAATAGACTAGATTTAGAGCACAAGTAGATACTGAATTTTGAAGCAATTTTTGCAAGTTTCAAATTGTTGTTTTGATAGATTTTAGATAGGTAGTAAGATTTTTTTCAAGTTTTGGACAACATTTTGGTTGTTTTGAATAAGACAATTGGTTTTTAGATAAACACGAGAAGCAAGCAATAGTTTCAAACAACCCAACCGAGCACAATGCAACTCAGAGGGATGGGGGAGTCTTGAGGTTTAGTTTGTTTGACAGGTTTGGAAAATGTTTAAAGATTCAATAACAAACACACTTTTATCCCTAAAATAGAAAATTGGTAGAGAAGGGAAAACCTTTGTCCCATAACTTATGTGCATGCGCACACCTCACACAGTCGTCACCCCCTAGAGAGTGTTTATATTTTTGGTGTATTCAAAGGGCTCAATAACATATACAGTGAATGAACACCCTTGTGGTAGGGGTCAAGCATGTATACCACCTTCCAATGCCCAGTTGCATGCCTATGGTGAGTTCTACGAGAGAGATTCTTCCCCCTCCTTGCACAAAGATTATGCCTCCTTTCAGAGGTGAACTAGGTAGAAACTAACTAAGAGGTTTTTACTTGGCTTCCATTCATACTAATCCCCAGTGGCTTCGCAAGAAAAGTTTAGGCCAGCAACCCACACCAACATCTATAAGTGCACACTCTTGACTAGCAAGATTGGGGCTAGTGCCAACCAATGTAGTTTACAAAGCCTCTTCTTGATATGCGATATCAGAATGAAGAAGAGGAAATTAATATGGCTTTGGAGTCTTTCGCTCAACAAAGATTTTTTATTATAGTGAGGTGGAATCTTTGGCAAAAGGAGTGTTCTCACTTGGGTCATCCCCAGAGGTTGGATCACTCTAACAGGCCCTCTAAAGGATTGACTCGGACTAGTGGTTTAGATCTAAGGGTCAAAGTTTTTGATTTCCCTCAAGGGGAAAGAGCATACTCGTCTACCTCATTGCCTTGCCCAAACATGCAAGACATGTTAATCACCAAGTTAGCTTAATCAATCCCACCTTGTCCTATTCCAAGACTTTGATCCCCTAAAAGGAAAACATCATCTCTTCATTAAAGGCTTCATTTGGGAGAACCACTAACTTGCTTGCCTCCCTTGGATGTCATCTTTCAGAGGCTTCTAGGTTTCCAATTTACCCTTGGTCATGACCTCCAAGTGGTAAAGAGCATACTCCCCTATTCCCTTGTCTTGCACTCTACGAAGTTCACAAACCCTATTTGTACTATGTGTGAAAAACAATAAAAGAAGACAACGTTTATGTGGGTTTGAAACAAATCTTTGTCATGCATATCTTTGACAAGCATCATGTATTCACACAGTCAGTATATGTTTGAAGTGTTTGGATAAAAGGTATCTTTGTCAAGCATCCTGCAAACCACTGTTAAGCTGTTGAAAACTAGAAATTAGAAATAAAATACTTTTGAAAACACCATTAGTCAAATGGAAGCTTAACTATGGGAAAATAAATTTTAACCTTTTTTTGTTCTTTTTGATACCCATAAAACAGCTTTAAAAAAGCCAAAACCTATGAAAAAGTCAAAAGTCAAAATTCAAAAAATACTCTATTTTTTTTTAAATTATAGATTTTTCAAAATGTCCTACAAACCACTGTTAAGCTACAGAAAAAAAAAAAACAAAAATCAGAAATAAAATGCTTCAGAGAAAACTATTAGTCAAACAAATGTCATAATAAACTATAATTTGAAAAACTGTATTTCACATTGTTGTTGCAAAATTTCATGTGAAATCATGCATAGACCTGCGTGAAGAAATGATGTGCACTGCACAAGAATTTGTGCAATTATGAAATTTTTTGCTCGAAAAAGTGTAGAGGAAGATGCGAAATCTTCATGTCTTCATGCAAAAATTAGATTTCTCAAGCAAAAATCTAGAAACTTTTACAGATAGAACAATTAAAAATGAAAAAAATATAGAAAATGAGGCTAGAAAAATTGATTTTTGGAGCCCCATGGTGGGCGCTAGAAATGTATATAAGAAATTGGGGGGGCCTTTGATCCTCACATACACTTCAACATGGTCATTACCTGTGAGATCATCTCGAAATAAACATTGTATTGTTTATTCGAAAAGTCTAACAGAGCGACTTGTTGCCTTCTAACTAGAAGGATTATGCCTTTGCTCTCAGAATGAGAAGTGGGCAACCAGACCTCTAGAATGAAGGATTTATGCAGCTAAATGAAAGTACAATTAATCTAAATGAGAGATGCAATTATTAATCTAAGAAATGAAGAAGCATAGTATGCTAAATGGATGCATATTTAAAATCTAAATGATATTACAATGAAAAAATAAAGCTATGCAAATGTGAGCAAAGTGAGTAAGAATTTCAGCATAAATTCGACACAAATTCCAAAATTCATCATGTGTAATGAGGAATGGAGAGGTTCTTTTATAGAATCCAGGAAATCATCGATGATCAAGATTAACTGAAATGGACGATCAGGATTGAAGAGGGGAGCCAGTCATAAAGGTAACTTCCTCATGAAAAGGGAGTTAATCAGTTGTCTTTAAGTGATAAAAGGAGCTAATTGGTTCCTTTTTGAGTGATAAAAGGAGCTAATTGGTTGCCTTTGAGTGATAAAAGGAGCTAACTAACTCCTTTTTGAGTGATAAAAGGAGTTGACTGACTGCCTTTTTTTGAGTGAATATTTAATTTAATAAAATAGAATATGACCTCATAAATGGATAACTTTAACTAATTGAATAATTAAATTCAATGATTAAAAAGAGGAGATATCTTATTAAATTAAATGTATTTAATTCCTTTGTATATTAGCTAAAGAGATAATTTTAATTTAATTAAAGTAGAACACTTATAATTAAATTAAATTAAATCAATAGGTTTATGTAGCTAATTTGAGTCAATATTTAAGAATTAAATAAATAGTGTGATTAATGCAAATTATGGTTTTCTACATTTGACACCTAGGTCAAGTAGCGATTATTAGAATTATAATTGCCTAGTAAAATAGGACTTAGAAATAGTTGAATAAACCAAAGTCCGTTACTATGGCAATGTGCCAATTTTGTGTATTACACCACCCTATTAAAGAATTTACAAATGGTTGTTAAACCAACCTAAATCCATAGGATTTTACCCTAGCTTGCACAATTGTTAGAGAGTAACAACAAGGGCTTTTGACCTGATACAACTTACAACTTAACTTGTAGATTTCAAATCACAATTTAGCTCTTCATAATTTTCCTGGCTTTAAGTCTCAGCAGCTTTGACAGCTTGACCTCCTTTTAAGCTTCATCTCCTTGAGTCTTCATGCTCAATGTACCAGTGCAATCTTCTTTCTAAGCACTTATTGAAGCAGAGTCTCTATGCTCTATTCTTCATTCTCTTCTTCTCCTTGACATATTTCAGGAACTTTACATTGTGGCACCCCCAACTATTCTTTCTTGTTGGCTTGTGGCTCCTTAAATAGAAGTTTGGAATTGCTTTTTATGCTCAATTCTTCCCTTCTTTAATCTCAGTTCGAATGGATTAGGTAGGATTCATTGAATCTAACCCATATCTTGTTACTTATAGAAACATCATGAAGAATCCTCTTGTATTTTCCTAAAAATGGTTTACATAAAATTCTGTGCCACCAGCTCATCATCCTTATCCACCATCTGGTTCACAAAATTCAAGGCAACAAACTTTTCAGCTTAGATCTGGCAAATCTTTGACTTTTCCAATAATGCAACAGCTCAACACTATTGAAATTCTGGTGCTCGGCACATACCGTGTTACTCGACACTAACTACGTTTTACTGATGCTTGGCACCTACTGTGGATTCACTTGGCATCCACTAAATTTTATTGATGCTTGGCACCTGTTACTTTGCTCGGCACCTGAACATGCTCAACTCCTTCTGTATCACTTGGTACACACTAGATTTTTCATTTGCTTGGCACTAACTGAAATTTTGCTCAGCTCACACTAGCTTGCTTAGCACTCACTAATGAACTTAGTTAAGCTTTACAGATAGCCTTGTTACAGCTTATTCTTCGAGTGTTTCTAATTGTGGCCAGCCTCTGTATCTTCAAGTATGTTATCAATACATCATCTTACCATTGTCTTAACTAATCCTTGCACTTCATTACAAAATCATTACTCAACCTTTCCCTTAGGTACTTTTGTTACATCTTGTTGATTAAGTCCTCTCCATCAATCAACTAAGTGATAGTACTTGGATCTTATAAGCAATTTTCATTCTAGCAAATAATAGGTTTGACATCAATGACAAAACAATGATTGAAAACATTCGTTATCAACCATCTTCCTTCTTTGCAACAATCTTATTCTTTGATAGTATTCATTTTTAATCAGATTTCCAACAGTCAACATGTCATCTTGCTGCACATAACACCATAACTGGTGTTACAAAGAAGTTAAATCCAATCAATAGACCCAACTTAAAACACCAAAATAACAATCCTTCCAAATTCAATGATATAAGAACTAAATGTAAAATGAAGGCCCAAAAAATCAACAAGTGGTGCAATCCCAAGGGTTTCCAGTCAACCCAAATGGAGAGAGAAAAGCAAAAATTGACTTCATGCTTGTGAAACAGGGGTAAACAGGGGTCCGGGAGCCTCTTGTAACCTGCACATCCTTGCATGTTTTGGTTGTGAATTGGTAAGGTTGTATGTACACTGCATGAATCTTGGCTTCTTAGAATTCTATAGGAGATAATAATCTAGGAATTTAAAAAAATAATTTTTACACAATCCTCAAACAATGGCTTCAAAGAGTACCATGTCAAAATAATTATGGTGACTTGGCATGGTATATCAGGTGTTGCAACTTTCTTGCAATACAACATAGAAGTGAAATGATTGCAGTTGTGAGGACATGATTTCTCAAAAGAAGAAAACTTATTTAAATGAAACAAAATAAATGTAAACCTTAAAACTTACATTAATTGGCATAACCTTAGTAGTTTCTCTATCTTCTTCATCCCCACCACTGAAAACACCTTACATTTGGGAAATGTTTCCTTCCTCGCCAAAGTCACCTGGAAACTTCTTGTGGCAATCGATGTTTTAGACTCAAAATTTTTTGTGTGAAATTACATCTGATATGTGGTCTCTTCAATCTCGACACTTATGTCATGGGAGTCTTTCCATATATGTGAAAACCAATCATAGACATTTCATCTACTTCATGCTTTTCAATATCCATTCTCGAATTATTTAAAACGATCAAATTTCAAGAGGTGGCAATTGCAAACCATAGCGACACATTAATGCCAAATAAAAGACATTGGCTAGTCTCTAGACAAAATGTACTAAAAACAAAAAAAAAAGTCTAATATGATTTTTTTCAAATTCATGAAAACTCGGCAAAATTTTCTCAATTTTTTTGTTATTTTCAATCACAAATATTACAGATCATAAAGATCAAATGCCAAAATTTTCAAAAAAAATCATTTTGTTTTAGTTTTTTTGAAATTTAGTCAATAATGCAATTTGTAGGGAGGATAGGCTCGTCCCAAATAAAATGGTAGCAGGAGCATAAATGACAATGGACTAAATCTAAGTTACTAGGAATTTATAACATTCAACATTGCCTATGATGTGATAGTTAATATATGAGGAAGAGATAGTATTCTGACAATGACTCCATGCAAAATACAACTATTGTGGTATTAAAAATGGTGAAGGGTGATGATTGTCCTCAGCAACGACTAAATCATAAACTATTTGTGCATGCCTTTGCCATGTCTTGTCTTTTCACCCTGCGATTTACCTGACATGTCAACGCCCTTCCTTTCACCAATGTACACATGAGTTTCATAAATCATTGTTACAATAAATTTCTTAAGTGTTAAAGCATTTTTTCATTTTCATTACTTATTCTTTAATATTGTTAATTTTATAGATTTCTAAAATTATAATATTTTAATTTAAAAAAAGTTAGTTTAAATATATATTAAAATATTAAAAATTATATATATAAATTTAAATTTAAATAAAAATTGATATCAATTTTGTATTTAATAAACATTTTTTTATTTTTTATTTTATTAAAATCAATAAATTTCATAAATTCAAAAAAATATTAGATTGTAAATTAATTAATTAATTAGTATATTTAATTGTTTTTCAATATATAATATAAATATTAGTATTAAAGATTTAAAAATATTCTATCATGTAAATAAACTATATGTGATAAATTCATTTATTTTTAAATTGAATTAATTATTTATTAGTATATTTAATTATTTATTTTTAAATATGTAATATAAATATTAGTATAAAAGATAATTAAAAATTATTATTGAGCTCTAACTTAAAATTTTATTAATGCTAAATTAAGAAAAAATTTAATTTAAAATAAATATTTTTTACTATAAAATAAAATAAAATATTACAATAGATTGTGTAATTTTCTTATCACATATCTTATTTATGTATAGATTATTTTTTTATAGATTGATTAAATTTAATAATGTGATTAAATTTAATAATTGTGATTAATATTTTTAATCTAATAACAAATTTGACTTAGTGAAAATATATAATTTTAATCCACTACTAAATATTTTATGTAAGGGTACCAGCAAGAAATAGAGTCTAATTTTTCACCAAAATCTAGAATTGTCTTTTCTATCTTTCAAATTCAGGTTGTTTGACCTTATTATTTTTGAAGAACTTAGAGATTGAATCTTAGAAAAAAGATAGTAATAAGAATTGTAGTACTCGAAGGATACTTTTCAAAAATGTAATTTATTTGAATATCTAGGTGATACAAATCAATTTTCAATAGGAAATATTGAAACCCTCATTTTAAAAATTATTTTTTCAAGACAACACCATACTTGTGTATAACACGAATAATTTGACTTCAGTGAAATTATTTCTCTAAATACCTTTGGAAAATTATATGTAACATAATAAATATTGATAAAAATATTTATTTGTCATTTTCTCCTTTAGAAAATAATAATTAATTTGTTGTCAGCCATAATTGTTGTTTTTTAAACCCCTCATGTACAAGAAGCATAATTTGACCTATAATTGTCATTTTAATTCTATTTTGTGTGTATAGAATTTTCTATAGTTTGGTATCATGTGATTATTTTTAATAAAAATATGTAGAAAAAGAAACTATTAAACTAAGAAGAAAATATGTTATTTCAAGATTTTGCACTTGTTTTAGTAGAAATTAATTGCAAAATAAAGTAATTAATAAATTTTAAAAAGAAATTGTACAATTTATATATATTTGTATAAAATTTAATTACATGATTAAATTTAATAATTGTGATTAAATTTTTACAATCTATAAAAAAAAATTAGATATGTGATAACAAAATTACACAATCTATTGTATTATTTTATAGTTAAAAATAATTATTTTAAAATAAATTTGTTATTAATTTAGCATATATAAAATTTTAAGTTAGAGCTCAATAACAATTTCTAAGTATCTTTTATACTAATATTTATATTACATATTTAAAAATAATTAATTAAATATACTAATCAATAATTAATTCAATTTAAAACTAAATGGATTTATCACATATTGTTTATTTATATGATAGAATATTTTTAAATCTTTTATACTAATATTTATATTATATATTTTTAAAAAATTAAATATACTAATTAATTAATTAATTTACTATCTAATATTTTTTGGAATTTTTAGAATTTATAGATTTTAATAAAATAAAAAAATTAAAAACTTTATTAAATACAAAAGTGATATCAACTTTTATTAGAATTTATATTTATATATATATACTTTTTAATATTTTAATATATATTTAAACTAACTTTTTAAAAATTAAACTATTATAATTTTAGAAATCTATAAAATTGACAATATTAAAGAATAAGTAATAAAAATGAAAAAATGCTTTAACACTAAGAAATTTATTGTAACAATGATTCATGAAACTCATGTGTACATTAGTGAAAAGAAAGGCGCTGACATGTCAGCTAAATAGCACGGTGAAAGGACAGGTATGGACATGGCAAAGGCATGCACAAAATAGTTTATGATTTAACCATTTCTGTTGACGCAATACGATAAAAAATGATCAGAAAACTAATTTCGACTAGAAAGATTCACATACTCACATACGTAGGTTCCCACAAAGTTTCATGGCTTCGAAGCAAATATACTATTTATATGTCCGTGATTCGAAGGTTATGCTCATGAAAGCTTCCAAACCACATGAAACGTATCAGATAGTGTTCTATAAATCTAAATTAAAAGGAGTCAAGTAAAATGTCATATTCAAACCACGCCACAAGTTTTGGTTAAAATCTAGGATTGTAGGTTGGATGAATTCTGGAGACTAATTGTTTCAAATAATGGCAAGAATACTTTCTTTTGATTGGTCACAGTTGAGAATTGACCACTTGTGAGTCATTCACATTCTGTCCCATATTTCCATTTTTTTCCATGAGATTTTCCAGTTGAAGTAACATCACAATTTGATTATTGGAGAAAATATCTCCTAATTCAATCTAGTCCCGTAAAATTTATTTTATTTTCCCTCTTGTGTAAGAAAATTGTTTGATATATAAGAAAATGATCGGGCAAGAACCTTGGAACATTGGCTTAGGAAAAATAATTTGGAGGCAAAATTATATATTGTTTCCATGGTGTTCCAAAAATATGATTTAACAAAGATTGTGCATTTTGTTTGTATCGCGATTCTTTGCTACTCAATCCTTGGAGGTAATTTACAAACACTTAGTTACGGTTTCTTATAACATCAAGCTTGAAGCTTTGCTAATGCATATTTCAAATTGAACTCAAACAATACTTTACTCTATATTATCCTTGAGTATAAGAAAATTTCCAAAGTAGAGAATTAAATTTCACTAAGGGAGCTTGGGTGGGATTCTATGTTCCGGATGCTTTTCATCGGTTTCCGCCCTGTGACCTACAGTTCGAGTACTTTTTGGGGTTCCAATCAGGGTAGGGAGTCCTAGAGTTGTTGTTTTGGCTTGTGCTCTCTAGATGTCTCGGCTCAGCCTAGGTGTATATGTTCAAGTTCCCTTCCTCTGCTCATATGCAATTGGATTTCCTTCCTTGTCGATCTGGTAGGGTTGTTTTAGGAGTTACTATTTTCAAGATGTTTTCTTGGTGGGTTTTCTTTATAGAATAGTATGTTTTAGTAAGGGGACTTCCACCTTTTTCTCTACTTTACTCTCATCTTTGGGTGGCTTGTTTTGGGGTTCCTTTCATGTTTGATATGGGATCTATGGTTGTCCCCTCTTCCTTGAGTGTGTTTGATGTAGTACAAGATGATTTGTCTTTGCTTATAATGTTTTGGTTAAAGGATGTTGTGATCTTGATTATAAAATCATTTTAAAAGGGTACCTTATCTTTTTATTTAACTTAGTCCTTTTGATTTTGGTTATTTCAATAGCTCTTTAAAATCTATATTGAGATGTTCCTTTTGTTCCAATTGAGAAATGATAAGATATCATAGTGTTTTGTTCAAGAGTGGAAAATATATCTCAATATTTTGTTCTACTATTTGGTGGGCTATCAAACATGCATCAAGAGGGTGTCTCTTGGATCATAAAACACACATCAATAGAGTGTCTCTTTGGCTTGTGCACTAATCTTTGTCTATTTTTTGGTTACTTTCCCCCTTGTTTTGGGGCATCTCTTAGGTTGTTACATTAATTTTTGTCTATGTTTTGGTTACTTAACACTTTATATTGGGGCTTCTCTCCGGCCAGAGCATTATTTTTCATCTAAGTTTTGGTCACTTCCTCCTTTATATCTGGAGGTCCCTTGGGTTGGTACACTAATCTTTGTGTATGTTTTGGTCACTTTCTAGTTTATATTTAGGGGTCTCTTGGGCTTGTCTATTGATCTACAACTTCAGGTATTAAACCAACAATTGATATCATGACTATTACAACACACATAGATACTAAATTATTTCCTCTAATGACCAAGTCTAAAAAGATTTCATTCCTCTATCTACAGCTCATGTAAATGCACACTTTTAAATACCCATAAGAATTGTCTCTAAATTATTTTGAACATTTTTATGATCATAAAATCTCACCTACTTACAATGTGAACATTCGCTCGCTTATACATTCTTTTTCCTTAATTAATATTTCTACATGCATTTTAAAAGAAAACTTAGGTACACATAAATAGAAGGAACATCATCTCCTGAACCTTTACGAATTTTATATGAACTTGCTGATTATAATAATGACACTTATGTGGTTTGGAAATCAAGCTTCAACCTAATAGCTACTTTAGATTTCTTCCTTTTAGTCAATTGTCTTAAAGTAGAGATTATTGACTTTTTTTTATATCTCTATATTAATTTAATATTTACATTTGTTGATTTAATTAAAAACTTTCATACAATTTTTTCATTCACTTCACTATGTCAAATAAGCATGTTTTTAAATTTGTATTATGTGAGCACTTAATTTGCTAGCTTTATGGGATGTATTAATTTCCTTTCTTTATAAAATTATTTTTATGTTGTTCTTCTCATCATTTTATTCTGAACATGGTTATTAAGATAATGGAAGATAATTTGAATGTTCACCAAAATAAATTCCATGAACCAAAGTAATTCTTAACCATTGAATCTGATATATGAAATACAACCATTTCCTATTACAAAACAAAAAGATCAAAGAAGAGAAATTCATAGAATCTTTAGATAAATCACTTGCCATAGTTTTAGTTTATTGTAATCAACCACTGAATGCATTGTGTTACCTACCACTAGGCAATAGATTCCTATTTTTTAATTTTTTTTTATAAAAGTTTTGTTTTTGAATAGAAAAAGAGATAAGGAACATTATAGGAGGGGGAAAAAAGGGCATGAAAAATGAAATGCAAGGGAAAACATGAGAAGGCTAAACTTACTTGTATGGATTTATCTATTTGTGCACCTTTTTAGTTAAACTCACTTGCGCTAAACAAATATTTTGCATTTGTTATCTAAAGTGTGCTTTTTAGTTAAACTTACTTCTGATAAAAACTTGCATGTCGTAATTTCCTAGCTTTATGTGATGTTGCTCTCAAGGAAATTCATTTTTTGAGTTTTCCTTTGCTATAATCAATTTGTACTAATTTTCATAAATAACAGGGATTTTCTTATAGTTGGTAAACTAGCTCTGATTACCTATGTTGGTTGAGTAGATGGGGAGAGAATATGAGTGGTCAATGGAAAGATGGGAGATGATTTTCCACTAGAAGAGGAGGTGGTAAGCATGCTCAAGGAGAACATGATTGGGAAATATAAGACTTACAAATAGGAGCCCAGTGTAAATAAGGCCTTTGTAAACTCTGGTATAGAATTAATGATTGGAGTTGCTGATTTCAAATTAACGAAAATGTCTTCCAACAAGAGTGTAGTGATGGAATGGGTGAATGAGTTTATTAAACCCTACTATCCTACTACCAATATCAAGTACATTCTCATGGGCAACAAAGTATTGGGAGTACCCATAGCTGACAGCTATGTGCCATATCTTCTTCCTACCATGAAAAACATTCAAGAAGCACTTGTCAATGTGAGTCTGGATAACAAGATAAAGGTGTCCACTGCTGTGTCAATGGACATCATTAGCATGTCTCTTTCTCCAAACAAGGTCTCTCCATCCAAGGTTACATTCATTGCAACGATGAAGGATTAGATGACATCTCTTCTAGAATTTTGCAACCAGAATGACTCTCCTTTTTTGGCCAATGTCCATCCATACAAAAGCTATATTGAAAATAGTTCCCTTGGTTTAAATTTTGCTCTATTTAAGAGCTCAACTAGTGTTGTGAGAGATGGAGATCTGATCTACAAGAACTTGTTCAATGCCATTTTTTATTCTATTTATTCTATGATGGGAGCCATGGGATTTCATAGAATACTAATTGTTATTGCTAAAACAGGATGGCCCTATAAGGAAACTTGCAATAAAGAATATAATCATTTCCACATAACCCATAATAGATTTGAAATAAACACTAAAATAAAATTCATATGCAAGAGAATAGACAACATATCTACAAAATTGTGACACAAGATATACCCTAGGAAACCCTCATTGAGGAAAAAACCCAACCTCCAAAAGCATCCATAACCATGTATTTTTCAGCAAAAAATATAATTGTAATACAACCATGGAAGCTTTCAAAACCATAGCCACCACCAAGCAATACATGTGAATAATCATGAATCCACACATCCTGTGCCATGCTTCCAACCTTCACAAATGCTCCCTTGGCTAACCTGTCAACCCTTGTCCTACTCAACTCTTTCCTTTCTCACTTACCAACAACTACCCTTGTGGCTACTTATATAATAGCAAGTCCCACGAAACCATCAAGTGGTATTATATAAACCATGTGCTACCTAACCCATTGACCTCACATTTAATATTAGGCATTTAATTATTTTCTCCAATATTAAATAATTACATGAAATATTATCACAATGTTACAATACAACTCATCAAGTATATCCCATGGGAATCTTTACACGTTCCATGTCCATCTAGGTGCAACATTACATAATAAAATAAAATAATACAATATAACAATATTATGCAATGTGTACAACACCCATTATCTCAAAAATTTTCCACTTGTTGTATACATTGCATAGGGTCAATCAGTAGCCACATAAATGAACAAGGGAACAATCCCTCCAAACACATCCACCATCATGGATCAAAGTAGACCAAGTGCTCTATCTTCATACCTATCACAAAATCAAAGTTTATAGCATATGAAATATGAATGATCTCACCTACTATTATGCCACTACCACTGGACATATATAGAAGCCATCTAAAGAGAAAGCCACCCAACCTGTCACATTAGAAGATCATAAAATTCTATACCAACTGAAATGCCAAGCACAAAAACCTCATCCAAAGGTAATAAAATGTATCCATAGTTGTCAAAATATCCATAGTTGAAATAGCACCCATAACAAGTACCAAACCCATCCAACTATCCATACCTCCAAAGGTATACCAAGTGAATCTCACATCATCAACATATCCAATCTGTAATCTACAATCACAAGCCTCAAAAGAAATACCTACCACATATATACCAAGAAGCTTCCACTACAAAAGATAATGTCAAATCTATAACCAATTCACTCACAACATCTCAAAGAAGTGAATCCATGTAGTATCAAGGACATCCGCAATACATAAATTGATATCCTGCAAGAACAATCCTCATATCAAGTCTCCAATAGTCTCCCAAGCTCTCCACAACCAATAGAGGAAAGAGATAAAGAAATAACCATGTCATCTCTCACATGACATACATGAGAAAAAACTAGTGATCACAATCTCCAACTAATCTCAAATCCAATGTAAGTGAAACCAAACATCCAAGAAGGTAACCGAGACCAGAGAAACCATGCAAATCATAACCTGTATCATATCCTTCTACACACACCTCTAGATGTAAAATGTACAAGTATGATCTCCTCCATAAAACTCCAAGAAGAAGTCGTAATAACACCCAAACCATACCATATAATTAATTATGGATGTAATCCTCTCACAAGAAGATCAAACTCATAAACCATTCCTAAAACAAGGAATATGCCCAATATAAAACCATCTCCCAAACTCAACCAACATTACAACATATGCAAATGGAGATAAAAAATACTAAACCATCTCTCAAATGAACCCCTCCAGAACTAACTCATGTACCATAGCCCAAGATCCATATCCATGAAAGACAAGCATAAAACATAATGCAACTGAGAGACACAATGGGCTATACCTTTCAAGTAGCAAAAAACCGTCGAGTAGACCAAGAGTGGGGAATGAGAATGCTCATCAAGATATCCAGGTCTTCAACCAAGACTCATCTAAGAACAATTACCTATCAAGTCCATATTAGGTGACTGCCCCTCAGACTTCCTACTAAAACCATCTACCATCCCAATAAATACTTCTCTAATTCAAGAGAACTCAGCATCACCACCGTCTCTAAGTATCCATGAGCATCTGTAACCAATCAATCCATTCCAACTCTAAATTCAAAATAGCAATATCATGAAGTATCTAGCTTATAACCAGTGTACTCAATACCAAGAAGCTAAACCACAATCAATGTCAAAGTTCCAACCATGGCCTTAGAAACATAAACATGACAACACAATCTCACTCATCTCAAAAGAGATAACATGCTCTATGTGAACATACTATAACATGTCACAACTCTAAATGTGTATCAAGAGTATATCATGACATAAAAATGAAACCATCCCCATGTAGAACAAGATTTTAGTGTGCAAAGAACATTAGCAATAAGAGAAACATTCACAAACTAAAACTAAATTTCCATATAAGCTTAGACAAAGAAAGAAAACAAGAGATGCAAACCTCAAAGGATGAAGCACTTCATTGCTTTCTTGATTTTGTAGATGTGTCCTTTGATGTGGATGTATGCTCAAATGCTCAAAGTTGCTTCAATGGTGGAGATGGATAATAGCAAATTGATAGCTTTGTGAGCTCTCAATTTTGCATTATAAGGGTATGGGTATGGCTTTTGGCTCTCAAAAGGGCATGGTAACTTTAGCTCAAAGATTGTTGATTAAATGGCTTGGGATGAGATTCAATTTATAGGCCAAGGGGTAGAGGGATGGAGGGCTTAGATGAAAGGATGGATGAAGGCTTAAGGAGGGCTAGGATGCACTCAAAGAAGAGCACATGGATTGTGCTTGTTTAGCACCAATGGGAAGGTGAAACTTGTCACAAGGAGGATGAGTGTGAGAGGGTAGGGTAAAGGGTTGGTTAAAGGCATGATGAGTGGGGTTGAGTATGTAAGAGATATGTAAGAGGAATGAGTGTGGAAGAGGGAAGAGTGTGGAAGATGGATGTAAGAGTCATGAGTGGGCTTGTAAGAGTCTTTTATGGTTTGTAAGAGCACTCATGACTTGGTGGTTGAAATTTTTGAGGGGAGACTTTGGTTTGGATTAGGAAAGTCTTAAACTTGTTTAAGGAATGTGACAACATTAGGGGGTGGATTAGGCTTGGGTTTAGGATTAGATTAGAGATGTTAGAGATGTGCAAGTGGATGGCATTAATGAGGTTGGGTGAGTTAGTGGTTAAGCTTGGTTAGTATGGGTGGATAGGGTGGATTAGGCTAAATGGAAGATTAGGGATAGGTTAGGGGTTTTTGGATTTGAGAATTTTATTTATCAAATAGATTTATTTAATAAATGAGAATTTTTGGAAATAGATAGAAGAATAGGATTTAATTGATAAATAATAGGTTATTTGATTTATCAATTAGGACTATAGATGATTAATTAAATTAATCAACTAGGGATGGAAAAGGATTAATTAAATAAAAATTTAATTAATGATGTCTTTAGAGATAACTAAATAGGATTACTAAAGCAGTGTAATCAAATTTAGGTGTCTACACCCCACACCAAGGATAACATGTCAAATGAAAGCATAAATCACACCTTTACCAAGAACCTTGTGAGTCTTGAAGATGCAACCATCTCCACACACCATGAAGAAAACCATCTCTGCATACCATGAAGATAACCAAGTGCACCATGCAAATGTTAAAGATGCTTCTGCAACAACAAGATCTAAGAAAAACCTCCAACATTTGCAAACACTCAATACGTAAATCATTGCCAACAACTTCCACTCAACTATGGTACCAAGTCACCTATGGCATCATAAAATCCATCTCCTACATCAAGATCCTTTAGCTCTACACTCACAACCAAAGTGTCAGTACCAAGTGAAACTAAGATCTCCAAACCAAGAAGATACAAACCAAACTAGGAACTAATCCTACACTGTCAACCCATCACTATCACAAGCTCCCACTAAACTGTGTATCCAAGCTATCCATGACACATGATGAAAAATCCATTCTCTAACTATGAGAATCAACCAAGGCATCAAACCATCAAAAAATTCAAAGTGCACATCATGAGCTCCTTAAAAGAAACAAAATAACCATGATCCTCAACCAAGAACATATACCACCATAACCAAAATGAAGAATCCAAACCAATGAATATCAAGAATGTACCTGTATATCTAATCATGTCATGCCAAAATCTATGACACTATGATCACATCCATGAACTGAGTATCTGATTCTCAATGTGTCCAACCTGTCAGCATAAAATAGTCAACCACAATCATCCACCATGACTGTGCCTAGTAACAACATCTCATCTCTTCTATATGAGAAAAAATCAGCAAATCATGTGACTTAGGGCATAGGCAATCCAAATCCAAGCCACCAATCTGAATATGAATCAATAATAAAAGATCAATGGGCAAAGACAACCCATAACCAAGCTATAAATGCAACCTATAAGTATAGACTGCTTACAACACTGCACAACTTATAGACCCAACAAAGTCATCATAAATATCCAAATCAAATACTGATAAGTATATCATCATGCGACCAATCTAAAATATGAACTAAGTATACAATGACATCAAATCTTAAATCTCCAAACATATAATGTCATAAACTCACAATACTACATAGTCAAAATGCATACCATAAATTGTTCAGATTAATAAATCACCAAATAAATCATGCCAAACTTACACCAAATGTGAACCAATGTGTAGAGCTCTCCAAGAGCTTTCTGTTGACTACTTGAAGTCTAAAATCCAACTCAGTATGCCCATGTTATGCCCTAATCTATGCTCCAAATAAACTACATCTGACTTTCAGGCTCTTAAACCTGACAAAATCTCAAAATCATAGAACCAAACCTACACCAAGTTATAGTGCTCTGAATTAACTTTCCAATACCTGTAAAAACTCTAAAATTTGATATCCTGAGAGAAAGTTATGACCATTTTACTAAGATAGTCTTTTTACCATTTTCACTATGATTTTTTTTTTTTGTGACAAAAATTCCATGGAATTAAATTTGATGGCCATCACAGGCTGAAACTAAAAAACTCTTTCATTTCCTCTAAACATGGCCAAACTATGGCATATTATATATCAAAATTTATGAAAATGTTGACTTGGATCTAATGGTGAGGTCTATTTTTACCCGGGAGGTCATTTTTGCAAGCTTCCCCTAAAACCCTCATTTAAGTGAAACATCCAAAAAATTCTTTTGACCAACAATTTCACATACCCAAAATCTTTTAACAATATCCCATCATAACAACAAATCTAAAACCCTCAAATCTGCAATAAAAACTCATATATTTTGCCCTCTCTTTTATCCTCTCACGCATTCCTATGGATTCAATCTAGGGTTACGACAACAAAACCATAGCTTTGATACCACTTGTAAGGAAACTTGTAATAAAGAATATAACCATTTTCACATAACCCATAATAGATCTAAAATAAACACAGAAATAAAATCCATATGCAAGAGAATAGACAAGATATCCACAAAATTGTGACACAAGATGTACCCTAGGAAACCCTCATTAAGGAAAAAATCTAGCCTCCAAAAGCATCCATCACCATATATTATTCAGTAAAAAATATCATTGCAATACAACCATGGAAGCCTTCAAAGCCATAGCCACCACCAAGAAATCCATATGAATAAACATGAATCCACACATCCCATGCCATGCTTCCAACTTTCACAAATGCTCCGTTGGCTAACCCGTCAAGCCTTGTCCCACTCGACTCTTTCCTTTCTCACTCACCAACAACTACCCTTGTGGCTGCTTATATAGTAGCAAGTCCCACAAAACTACCAACTGGTATTGCATAAACCATGTGCTACTTAACCCATTGACCCTACATTTAATATTGGCATTTAATTATTTTCTCCAATATTAAATAATTACATGAAATATTATCACAACGTTACAATACAACTCATCAAGTATATCCCATGAAAATCTTTACATGTTGCATGTCCATTTAGGTACAACATTACATAATAAAATAAAATAATACAATATAACAATATTATGCAATGTGTGCAACACCCATTATCTCAACAGGCCCTCCGCGGGCAACGGTGTTGTAACTACTATTGAGAATTCTTGAACCATGAACAATCTAATCAAGCATGTCTTGACAAAGGAAGGGACACCCAAAAGGCCTATGAGGACCATCAAGACTTTCATATACTTTGTTGTCAATGAGAACCGCAGAATAAATGGGTAGGAGTTGGGCCTCTTCTACCCCGACAAAACTGCTATCTATCCTGTCTTATTCATGCCTAGCTTTTCTAAAACATTAACCCTCCTCATTTATATTGAAATTGATGAATAGGGTGGGTGCGGCACTATGCAAAAAGTGGGGTGTGGTTATTTGTACAATGCCTTTCTAACCAATTTATACTTGCAGGTCTTATTGATTGATTAGTTCCCGATAGGAATTGATCATAATGATTCTAGGAATATGAACTATGAATGGTGATGTAATGTTTAAGCAGGTCTTCTTATGTGTATCATTTAATTATGATAATGATTGACTGATTCTATGTTCTATTTAAGTACTTATGATCTATTGAAAAATATTGCATGCATTTTGTTTGGATTGAAACCAAATGTAAGTGCAGGATTAAAAAAAGGTATTTCTTATTATTTACTTTCTTTTTATGTATTATTTACTTTTATTATTTGTGAAACACGCTAACCCTGAAAGTCTCCCTGGTAGAGGTGATAGTCATCATCAACCTCCTCATAAAGGCCCTTCCTTGCCATGTATTCCTTGTATCACCTTTCCTTGTATCTACAAATGGGGTCCAAAATAGGGCAGATGAACGTTATCCTGATTTCGTGCATTTCAATCCTATGCTTCTCCGTCCATGGAGGTAATTTCACTAATTTTATTTATTCTAATCTCTCTGCATTTTAGTGTTGTACAATCAAATAATTAGTAGTAGCATGATTAATGGGAATTAATCTTGTTTCCTTAAATTCAATCTCAATTTCTGTCCCTGAACACATATTTTTGAGCATACACATGCACAGAGATAGAAGATTAGCGTGAATAATGGGATGTCAAGATCAAGCTTGCCATCGTAGGAAGAAGTGTTGAATTTGTTGAAAGCGAACAATATTGGGAAATACAATATTTTAAAATGAGAGCTGAGCATATTTAATGCCTTTGCCAATTCCAGGATCGAGTTAACCAGAACAAAGAAAATAAGTGGGTGGAAGAGAACATAAACACCAACTACCCTGCTATCAATATCAAATACATTGCAGTGGGAAATGAGGTGTTGGGAGAGACTAACAAGGGCCAGTATTTGGTGGGCGTGATGAACAACATCCAGAATGCGTTGGGAAATACGACTCTGCAGGGCAAAATAAAGGTGTTGACGACACATGCTCTCACAGACATAATTGAGGAATTTGCACCTCTGAATTCGACAAAGGGGAGTTTCGGCGGTAAAGTGTAGAGCGAGATGAAGTCTATTCTGTAGTTACACGTATTTCACCTATGACAACAACAGAGACTTGTACAACTTGGACAATCATGTATTATCCCAGCTACATGAGTTTGTTTGTCGCCATGGTTGACATCATGTATTATGCCATGGAGGGCATGGGATATTCAGATATTCTAATTGTGGTCATTGAAAGTAGTTGGCCATCGTATGGGACTGGCGTGAAGGCCTCCATTGTAGGGACTCCAAAGAGACTGGGAACTTAGAGCATCGAAACATTCATCTTTGCTTTGTTCAACGAGGACCTAAAGGGAGTGGACGAGATGGAGAAACACTATGGCCTCTTCTATCCTAACAAGTCCCCTATTTGTCTTGTTAACTTGACTCCCTAGGTGGTTCCCTTGCTTAACTATAGTCTGGCTATAGCCACTGCAGAAGCGGTAAGAATAAAAGCCAACCCCAAATAACATTATATGGGTTGTTGCTACTTGGGACACTTTTATTATAAATTGAATATGCATGTTGAGTTTCACCTTCTAGCTTGGATTCCTTTATTCACGTACCTCTTTAAAATGATCTTGTTATTTTTATGCATTGGTTAATATATGTAAAGAGCATGTTTGACCACCATTATAGAAAATAGGAATTTTTTATTCTAGAATAGAAAATGGGAGTACGTATTCCTATTGTCTATTTAGTTAGACAAAATTGAAATTGGAATTTGAATAAGAGAAGAACAATGTTGATAAACTAAAGAAGTATAGATTTGGTAGATGAGAGCGAGATTATGAGCCTTGTAGATAACACCAATTTCATCAACAAGCACAATTTCTAGTGCCCTTTTGTGTGGGGGTGTAAAGATATAGGCAAGGCTATGAGGAGGTTTGTAGAAGGAGTGGCTTTGGTAAGGCTACAACGTTAGAGGATTTTGTGTAGCCTAGCTTCTGTTTTGTTGTATCTACATGAAGAATGGGAGCAAAGGGTCATTCATCGAGATGTGAACCAAAGCAATTTGATGCTCAATGAGGAATTTAATGCCCAACTTGAGGACTGCATGGTAAGGATAGGGTTTTGCAGTGTGTGGATCCCAAATTGGAAGGGCATGATTATGATGGAGAGGAGATACAAAGGATTTTGACTTTGGGTTTAGCATGCTTGCATCTTGATCCTTAGTTGTGACCTTCAATAAGACAAACCATTCAAGTGCTTATGATCTCATTGACTGTAGTGATAGGGAAGTCTCATGTGTTTTCTCTATATTTCATATAACTCGAATACATGTTTCTTAAATTTTCCTTAGTATAACCGTGTTTCAACCATCATGATCTAGGCGCTAGAGACACCTTGTCTTTGGGATTTCTTCATTGATTCTCATTTCTTCGTAGTACAAATTCAAATTGGGAAGCTAACTAGTGGTGCCAATATCTCTTTATCGATAGAGCATGAAGATTCATTCATGGTGGTCATGGGAGTTTGCATGTATTTTCTTCATTTAGTCACACATCTTGTTGCCTTCTTGTAATGGTTGATTATAATGTCTGTTGAAAATTGGCTAAATCGGTGTGGCTCTACAATGGTGAAGAAATGTCATTTTCCTAATTTCTACTACTGTAGGACTCTTGTTGGCTATACTTATGGGTTTGGACTTGAGATTTTCATCAAATATGAAATATTCAAAATTGGAGTAGGAATTGCAATTCCATTAACACCTATTTAGGTGGAATAGAAAATGCTCATTTTGGGGCCAAAATAGAATACATGTTCCTATTCTCAATTCCGATTTGGCACACCCTAATGGAGGATTCAAAATTTTAGACATTTACAAATGCATATTTCAGTCCAATTCTCACTATCAAACATGCCCTAAGAGTTTATTAAAAGTGAAGTGGATCGAATCGAATGATAGTTGATAATAAGTGCATTCATATTATGAATAGTAAATAGTGAAGAGATAGGGTTATTTTAGATTATTTAGTTACATGATTGAACAACAATATATATTGGTTGATGAAGATGTGTTATGAAGTTCGCACGCCATGGGTCTATTGCAAATGGGCACCTAGATTTTTGTATTTCTACTTGGACTATTGTAGTAGTTTGGTTATAAAGATTTGGCATTGGAATTAAGTATGATGGGATGGGTATGCATTTAGGTTGAAATGGGGATTTGAGTATGTCACATCCCACCTTGTGTGACTCATAATTTGTAGGAGGTCTTCTACACTTTCAACACTTGAAAATGAACGTGTTATTTTTATGCATGAGTTAATATATGCTAAGAGTTTATGCATCTGTCACTAGGAAAAGACTCAACATGGATATTTGTAGCTTTGACATCTAAATTGAATGACTAGGATATATTTTTTGCAATGTCTATCAATTCTAGTTAAATCTACTTATTCTGATGATATATTTGGAAAATTTAGCAAGTGACTGCAAAACCATAAATCTTGTTGAATCTTTTGATTTTTGGGGAAAGATAAAAAAACATATTACAAGGGACAACTTTCTTTAAGCAAGAGAGTTAAAAATACAAGACAAGCAATAATTTTTTTGTGAGAATCTATAAATTTTATCATGGAGCAATACAATTTGATTATTTGTGAAGCTGTGGATAAATTTATGAAAAAAATAAGCAATAGAGTTTTCTGTTGAAATTTTTGAAAAATCTAGGAAAGGAGGACAAGAACAGAAAAATCTTGTGGAATCTTTTGGTTTCAACTATATATGGTAAATTTTGATTCATGATAAGCTTAGGTTTCTATTGTATTGGGACAAATTAACTTTGTATGGTGTTTTTGTTTGAAATTTGTCTTTTGTACCCATTTTAGAAGTTAAAAGAAGTTGTTTGTAGTTTTGTATATTTTTGCAAAGTACAACAATCTTTCAAAACCTAGGTTACAACCTTGTTAGTTAATGAGTTTTTGATAAACCTTTAACAATGTTGCATAGAAAGTTAATCAAAGTTCAAAAATTAGTTAAGTGGATGGTTTCCAGTCACTATAAATTTGCATTGTGGCTCTTAACAGTAAGCTTTTATTTTTAATTTTTTTTTATGGTGAGGTTAAATTGACTAAAATATACTTAGATTATAGACAATGGAGGAAGTATTTTGGAGGGCATTCCATCTAGTCCCCTTAACTACACCATGAGTGTGGTTTTGATTATCTCTTAAACATAAGAGATCATAAAATAAAAGATTGGCCTAAACAATGGGATGTCAGGATCAAACATGTTATTGCAAGAGGAAGTGGTTAGTTTATTGAAAGTGTTGAAGTTGATGAAAGATCAACCCCACAGCTCCCAAGAATCACCTGTATGCAAACACCTATCACGAAAAGAAAGGAGCAAAACCTATGGAGGCTGGAACTCACAGATCCATAGATGAGAATTTTTTGATGAGAAAAGAGAAAGATTGCTATAATCAAAAGTAAATCAATGTAATAATTATAAAGAGAGATCATCCTTATAAAGGAGATCAAAACCCTAACAGGTAACTAACCTAGTTTACATGATTATAACTAATAATTGAATTAATTATTATATGCCCAAAGTTTAGCTTAAGTAAACTAGAGATAATAAGAGACTTAATAATTAAATAAATATGATTTAATTAATAATAAAATGCTTTATTACTCTAACAGCCCCCATAAGATAAACTTAGACAGAACTAAAAATTTAGAAGCTACAAAGCTCTATCAACAGTTACTATTGATCTAAAGAATCTCCACTAAAATAGAACCTAACCAGGTAGAGAAGATTGTAATTTGCATGAGTGCTCTTAGAAGACATTACTCGAATTAGGAGGCACATAAAGGCAAATAGCTGAATTCAATGATACAGATGGCATAAAACACAAAAGCCTAAAGAGTTGATCAATCGAACATGGAAGACTACATCCAAAGTAAGATAAAAAAGAAGAGTGTCTACATAGTAAATGATGCATCTCACTTAAATGTATTGGTACCCAAGCACTACATATGCCTAGTGCATAGGAACAAAAATTGAATACATAGCTTGCTCTGTTGAACCAAGGAAGCATAAGAATCAATAAAAAAACACCCCCCCACACCCAATATGAAAACAAGGGCGAGGTGACAAAAAATTGGAAAAGTGGGCCAAAAGAAATACATGTCAAGGAACCATGATCAAGATGCACAAAACAATACATATGTGCAAATGAGGTGATCAATCTCAAACATGTCATGAGGCTAACGTCACGGAAGGAAAACTTACTAAACAAAGGTAGATGACAAACAAAGGAAAAACCTCAACCCCCCATGACACTTTAATTAGAGTAGTACATGTACAATAAGACACAAGATATGGTGAATCCCAAGATTACAATAATCTACATGAGTGTCCTCAAATGACACTGCTTGAATTAGAAGGAAAAATAAGGAAAGACAATTGAAACAAAAATACAGCTGTAATATGTAACTTTATCTTAGTGTGTTTGTAAGAATGCATACAAATAATGTCTAAATAGACTAGAAGAGATATAAGACTAATACAAGAGATAGTGCAATCCATGATGAATCATCTAAAGAAACAAAATTGATCCTTGGATCTGAAACAACTAAGATATCCACTAGAATACAAAAATGCAAAAAACAAATAGAATGATCCTGGAGCAAAATTTGAAAAAAACAACCATCATCATTGGAAAGTGCTCTGAAAGACCTTTCCACCGATATGAAGAATTCCTAAATAGATTAGATGCTCAAGATATGTCTCCCAAAGTGCAAAATTGTACCCTAACTTTGATAGTAGAAAAGACCATCAAAACTGAAAATTACCTGTACCACTTTGATGGGTTGAGAACCAGCTTTCTGGTAAAATCCTTTTTTTTGGAAAATGAAGTTCATATGCCCACAATATGAGAAAAAAAATGAAGGTAGTTACAAACAAGGCCTAAAGGGGTGACAAGAGATTAGATGCAATGCTGACATCAATAAGTGACAAGCATATATTTGACGGTCAAATGGTTGTCAAGGCAAAAAAATGCCAGAAAAATGACCCCTATTGGAAAAAATTCTAGTCGTTGAAAATAGTATGTCAAATTAAAGGGTCGGTGCCAGAAGGAATATTTGGTGGCCAAGAAAAACATGTGTGGAAAAAAGGTTTCCAAATAAGGCAAAACCACCATCACTAAGTCGCAACAACCACCAGTAAGCATGAAATCTTTTCAAGCATGAAAAAATTCTATAACTTTAAAACACCAAGGGAAAATTCAAATTGTACACAATGAAGGGCCCAAACCTTGATTGAATGAAACAAACTTTTGATGTAGGGATGCCACATGGCGCTAGCAGATCCAATGAGGCAGAGAAAACATTAATGTCACTGGTAATCAAATGACAGATCCCAAAAGAATATTGCCAAATTTTTCTTTGAAAAATGGTGTGGGAACATGTGATTGCATTCAAAATCAGTGCATGTAGACTGAAATGAGGCACACATTCACATGCATCATCAACACCAAAACATTGGTGAGAGATCTTGCTTAAAATTAGTTCATGAATGGGAGCATGGGCCCAAGAAAAATAGGCAGGTGAAAATATGTGCCACTAACTTCAAGACAAGGCTTGAGAAAAAACCCAACATGTTAATTACTAGCCCAAATGGCTACATAGGCAGTCATGAATGTCTCATAATTCCAAATACATAACCCTGATAAGAAATGATCGAGGGTGAACATATTTGAGCACCCCTCCCACACTTTGGAAATAGTGTCAATAAATAAAGGCAACCCAAAACATAAAAAACATTGAGAATGGAGGATGGCTCACAAAAATACAAGGCCCAACCAAAAAGTGCCCGAGTAAAGAAAAAACCTTCCATATCAAAATTTGATCTCCCAAAAAATGATGCCTATAAACAAAATTTCTTCTAGAAATCATGTCATGTCCATTGTAAGTGTGGTTTGACCCCTGAGTTTCAAGGTTATGCACAAAAGTAATGGTGCAGTCAACTCATGAAAGGACGAGCACACCAAAGGATGAGTGTTAGACAAAGGATGAGTGCACTGATCAAGGTAGAGCACAGAGGATCAGACTAGTCACTAAGCATGAAGGACCAAAAAATGGTACCCAAATTGCCCATTAAATGGCTAAAACTGTATTTTTGGAAACAAAATGTTTTCTCCAAGTGAACAATATGCGAGCCCATAACCAAAGGCCTTCAAGGCACTGACAGAGGAATCAGGAAACAAGCAAGGACAAGTGAAGGTCTTTAAAACTATACACCATTCAATCTTCACCTCTAGGCTACCCCAAAAACCATCATCGCTAGGAGTTGAAAGGACATGCCAAGTCCACAATTGATGTGGCACAAGATGCTCCCACCAAATTTTTTCCCAAAATTATGCTCCCAACTCCAAGAAAATTACATGTGGAACCCAAGAAATACTTGTGGAATATCCAAATGTCAACATGCTTTGACCTTTGCATGCTCGAGCCTCCCAAAAAAAATGAATGGGAATGGGACATGGGCCTTGGAAAGCACAAGGGAGGCCACGTTCACCAAAAGAAAGGGGTCTATCTCCAAAGCCAACCCAAACAACCTGTCCTTTCAAAAAATCAAACCTCCATCAGCAACAAGCTATGATAGGGTCACAGGAGTCTAGGTGCGGTGCCCAAGAAAATATTGGTGCACCAAGTCCAATGTAGCATGCGAGTAGCACAGTTTGGCCCTATTAAAGCTAGTGGGCCTGTAGAGTACAACTGTGCTTGTGAGACTCTCAAACTACAAAAAAAAAATTGTTAGATAAAAATTATATTGCATGCACTTCCAAAAATTATCATGCATTTCTTTTTTAAAAATTATGTGATCAAATTTTTTGAAAAAAAAGATCAATTTTTCCCTCTTGATAATCGTGCCCAGGTCTAAACAGTCTGGGTGAAAAAAATTGCCTTAGATTTCAATAGTATCCAAACTGGATGTATTTTATATGAAAATGGGGGTTTAAAAGTTCTTTAAACTCAACGATGATGTCCATTTGAGGTCAAAGGGATCTTAAAAATAGGTCCCCCTAAATCTAATATAGAAAATCTTTGAAAGCTCAAATCTAAAAACCAAGTCAAAAAACCTCAAGACTATGACAAGGGCATGAAGATCTGGAGCTCTGATACCATGTTTAAGTTGATGAAAGATTAACCCTACAGCTCCCAAGAATCACCTACATAAAAACACTTATCACATTAAGAGAAGACCAAAATCTATGGAGGTTGGAATTTACAGATCCACATATGAGACATTCTTGATGAGCAAAAAGAGAGAATTCTATAATCAAAAGTGAATCAATTTAATAATTACAAAGAGAGATCATCCTTATAAAGGAGATCAAAACCCTAATAAGCAACTAACCTAGGTTGCATGATAATAATTAATAAAAGAATTAATTATTATATGCCCAAAGTTTAGCTTAAGTAAACTAGAGATAATAAGTGACATAATAATTAAATCAATATGATTTAATTAATAATAAAATACTTTATTACTCTAACAGAAAGTTAACAACAATGGCAAATATCATATTTTCAAATAAAAACAAATTGTATTTAAAGCCTTTGCCAATGTTGGGATCAAATTAATTGTGGAAGTCGCAATCGATAACTTGTAAAACATCATGTTGAACCATAACGAAGCAAATAAGTGGGTGGATGAGAATATAAATGCCAATTATCTTGCTTGCAATATCAAAAACATTGCAATGGGAAATGCATTATTGGGAAAGATTGATAGGGGTCAGTACCTAGTAGGTGTGATGAACAACATCCAAAAAGAGGCAGGGAATAACAATTTGGAGGGAAAGATAAAGGTGTTGATGACCCCATGCTTGTGAAAATTACTATTGTAGTCACTAATTATTAATCTCCAATCTTAAATGATTATTTAATTGTTAAAAATTAATTCATATATAATATTAAAAAATAACATAGCCACAATTTCACCCAAAAAAAATGGAATTTTTTTCAACATAATGACACAATATTTTCAAACAAATTATCTGTGGAAAAACTCCTAAGGGAAAACTAGTTCTACAGATAAGGAATTATATTAAACTTCAACAAATCAAGAGATACAAGATTCCTTTCCTCTTACTAGTAGAACCCCAAAAATCTCCCAATTTCTCCTGTTGATACTCCCCCACAACTATCCTCATCACTATCACTGTGCCCTTGCTAACAATGCAAGACTATTTGATATCATTGCAAATTCTTCTCTAGCTTGTTGTTCTCCAAATGTCTTGTGACCCACTTTTATACTACTCTTTTTGGAAAACCAACAGCCAAGATTGATTCTTAATCAATGGCTAAGATCTAAAACAACTTAACAACCAATAATAAAATTGGTTTCTAGTTGCTTCTAAAAGTGGTCAATTAATTAACCACTAATTATTGCTACTCTAACCAATTTATTAGTAAAACAATTATTTCCTAAATAATAGCACGTGGATGAACAATTGTCTAAGCAACCAAACCAATAATTCTTTCATAGACATAATCAGATAACTTGTGCCTCTGAATCCAATAAAGGGAAGTTTCACTGCTAAAGTGCAAAACAAAAGGAAGTCTATATTGCAATTCCTGACAAATAATGGGTCTTTGATCATGGTGAATATGTAGACATATTTCACCTATAAAATCAATAGAGACTCATATACCTTGGATAATGTTATGTTCAAGCCCTCCACTCCTACTAACAAAAATAGAGATCCCTAGTACACAAGTATTTTTATTTCCATGGTTGACATCGTGTATTTAGTTATTGAAGACATGGGGTACTTGAATATTCTAATCATGGTTATGGAAAGTGGATGGTCATCTTATGAGACTGGTGTGGAGCCCTCGATAGTTATGATCAAGAATGCCCAAGATTAGAAAAAAAATATGATCAAACATGTGTTGTCCAATGCAAGTATGCCAAGAAGGCCAAGAAAGAGCATCAAAACATTCATCTATGTTATTTTCAAATGAAAACTTAAAGGGAGGGGATGAGACATAGGAATGCTATGGTCTCTTCTACCCTAACAAATCCTCTATTGATCTATTAACTTTACTACCTAGGTGGCTCTCGTGCTTAACTATAATCTATCTATGATCACTACAGAACTGGTAAGAAAAAAAAGAAAACCCCAAATAACATTATAAGTCAATCGTAGGTTGTCTCTACTCTAGACTCTCTATTGGAAAGTCATTTATAAACACATTGTAATGTTTGAAATTTTTATTATAAATTAAATATGCATGTTTAATTTCAAATCTTAGATTGGATTTCTATTTTGATGTACCTATTGAAGATGGTCATGTTATTTTTATGCATCAGTTAATATATGCTAGGAGTTGATTAAAGAGATATAGATCAAATCGAATGATACTTGATCATGATTATATGAATATTATGAATATTAATTAGTGAATAGATACATTATTTTAGATTATTTAGCTATGTGATTGAAAAAAAACATAGGTATAGGTTCATTTATGAAGACGATGTTAGTTCTAACTATTCTTGGTATAAAATGATGCAATTTAAAAAAATACAAATCAATTTAATTTGTTGTATTTTTAATCTATTTTTTTGTACATTTATAGAATTGTAGAGGTGGATTATAATGATTGTATTAATAATTTTTTTTACAAAATCCATTGTAGTATCTAAAAATGAGTTTTTGTACACGTGTTTGGAGGTGTCATTTTATGTGGAAAATAACTATGCTAAACAACATGATTTGGATGTCTTATAGAATCTAGAGATTCCCTTAGCAATTAGATATATGGATTAGTTGTTGGTATCTCTAACCATTTTTGTCTATTAGTATCATCCACTTAGTCATTTATAAGTCAAAGTCAAATGGTCATCACTGTGACCAAGCTACTCTATATAGGTTGAGTCATGTAAATAAGAGAGTATGTACCAAGCTTTACAAGAGTCAAGTAAGTTTATGGTCATCAATTATTTATGAGTGAAGCTCAAAAATGAACAATCAAGTTATGAGTATAAAAGTGTCAAGTTATATAGTGTGTGTGCCTAGAAAAATACACGTTAAGCATCAGAAGGGTAATATAGGTTGAGCAACAACAATGTCAAGTGTTAGGAAATAGTAAAGACCAAGCAATGCAGAGTTTACATAAAAATCAGGGATGGAATAGAGTTTGAGGAAAAATGAATATCAGGCTGAGTTGGAATGAATATTTAAGTTTTGAAGAGTTTTTTTATAGAAAATTTAATCCTTAAAAAGGTTGTTACAAAAAATTTACATGACGTGGAACACATATCCCTATGTTGTGTGTTCAATGATCAAGATGAAGAGGTAAAACATGGAACCATCTAGAAAATATTTACGAAACCCTTTAAGTAACAATGATATTAACATAGATCATAAGAATGCAGAGTAAGAGAAAGGGTAGAGAGGTGTATGCATGTGAGAAAGAAGTAATATGCAAGAGAAGGATTGAGAATAGATCAAAAGTCAGTGAAGGGTTTTGTTATCATCTAACAGAGAAAGTGACCTAGTCATGGTACTGAAGTGAAAGGGAAAGATAAGTGATACCAGATGAGAGGAGAGGACTACTTAGCAAGGACAAGACTCAAAATCATCTTATAGAGAAAATTGAGAATCAAGTAGTAAATCAATTTTAATCGACTTGAATCGAGGTTTAAATCTCTTAAAAAAGTGGTACTAACAAAAATTTTTAAATCTCCTAATAGTTTTCTTACTTTGTTTTAAGTGTTAAATCCTCTAACAAGGTGAGACCTAGTAGTCTCTTAAGCCTTTAATATGGAAGACTCCTCATAGTGTAGATCATATCTTATGATCAAACATTGTAATATTAACTAGTTAACTTTATTACTGTAGTACTAAAGATTTGTGGGTTTCATCCCCACCCCAGTTTTACCTTTAGTTTGGAGGGTTTCTAGGTAATAAATTTTGTGTTATGTGTTTTATTTTCATGCATGTGATTGATCAAATGTTATAGCAAATTTACATTACAAGTTTTACATGCACAAGTTATTGATAGATGTGAATGAATTGATGAAAAGTTTAAAAGTGTTAAAGATTTTGATTCATTCCCCCACCTCAGCCACCTCATCTTAGTATCTTGTTTATCCTATTTACTCCTCCATAAATCAATAATTGGTATCAGAGCATTGGTTATTTGAGAGAAGCTTAAGAGCTTGGAGATTAAAGCTTAGAGATGGAGGCATTCAAACTAGACAAGGTTATTAACAATCAGCTAATTGACATCCAACTCACACTGCAAAACTTGAGAAGGCAAGAAAAGATTTGAAGGATTCCCTAAAAAGGAGAAAGGAAATTTACATCCAAATAAAACAATTTTCCTATTAATAATTTGAGACTGAAGGACTATTTGAATCAATCAATCCAAATGAAAAAGCATCTACAAATCTACTTAACAAAAACAAACTCTTGAATGAAGAAATAAGAGCATTGAAAAGAGAACATGAAATCCAATCCGTAAGACTATGTGTAGTGACTGAACAAAGAAAGAATGATGAATAAGAAAGGAATAGGGATGAAGAAGAAAATAGGGTAATGGCTACCAAACTTGAAAAAAGAATATTGGATCTACAAAAGCTCACAAACACTCAACTGGATCTGATGAATAACCTAATGCTTGCAATTCAAGAATTGAATCACAAAAGATGTGGAAATTGAAAATGCCAAATCACATAATGAAATACTAAAGAATGAATTGAAAACTAAGAAAGAATCCATAGAAAAATTCAATAAACCAAAGGAAGCAATGAAGAACTTTGAATAATTTATGAAGTCATCAAGTTGTTCTAATGGGTTAGGACATTCATGCACTTAGCAAGGAGAATCATCCTAGTTGTAAACAGATTTGTTCTCTTCAATCTTTTGTGGAAATGTGACTCTTAATGCCTAGTCAGTGAACAATATCTATTTACAACAGATGAAAAATCCATTCTATGGTTACTATCTTTTCTCTGAATTGGTAGGTACAACTCCCTATATGAACGGTATGCAAGGAATTACGTTTTATTCCCAAGATTAATCTGGGGTATGCTCTTAACTCGAGAGCGGGAGAGGAAACCAAGTTTCACCTAGACAAGTGAAACTCAGGCAGGGATTTAAATGCAAGGGTGTTATGTTGATGATCTTCACAGTCTTATGAATTTCATAACACGACGATATGAAATGCAGAGTATGAAGGTATGATGATGCAGATGGAGAAACTGACAGATACTATTGTATTCGAAATCTCACAATCTTATGGTTTTCGATACACAACAGAGTAACACAATGCTTAAGAAATGAACTCAAAACAGATTAGAAAGATATGATGAAATGCACATAGAAACGAAAGTTAATAGAAACATTTCCCACAACCAGTTCCAATTCTCTGATTGATTTACTAGCCCTATCAAACTGAAATAATGAAATGAAACTCTGTTCATTAAACCATTCCAATCTAATATCAAATGAAATACAACATACACAGATGGGAAAGCGGCTAGTAAAGAAATGGCACAAAACTTTGTTGTCTCTGCAACCCCATTTGCACCAACAATTTGTCGACCCTTTATTAATCATTCAATTTCTTACATATAGGGTGAGAGAGATGACTGTTACAAAAGAATTTTAATCGATTCATCTCCTCTAGATGATAGATGGCAAAGATGCCAATGTTATCATTTTGACATAATTACAAAGTTAAATAATGGAAAATGGAAGGAGGGGAATCTTGAATCATTTGGACTTATTTCCCTTTTCAGTTTCCGCCCTATATGCTTTAGCAGCTGCCATGATTGGAATTAATTCATAATGGCTAGGTACGTGTACATTAGTGAATCTCAGGAGCCATCTTGCATGTTCTTGAGCTAACTCCTTTACCTTATTCTGCAGATTTATCATTTCTTCAGTAGCCATGTACACACACCCGCCAAGTCTTTGTAATTTTGATACTCTATTTTGGCTACTTGAAGTCATCCCAGACAGGTTGCTCAAATACATAGAAAAGTTGTTTTTCATTACTTCTATGTTAATGAGGGATTTCCCTTGCCCATTGGTTTGTGATTCAGTGTGCATTTTTCCCATGAGCTAAAATGATCTTTCCTGGGCTTTGTTGGCTTTATCCAATGTTCCTCTAAGACCTTTTTCAGTTTCTCGAATCATCTCTAGCTTGAATTTCATGCTTTGGAGCCATTCATTCAGGGGCTCGTTTCCTTTCTTCAGAATCTTTACTTCAACAACGTCTTTGGCTTTCATTTGAATGACCATTTTTAAAAGAGAGAAACACTCAACACCTTTCGCCTCTTCTCCAACTAAGATATTACTATTGGTCATAATGTTATCTTTCTCCATTTCTAACCAGATGATTGCATTGCCAATTTGGTCAATTAAAGCCATTCCATCTACATTGAGCTTCTCAATCCATTCTTTCCCAATTTGGCCTAAATGCCTATCTTTTTGTAACTGAGATATGAAAGATTGCACCTCCTCTGCTGAAGGATTCTTAGTAGCGGGCACACTAGTAATAGTTGCCAATGGTACAACCAGCTGTCTGATAAACTTCCTTAATTCCTCAATCTCTGCTTTCATCTTGATCTTTGACAACTTGAGGTTCTCTAGTTGTTCTTCTATTACATCATTGGTCGATCTCCATAGGCCCACCTTGGTATTGTGCCTGGCTTCTCTGAGATCAATAGAATGTAGGGTGAAGTCTCCTGGTGTCATATCTTCAATTCTCCCTGCCTTGTTTGGTTTTTCCATTTCCATAGTCAAATGCCCTATTTCTGTATCTTGTCCTAGTATCAACAAGGTCCTCTGTTTCTTAGCTTTCACTATTGCAGATCCTATGCGAACCGCCTGAGATACAATATCTTTTGTAGGAGTACTTTCCTCTTTCCTCTTTCTTTTCTTCTCCAAAGTATCTTCAAGCCAAGATTTCGTGTTAATTATTTTGGAAGCGGCTCCAAGAGACTCTATGCTGAACATCTTCCTCTTTACTTGAGTTTTCGCCAGTGCAGCTGCTAAAAAAGGATTCTTCGGATCTTGAGAGAGAAGTCGAGATGAACCAGGAGCCTTTCCTTCTTCTTGAGTCTTCTTCGTAGCTTCTTTGAACTTAGTGGATTCACTGCTACTACTCTGATCATCTCCAACTTCCACAATTTGAATAGGGGAATCAGCAGGCTTTAAAAGAGGAGTAGCTACAGATGGAATAGGGCTATGATGAGAAGGTAAAATAGGAGCTACATGAGGTGATGGAATTGGGGAAGATTGTGGAGATGGAGGTAGAGTGGTAGAGGAGGGTGAAATTGGAGCAGTAGCTCCATCCTTCGGCTCTTCGGCTCCTTTTTCCTCTGCTATATTTTGAGCTTCGATGACTGGTAGCAATCCACCTTGGCAAGTTGGAGTTATTTGAATATTCCTCTCTAAGGGTTGATCGCCTCCTACTATAGACTGATTTGGTCCTTGAACCACTGTAGTTGTGGCACTAGGAGTAGCACTCTGTGAGGAAGTAGGGGTAGCTACAGCTGGAGAAGCTTGAGTAGCTTTACTTCTACTTTGACCCTTCTTAGCTATCCATTCGACCCATTTTTTGATTCTTTTGATGATTCTTGCCATCATAACATCAAAATCTTCTTCAATGTTGACATATGGCTCAGAATTGATTGGTGTATCTCTCAACTTGGTCAAATATGTATTGCTAGACATATTTTGACTGTCATCTTCTATTCCTTCCACGTCCAAATTGATGCCATACATCTTCACTTGGTCCATTGTGAATCTAGCAAATGCACGATCACAACTTTCCAACTCATTCTTGCAGTTCGCCTAGTAATCCTCCATGGTGATTACATGTTTGATCATGCTCCCAATTTGAAGCACATCTTGGGCATACCCCTTTGGATCGAACATAGGCCTTACAACGTCATACTCCTCCAATTTATACTTACTCTCAAATACTTTGAGAATATTCTTTGCATCTGTTCTGGCCTCGCAGCTGTAAGCTCTAACCTTAATGGGGAATTAATATCCCTTCTTCTGTAGATTGGTGCTCAACACGTTCACCTAAACAGCTTGTCTCACGATCTCCACGAGCATGATCATATCATCTGGGTACTTGGGTAGCTTCATAGGGAAGCCATCAAAAGCTGCAAGACGAAGATAAGAAAAGGATGAGAATTGTATGAAATAGTAGCCAAATTGGTTGATGGCTGCCATTGCTTCTAGGCTGAATCTCCATTCTAGGCATCCTTGAAGTTCCCTACAAATTCTCATAGTGAAAGCATCATTAACTTTGACAAAGTTCGCATAACTGTTTTGTAACTGTAAGCATGGGTAAAACTCATAACTTTTAACATCATCAGGAAACTCTTCAACTCTAGGGAGTCCCGGCCATAATTGGAGGGAAGCCAACATGTATATTAGGAAAGAAGATATGTAAAAAGAATTGTAAAACTTAGCTGCAGCAAGAGCCCTAGCAAGAAGCTCACTAACCTCATGCACCCAGTCTATATATTGCATATCTGAGCAAATAACTTGCACTAGAAAGAAAAACTATTCTACAAAATTAAAGGCTTCTACCTCACCTTTGAGTCGATGCAACAAAAATAGGATGTCCACAATCTCTGGCTTGAGGTCAGTACTAAAAAGGGTTTTAGGAACCATACTCTTTGCTCCCCTTGGTTTCTGGAACCAAGAACTCATGATCTCCCTCCTCCAGACCATCTTCTTCAGAGAGAATTCTGACATGGCCCCTGTCATTGTTAAGTCAAAAAAATCTTCTCTCTCAAGAATTTGCAGACAATTCATGACTGCTTGTCTATCAATTGAAATCAAA
Organism: Cupressus sempervirens; assembly: GCA_028749045.1. Classification (NCBI taxonomy): domain Eukaryota; kingdom Viridiplantae; phylum Streptophyta; class Pinopsida; order Cupressales; family Cupressaceae; genus Cupressus; species Cupressus sempervirens. Next base: position 1,013,331,134 of record CM053785.1, read on the forward strand.
ACTGATTAATCGGGCAAGAGAATCTACTTTGTGTCCAGGTTGTAATGGTTGATGCACTCTAGAACCAACTCTGGGGCTTGTACTGCTATAGGGAATCCAGTTGCTTCCACTAATCCACTTCCTTTAAGTTTCTTTGTGATAGGATGAACGGGCTCTATTCTCAATCTCCTTTGAAAGTCTTGCATGTCGTAGAAACGGAGTGAAGTATCCGTGATGGTCGACCATGCAGACTTCATTCCGCCCAATCCATCGAAACCCGCAAATCTTACTACCATTTTGCTTGATGCGTGGTAACAAATATCGACAGTTGAAAATGATATAAGAAGCACACTCAGCAGTTTGAAAATTATTGCAAACACTATTCAATCAAAACAGTATCACAGTAAAGCAAGAGTTTGAAGGTCTGTTATATTGCTCTTTATAGAAAACCCTAAATTTTCCCATTAAATTTCATAAATCATACCACACGAGTGAATCTAAGGTTGAATACGTTGGATCAATGAAGGTAAAAATTCTAACAGATTTATCTTTGTCCTTTCACTATTCCCGTTGGCTTCAACGGTAACTTTCATTAATTACAGTCTTACCTCCCGTTTTAACCCTTCTACAGAAAAATGGAAACAAAGTGCTCCCTAGGGAAAAATCCGCACGATCTAATTCTGTTTGAGATAACCCAACGAATTTGACTGATCTGCTCTCAATTCATTCCAAAAACAATCCGTGATCAATCCACATACTCACCATGCTTACAGTTATGATTTCTCACCCAATGCAGAAAATTGCCTATGAGGGTAGAAAACCCACAATGGAGAAGCCGATTTCTGATTCTCCGCTGATGCCTTTCCTTTTCTCACCTTACCTTAGTTTCTTTATTTATATCCTTTCAGAAAATCCCAAAGTGACTTCGCTGTGGAAAAGGTGGGACCCATCATGTCGATTTCCCTTCTTGTGAAAGCCTTTGTGAAAATTTGACTTTTGACTTCGAAACCCGCCGCGGAGAGGTTCTCTGCTCATTTTCCGTTGATCATCCTTCTGATCATTTCATTAAATTCTGATCAATCTAGGTGATGAGATCATGATGATGTATGAAGAATGTTTAAAAAAAAAAACACAAATTACTTCTCATCGATTAAGTTTTTGACTGCATATACAAGGCCTTGCGAAAAATGACCTTCGAGGTGTGAAATCTGCCAAGGAGAAGGCGATACTTGATTTTTTGCCAATCCCATTTTCTTTGTCCAGATTGGAAAAGACTGCAAGTAGATCATATGATATAGCACAGTCCAAGAGTCTTCATCGGGTAAGGATCTAAACTACCCACATGACTCATGATAATCAAAGAAAACCCACTTGGCTATGCATCGCGAGGGAGAAGGCCAAAGGTAAAAACCCAATGAAGAAACTCATCACCTAAGAGAGTAAAGACTTATTGACCCGATTGAATAAAACAAGCCACAAGGTACTCTACTTTGTAAAATTGGTACAAGGTGAAAAGGTGGAGCAACATCTGGCTCTGACTGGGGACTTGGGTAGAACTATACCCAAGCTAGGGACCTAGGATCTCTGGTTTCGCAAAAGGATAGGAATAAAAGGTGGCAAAAAAACAAAACTGAAACAAAACAAACATCAAGGAAAATGAAACTGAAAGGAAAACGCTAAGTAAGAAACACACAAAACACTAACCTACTATAGCACAGCATAGGGGTTACTTGTTTTCAATTGGTAACTTGGTAGAGCTTAAGATCCTGACCATTATAAGTTAGGGGTAGTACTTCGCCATTGTAATACACCAATTTGAAAGAATTATTTTCAAATGCCTGTTGAATTCTGAAAGGACCCTTCCATAGGGTGTCAAACTTCTTATGCATTCCTTTTGGAGCCCTTCTTTTATCCCAAAGCAACACCATGTCCCCTACCATAAACTTTCGAGGCCTTGTCCTTTTATCAAAAAAGTTCTTTCACTCACATTTGGTGGTGTGTGATGTGATCAACCATTTCCATTCTCTCTTCTTCCAATTTACTCAGATATGGGATCCTCTTTTCCAGACCGTCTTTATAAGTATCATCTTTGATTACTATTCTGAGTTTACTTGTAGCTAATTCCAAAGGTAAAGACAGATTGGCCTTAGTCCGGTAAACCAACTCAAATGGGAATATGCCAATTGCCCTCTTAGGTGTCACCTTATCTGCCCAGAGTGCCTCATGAATCTTCTTGTGCCAGACTTTTTGATTATTTGAGACTAGCTTCTTGACAATGTTGATTAAGTTCTTATTGCTAGACTCCGCTTGACCATTTCCTTGAGGGAAATAATTAGATGAATGGCTAATTGTAATCCCATACTCAAAACAAAAGTTAGTGATTTCCACTGATGAAAAATAGGATGCGTTATCCATCACTAACTTAATGGGAATTCCAAACCTGACTAGAATGTTCTCCTTTATGAATTTGCACACCACTTCTGCAATAGTCTTCTTCATTGCTTTAGCTTCTACCCATTTGGTGAAGTAGTCCATAGCAGTGATTATATATTGATGACTGACACTAGATATAGGGGTGATTGGACCAATGAAATCAAGACCCCATTGTTGGAAAGGGCCTTCAATAACAACGGGTCTCAGTGGCAAGGCGGCTAACTGAGGACGTCCAGAGAATAATTTACACTTTTCACATCTTGCTACCTAGGCATATGCATCTTTGAACATCCCAGGCCAGTAATAACATTGTCTCAATATCTTGAAGGCCGTGACTAAAGAAGAGAAGTCTCCTCCACAAGCTTCATCATGAAACATCTTCAACAAATTCTCTTACTGTGGCTTGTCTACATATCTCTGGAATATACCATCAATAGCCCTTTTGAAAAGCTTACCATCCAAAATCACATATTTGGCAGCTCTCAATCTAAGGTCTCTTCTTTGCTTTGCATTTAGACCTTCTGGACATTCATCATATGTTAGAAAGTAAGAAATATTCTCAAACCAAGAGTCGTATAGGCCTACTGTGAGCACCAACTGCTTCCCGTTCGATTCTTTAGGTTCTCTAGTGGTCTTGTTCTCTGCAATTGCTCTACATAGAGCATTCCCTCTTATCGGCTTAGTAGGTTTAATCTCGATATCATATTCTTGTATCTTTGCCACCCATGCTCCTCTTGCATTACACTCTATATCTTGCTGCGTCAACACGCTCTTCATAGCTACATCTAGGACATGGACTATTGAATGTGAATGCAAAATATAGAAACAAAAATTTTTAAGAGCTTTTACCACTGTAAAAGCATGCTTTTCAATCTGCAAATACTTTTGTTCGTGACTCTTTAAGGGTACGCTCATGAAAGCAATGGGGGCTTGGATTCCTTCATCATTCTCCTGCACGAGGATAGCTGACAATGTATGTTCTAACACATAACAATAAATAATGAAGTCTTGTTTATAATTAGGATGGCATAACACTGGAGCAGTAGCAATTGCAGTTTTAATATCTTGAAAAGCTCATTTTCCCGCCTCATTCCATTTGAAATTTGAATTCCCCTTCATCATATCCACTATATGTTTAGTGGTTTATGCAAAATCAGGAACAAACCTCCTGAGGAAATTCACTTGTTCGAAGAAAGACTTATCCCCTATTTTATTTATGGGAAAACTTAATGTCTAGATGGCCTCTATTCTATCAAGATCAATTCTAATGCCTTCCTGGGACACATAATGTCCGAAGAGTTTTCCTTCAGTCACACAGAAAACTGACTTCTTTGGGTTGAGGGAAATACCATGTTCTCTACATCTCTGTAACACTTTTCTTAAATCCTCCATATGATCTTTCCTTTTCTTTGAGAACACAGTAAGGTCATCTAGGTATATGACTATAATCCTGTCTTTCATATCAGCAAAGGTCTTACTCATACACCTTTGGAATGTGGCTCCAGCATTAATCAATCCGAAAGGGATCCTGTGATAAGCGAATGTACCCCAAGGGGTAGTGAACATCATCTTGTGTTGATCTTTCCCTTCAACTTCAACTTGGTTATAACCTGAAAAGCCATCGAGCATGGACATCATCTCCAATCTAGTGACAGTTTGTAACAAATGGTCCATATTCGAAAGGGAAAAATTATCTTTGAGAGATGCTTGATTCAAGTTTTGAAAATCAACACAAATCCTTATCTCTCCATTCTTCTTCCTGACGAGCACAATATTGGAAATCCAGGTGGAATGATGAATGGGATAAATGATCCTTGCTTTCAACATTTTGTCCACTTCTCAGAAGATGGAATTTGTGACTTTCAGATTATAGTTTCTCTATTTTTTTTGAAAGGGTACTACACCTGGTTTGAGGGGAATTTGATGTTTCACCTCTCCTCCCCTGTAGCTCTTCAGGTCTTCATAGCTCCAAGCGAAGATGTCTTTATATTCTTCGAATAACTCCTTTGCAACCTCAATTTCTTTTGGAGTACAACATTTGCCAATATTAATTATTTTAGGATTATCAACATCTCCAATGTTAACTCCTTCATATTCGCTTGAGGTAGAGCCTTTCTCTATTCTTTTCTATTTAATATAAGCATCATGTCTGTTGAATAGCTTTTCCAAGGCTACAAAATATGGGGGAATAATGTTTCCTTTCAACTGAATTTTGCCATTTTTGCTCTGTTTTTCGTTTCCACTAGACTCAGATTCAGAACTGGACTGGTCGTTCTCCAAGAATAGTTACAAACTCTTATCATCATTGAATACTTTCCAAGATTTTGAATTATTTGGGATAGCAGATCGATATATAATTTCAATCTAGTATTTCTTATCTTTAAAATCTGGATGAGGCCACAACAAGGATGCAGAAACAATAAGTGAGTCAGCCTTTGTGTTCATCTCTCTTGGCACAGCTTTAATAGAGAAAGCGTCCAGACCTTCTATCTTGTCCCACACCCTATTTTTGTAATTCTTCAACTTATGATTCTTCACTAAATATTGTCCCTTGACCTGCCTTACTATCAACTCAGCATCACCTTGAGCCTTTAGGATTTTTATTCCCTTTTCTTTTGCAGTAGCTATCCCTAATATCAAAGCTTCGTATTCCGTTATATTATTGGTGTTCCCAAATTCTAGTTTGAAGGCTGAGGGCTCAGTTTCTCCTTCTAGGGATATCAATACTACACCAGCTCCAGAACCTGAGGAAGCACAACTCTTATCAAATTCAAGTGTCCAAATGCCAGAAACATCTTTTTTTTCACCAGGGACCTTCTCATCTAGACTTTCATTCATTTTTTTACATGAATCTTCCTCATTAAACAACATATAATTTCCAAAATCCATTTCCTGATATAGAATTTGGGCCTTGGGGTCATCCGACTTTAAGACCGTAAATTTCACTTTTTCCTCGGGTTCCAACTTGACCTTCTTATTACCAATGGGTATCACAGCTTGAGACCAGTCTAGCTTGATTTCTCCTCCTAAGTCTTGACAGAAACTTCTACTCAAAAGGAGCCCATAACTTGTTGGAATATCAGCTACTAGGATAGTTAATAGTAATTTCTTTTCTGGGTGTGCAGCTAGAGCTACTTGTGCATCTTTGATTTGTCCAAGCAAAGGGACTTGCTTAGAATCCATTGAGTAACATCTTCTATGCACCTTAGTAAGGTTAAGACCTAAGGCTTTGGCTACAGAATAAGGCATGACATTATTTGAGGCACCTGAATCTATTATGCAATTACTGAGCTTACACCCATTAATATACAAGGAAATGTAAAAAGGCTCAGGTTTTTGCCCAGGTGAAGTTGTCAAAATTATTGGGTCTTTCTTATCAAATATACCAGATGTTAAGGTTTCCTCCTCTTCAACCACTACATTATAATTTGCATCCATTGAATTTCCTTTACAATAGTCTATTAACTTCTTAAGCTCAATAGGATGTGTCCTTAAATAATCAATGGCAAAAATTTGAATCTTTGATTCTTCACAGAAATGGATAAAGTCAAAAGATGATTCAAACTTACCCACATGTGAAGCAGGTACCTCATCGCTAGCAGGTGCATTACTTGTTGATGGTCCAGAGCCACTTCTTTGAGCATGACTTGAAGACAGACTCTTCTATTTCTATCCTCGAGTGAGCACTGTGTAGGAAGTCCCATCAATGGTTGCGTAACATTCTCCCTTGGTTTTAGAATCTGATTCATATTCCAAGAATAAATTTCTAGAGTTTCCATTGTGATAGGAATCAGTTTCTAAAACATTAGTTGCATTACTTAGCTCACTGGTAGACAGTAATTGCATCATGCGGGCTGTTTCCTGGCAACTTTCATTGTCATGATCCATGGTTAGATGAAAGACGCACATATTTCCCTTCTTTGGTGCTGCTTCGATTTGCAACCTAGGTTGCGGTCCTGTAAGTTGTGGAAACTTACTCTTATTGTTACTCCCGGGTGGATTCTAGTAACCCCGCTGGTAAGGATTGTTCAATGTTGGCAATTGTTTCTTTATAGCCACAAGCTCATTTGATAATTTTTGTATCATCTCTTCAGATGATGTAGAGTTTCTTGAACTTCCCTTAGCATGAAGTTCACGTTTCCACTTTCTCGTAGAAATTAAATCATCTTCACATTCAATAGCTTTCTTTTGTGCATCAGCTAAATCAGTGGGTCTTGCTCTTCTTAGATCATAATTAATATTGGGAGGCATTGCACTTATGAAGAAAGTTTTTAAATTACTTGTAGTTGGTCTGGTAGCAGTTGGGATCCTGCTAACAATTTTATTAAAGCTTGCAGCAAAGTCTCTCATACTCATAGTCTATTGTTTCTTGATAGATGTAAGATGTGTCAACAGGGCATGTTCATCTTCCACAGTCTTAAACCTATCTTCAAATGTAGTTCTCAATGTGTCCCAATCAGTAATTGAACCATCAGCTAGGTGATAAAACCAATCCGTAGCACTATCAGTGAGAGTTTCTATGAATAATCTTACAACAACATCTTCATGCCCAATACCAAGGATGTGGGTAGCTGCAAAGAAAGCTTTAATATGTTCATCAGTAGTAACCTTCCCATCTCCTGAAAACTTAGGGAAGTTTTTCCTTGACCCAGACGGGAGTGGATGATAAGCATTCAAGGCTACGGGTTCAGTTGCTGCAGCCCATGGAGTAGCCATAACTACTGTAGCCTTATATGGAGGAAAACTTATAGTTGTTGGAGGTGTTACCTTGTGTAATGCTAACACCTGACAGGAAGAGTGCGAGGTACTAGCGTCTTTATCTTTGATAGGTGAAGATGGCTTGCTTCGACCTTGATTTTCACTTTTCCACTTTGGAACTTCTAAGATAGGAAATTCGAGCTCTTCAAGCTTGTCAAATATAGGATCTTTCCTACCTTGTCCCTTGGTACTTCTGAGGAACCTAAAACTTTCCAGGGTGCTGGGTTATTTTCTTTCTGAGCTTCCTACCTCAATTATCTTTCCACTCTTCTGTTATTTCTTCTTAGGATAGCTCTTTCTAAGGCTTTAGCTCTATTTTCTTCTTCTTCCAAAACCTAGCTGGCATTCCTATAATGCTCTATATTCCTTCTATGTCTCCAAACAAAGGTATTAAGTGAAGAAATTACATCCTCTTGGTTGTCTTGAAAACCAAGGTTAAGTTGGAGAATTGGGATAATGTTTTCATGAGGGAGTACCATTTTTCCTCATGACATAAGCCTTTGATCAAGTGACTCTTCGTCTCCCCGGTAGAGTCGCCAAAATTTGTTGGTAAATAGATTTGTTCTCTTCAATCTTTTGTGGAAATGTGACTCTTAATGCCCAATCAATGAACAATATCTATTTACAACAGATGAAAAAGCCGTTCTATGGTTACTGGATTTTCTCTAAATTGGTAGGTACAGCTCCCTATATGAATGGTATGCAAGGAATTATGTTTTATTCCCAAGATTAATCTGGGGTACGCTCTTAACCTGAGAGCAGGAGAGGAAACCAAGTTTCACCTAGACAAGTGAAACTCAAGCAGGGATTTAAATGTAAGGGTGTTATGTTGATGATCTTCATAGTCTTATGAATTTCATAACATGATGATATGAAATGCAGAGTATGAAGGTATGATAATGCAGATGGAGAAACTGACAGATACTATTGTATTCGAAATCTCACAATCTTATGGTTTTTGATACACAACAGAGTAACATGATGCTTAAGAAATTAACTTAGAACAGATTAGAAAGATATGATAAAATGCACATAGAAACGAAAGTTAATAGAAACATTTCCCACAACCAGTTCCAATTCTCTGATTGATTTACTAGCCCTATCAAACTGAAATAACGAAATGAAACTCTGTTCATGAAACCATTCCAATCTAATATCAAATGAAATACAACATACACAGATGGGAAAGTGGCTAGTAAAGAAATGGCACAAAACTTCGTTGTCTCTGCAACCCCATTCGCACCAAAAATTTGTCAACCCTTTATTAATCATTCAATTTCTTACATATAGGGTGAGAGAGATGACTGTTACAAAAGAATTTTAATCGATTCATCTCCTCCAGATGATAGATGGCAAAGATGCCAATGTTATCATTTTGACATAATTACAAAGTTAAATAATGGAAAAGAGAAGGAGGGGAATCTTGAATCATTTGGACTTCTTTCCCTTTTCAGTTTTCGCCCTATATGCTTTAGCAGCTACCATGATTGGAATTAATTCATAATGGCTAGGTACGTGTACATTAGTGAATCTCAGGAGCCATCTTGCATGTTCTTGAGCTAACTCCTTTACCTTATTCTGCAAATTTATTGTTTCTTTAGTAGCCACGTACACACACCCACCAAGTGTTTGTAATTCTGATACTCTATTTTGGCTGCTCGAAGTGATCCCGGACAGGTTGCTCAAATACATAGAAAAGTTGTTTTTCATTACTTCTATGTTAGTGAGGGATTTCCCTTGCCCACTGGTTTGTGATTCAGTGTGCATTTTTCCCATGAGCTGAAATGATTTTTCTTGGGCTTTGCTAGCTTTATCCAATGTTCCTCTGAGACCTTTTTCAGCTTCTTGAATCATCTCTAGCTTGAATTGCATGCTTTGGAGCCATTCATTCAGGGGCTCGTTTCCTTTCTTCAAAATCTTTACTTCAACTACGTATTTGGCTTTCATTTGAATGACCACTTTTAAAAGAGAGACGCACTCAACACCTATCGCCTCTTCTCCAGCTAAGATATTACTATTGGTCATAATGTTATCTTTCTTCGTTTCTAACCAGATGATTGCATTGCCAATTTGGTCAATTAAAGCCATTCCATCCTAGTATCGATAGGGTCCTCTGTTTCTTAGTTTTCACTATTGCAGATCCTGTGCGAACTGCCTGAGATACAATATCTTTTGCAGGAGAACTTTCCTCTTTCCTCTTTCTTTTCTTCTCCAGAGTATCTTCAAGACAAGATTCCGTGCTAATTATTTTGGAGGCAGCTCCAAGAGACTCTATGCTGAACATCTTCCTCTTTACTTGAGTTGTCGCCACTGCAGCTGCTGAAAAAGGATTCTTCGGATCTTGAGAGAGAAGCTGGGATGAACCAGGAGCCTTTCCTTCTTCTTGAGTCTTCTTTGTAGCTTCTTTAGACTAATTGGATTCGTTGCTACTACTCTGATCATCTCCAACTTCCACAATTTGAACAGGGCAATTAGTAGGCTTTAAAAGGGGAGTAGCTACAGATGGAATAGGGCTCTGATGAGAAGGTAAAATAGGAGCTACATGAGGTGATGGAATTGGGGAAGATTGTGGAGATGGAGGTAGAGTGGCAGAGGAGGGTAAAATTTGAGCAGTAGCTCCATCCTTCGGCTCTTCGACTCCTTTTTCCTCTGCTTTAGTTTGAGCTCCGATGACTAGTAGCGATCCACCTTGGCAAGTTGGAGTTATTTGAATATTCCTCTTCGGGGGTTGATCGCCTCCTCCTGTAGACTGAGTTGGTCCTTGAACCACTGTACTTGTGGCACTTGGAGTAGCACTCTATGATGAAGTAGGGGTAGCTGCAACTGGAGAAGCTTGAGTAGCTTTACTTCTGCTTCGACCCTTCTTAGCTATCCATTCGACCCATTTTTCGGTTCTGTTGATGATTCTTGCCATCATAACATCAAAATCTTCTTCAATGTTGACATATGGCTCAAAACTGATTAGTGTATCTCTCAATTTGGTTAAATATGTATTGCTATACATATTTTGACCATCATCTTCTATTCCTTCCACGTCCAAATTGATGCCATACATCTTCACTTGGTCCACTATGAATCTAGAAAATGCACGATCACGACTTTCCAACTCGTTCTTGCAGTCCACCCAGTAATCCTCCATGGTGATTACATGTTTGATCATGCTCCCAATTTGAAGCACATCTCGGGCATACCCATTTGGATCGAACATAGGCCTTTCAATGCCATACTCCTCCAATTTATACTTACTCTCAAATACTTTGAGAATATTCTTTGCATCTGTTCTGGCCTCGTAGCTGTAAGCTTCGACCTTAATGGGGAATTCATATCCCTTCTTCCGCAGACTTGCGCTCAACACGTTCACCTGAATAGCTTGTCTCACGATCTCCTCGAGCACGATCATATCATTTGGGTACCTGGGAAGCTTCATAGGGAAGCCATCAAAAGCTGCAAGATGAAGATAAGAAAAGGATGAGAATTGTATGAAATAGCAGCCAAATTGGCTGATGGCCACCATTCCTTCTGGGATGAATCTTCGTTCTGGGCGTCCTTGAAGTTCCCTGCAAATTCTCATAGTGAAAGCATCATTAACTCTGACAAAGTCCGCATAACTATTCTGTAACTATAAGCATGGGTAAAACTCAAAAATTTTAACATCATTAAGAAACTCTTCAACTCTAGGGAGTCTCGGCCATAATTGGAGGGAAGCCAACATGTATATTAGGAAAGAAGACATGTAAAAAGAATTGTAAAACTTAGCTGCAGCAAGAGCCCTAGCAAGATGCTCACTGACCTCATGCGCCCAGTCTATATACTGTGTATCCGAGCAGATAACTTGCACTAGAAAGAAAAACTATTCTACAAAATTAAAGGTTTCTACCTCACCTTTGAGTCGATGCAACAGAGCTAGGATGTCCACAATCTCTGGCTTGAGGTTAGTACCAAAAAGGGTTTTAGGAACCTTACTCTTTTCTCCCCTTGGTTTCTGGAACCAAGAACTCATGATCTCCCTCGTCCAGACCATCTTCTTTAGAGAGAATTCTGACATGGCCCCTATCATTGTTAAGTCAAAAAAAATTTCTCTCTCGGGAATTCACAGACAATTTACGATTGCTTGCCTATCAATTGAAATCAAAACTAATTGATCGGGCAAGAGAATCTGCGTTGTGTCCGGGTTGTAATGGTTGATGCACTCTAGAATCATTTCCAGGGCTTGTACTACTACAGGGAATCTGACTACTTCCACTAATCCTCTTCCTTTAAGTGTCTCTATGATAGGATGAACGAGCTCTATTCTCAATCTCCTTTGAGAGTCCTGCATGTTGTAGAAACGGAGTGAAGTATCCGTGATTGTCGACCACGCAGACTTCATTTTGCCCAATCCATCGAAACCCGCAAATCTTACTGCCATTTTGCTTGATGCGTGGTAATAGATATCGACAGTTGAAAATGATATAAGAAGAACACTCAGCAGTTTGAAAATTATTGCAAACACTATTCAATCAAAATAGTATCACAGTAAAGCAGGAGTTTGAAAGTCTCTTATATTGCTCTTTATAGAAAACCCTAGATTTGTCCATTAAATTTCATAAATCGCACCACATGAGTGAATTTAAGGTTGAATCTATTGGATCAGTGAAGGTAAAAATTCTAACGAATTTATCTTTGTCCTTTCACTATTCCCGTTGGCTTTAACGACAACTTTCATTAATTACAGTCTTACCTCCCGTTTTAACCCTTCTGCAGAAAAATGGAAACAGAGTACTCCCTAGGGAAAAATCTACACGATCTAATTCTACTTGAGATAACTCGACGAATTCAACTGATCTTCTCTCAATTCATTCCCAAAAACAATCCATGATCAATTCACATACTCACCATGCTTACAGTTACGATTTCTCACCCAATGCAAAAAATTGCCTATGAGGGTAGAAAACCCACAATGGAGAAGCCGATTTCTGATTTTCCGCCGATGCCTTTCCTTTTCTCACCTTACCTTAGTTGCTTTATTTATATCCTTTCAGAAAATCCCAAAGTGACTTCACCGTGGAAAAGGTGGGACCCATCATGTCGGTTTCCCTTCTTGTGAAAGCCTTTGCAGAAAATTGACTTTTGACTTTGAAACCCGCCACAGAGAGGTTCTCTCCTCGTTTTTTGCCGATCATCCTTTCAATCATTTCATTGAATTTTGATCGATCCAGGTGATGAGATCATGACGATGTGTGAAGGATGTTTCAAAAAAAAAAACACAAATTACTTCACACTGATTAAGTTTTTGACTGCATATACAAGGCCTTGTGGAAAATAACCTTCGGGGTGTGAAATCTGCCAAGGAGAAGGCAATACTTGATTTTTTGCCAATCCCACTTTCTTTGTCCAGATTGGAAAAGACTGCAAGTAGACCATATGATATAGCACAGTCTGAGAGTCTTCATCCAGTAAGGATCTAAACTACCCACACGACTCATGATAATCAAAGCAACCCACCCGGCTATGCATCGTGAGGGAGAAGGCCAAAGGTAAAAACCCGATGAGGAAACTCATCACCTAAGAGAGTAAAGATTTATTGACCCAACTGAATAAAACAAGCCACAAGGTACTCTACTTTGTAAAATTGGTACAAGGTGAAAAGGTGGAGCAACACATCCGAAAATGGAGAACTAAGGAATGCAAAGTCAAAGGAAAAATCAACATGCTATCACTGTGGAAAAATTGGTCATACTAGAAATATTTGTCAAAGAAAACATGGTATGAAAAATCCTAAACCTAATTTTAATGGTTACTATTTTTACTAGAAGAAATAAGGACACAAATACATGAGTGTAGGTCTAGAACAAGGAATGCACCTGCTACACCTAGATTTGAAGGATATTGCTATAATTGTCACAAATATGGGCATAGAGCATATGAATGAAGATCATAGAAAAAATCCTATTAGACAAATCAAAGAAAGAATTATTATGTTCCAAATGCCACAAGTTTGGACATCAAAGCAAGAATTGCAGGGTTCAAGTACATTCAGTAAATTGGATAAAGGACAAAGGAAAAAGCAAAGTGGATATTGAGGAAATTAGGAATGAAATGAAATAGAAATGGAAAAGGAAATAAGAAGATGGAGCTAATGGAGCTTAGGTCACCCAATCCAATGGAGAAGGTGATCATTTCATCTCAAACTAAGCAAGAGAGGTATTTATGGGAATTGTATACTTAATTAATATATTATACATCAGTTCCTTACATGTAAATGTGCCAAAAGTTCATATCTGCATACATAATATACATAAGAAAAAATTTATGAAAGGTTACTAAGTGTCAATAAAATTGTCTATGTTTACTTAGCATTGCAACATAGACCAAGCACTTCAAAAGAGGAATGATAGAGAGCAAGTAATATGAAAGAGACTGAGTTGTAATACAAAGACCTATTTGAAAGGCATCAATATTGACTGAGATAGCTAGCTTCCATTCACCTAAGTACACAACATTAATGAAGACTCTAAATTGATCAAAAGAAGGTATATAGAAAATTTCAAAGACATTATTTCACACCTTGCATTAATATCTTTTAGAGCATAGAGCAATTTGGAAATTATTAGCAACCAACAAAGATTTCAAGAATGATTTGATCAAGAAACTTGAATGAGTGGAGAATCTAAACTGTGTTGAGTATCTAGACAATCAAGAACTTCAAACCCTAGCTACTAATTGCAACTTCATCAACCATTGGAATGAGTCAAGAGGTTAGTAGAATCCAAGTGGTGAAGAGTGACACTTGTCCTCCACCAAAGTTGTGTGCTATTCCAAACATTGCTATGAAAGGAGACTCAATGGGTGCATTATCTTTGATTCCAACTAAATTTATTTTGATCCATGATGCTAGAAGATTTTATATGTGAAAAATTGGAAAATTGGGAGATTATAAAATCAGGGAAGCTTATGAGAAGTTATGAAATAAAGGAATCTTGAAAGACAAATTCCAAATTGTTGAGAGGAAAGGGTCAACTCGTGCCCTAAGATTTTTGATAAACTTCAAAATCGAGTGGATTAAAGTTATTTTGAGTAAAATTCATGACATGAATTATTGGCTACAAAATGGACTAGTGGAGATCACAAAGAAAATGATACATAAGGGTATGGGCTATTCAACCCTAGACAAGAAGAAAACCATGCAATGTTTGAGCCATGAAGAAATTGAGAAGAATGTAGGAGACAAGTGGAATGGACATGGTCTGTCCATTACAAACATCTCTAATCCCTTAATTGAATTGTCAGTAAGAGTTATTGATCACAAATTCTATCAATCAAGTAGATTGAACAGTGTGCCTTCTATGGCTATGGATCAAGCATGGAAGATTGTGATAAAATATCATGAGTATGATATTGCCAAGATATAGAGGTTACAACTTGTAGAGAATCTATCATCAATAAGAAAAGAAAAGAACTCAATGTGTAGGTTTGATGTAGTGCAAGGTAGGAGAATCCCCAAAGGAGATGTCCTAGCCCCCAGCAAATAACCACACAATAGAAGATAAACAACAATGCAAGATTTGAAGCCAAGTCACAATAATTTATTCATAGATATAATTGATTACATGCAATGTGTTAGGCTATAAGGCTTGCCTACTTATGGATAAATACAAAGAAAGTAATAGTTCTGCAAGATCCCTCAAGATCCAATCAAAACCCTAGCTAGTATAGATCCACACTCTGGTAGAATCCTCCAAGGAAGATCCAACTGGTACTCACAAGCCCACCAAGCAATCTCTTTGTTTTCCAAGCCTTAGCTACTAGCCTTTCTCAAAATTTTCTCCTCTACCACATCCTCTTCTCCAAGATGGATAAATAATGACTAAAGACTTCACCACAACCCCTACTTATACCAATCTAAGTCACAAGTTAGCCTAGAAAGCTAAAAACTAAATAAACCTAACATTAAATATTTGAAGAGCCACAAGTTGGCCTCCAATAGAAATTATATATCAAATTCTTTTAAAGGCTTACGATATTTATTAAATACATCAAAATTAATTACCCAAGACCCAGATAGATCCACTGAACCCTACTAAAATTGCTTCATCATGTAGGATAGCCAACTACCCTGGGATGTTCCTGCATTAGACTCCCAAGGTATGAAAAGATGTTCTCAGTAGCTGGAAGAACATATTCTAGGATTCAACACATAAATCCAAAATTGTTTCTTCAAATACATGTCCTCCAAGTCTTCAACTTGTACACTTTTTCCCTTGGTCTTTTGTTGGTTCTTCGCCTCCATCCTTAGTGTTCCACAAGTTTTTTGTCCACACTGACTACTAACCCTTTCAAAATTTTCCAAGTCAACTTGGCTGCCAATACTCAAGTTCCTTCTACCAACCCCTTCATTCTACAAAGGAATCATGGAATGCTTCCTGCCTCCTTTCTCAATTGTAAAAAAAATTCTTGACATAATTATGCACAACCTTATAATCATATTACCAAGGTCTGCCAAGCAACACATGACAATTGTTCATGTCCACAATATCACACAACACTTGATCCTTATACTACCCAATCTAGAAATTAACAAGGCATTGCTCTCTCACTTCCAAAGCATGTTCACCTCACAACAAACCAATCCTACAAGAATAAGGATGTCTCACTCTCTTCAAACCATGTTTTTGAACCATCTCCTCAGCAACAAGGTTATCAATACTAGTACCATCCACAATGGCATTGTAGACTTTACCACCATACTTACAACAAGTCTTAAGCAAAGTACTCCTTTGATAAGATTCCCTCTGACCAACCAATACTTGTTGAGCCAATGAACTCTCTCTCTACTCAGGTTTATGGTCTTCAAACTCATTCACAACAACAACTCTTCTATCACCATCCTTCTTTGAAAACTCATAAGATCTATGTCCTTCATCATGACATCTAAAAAAAGTGCCCTTAAACTCACCTCTACTTATCCTTCTCTTTTATTTAATAGGTTTTGGTTCATCTTCTGTACTTGGTTTAGCCTTTGTTGAGTAGTCTTGCTTCTCCTTCCCTCAAGAACTACCTTGATTCTTCCTATTCAGCTTCTCTTCTATTGTCAAAGCATACTAACAAGCATCCTCAATCAATGAAATATTCAACATACCAACCTCATCCTAAATATTGAATCTCAAACCATTAATGTACCACACTACCTTCTCCTTTGACAATTTTCTATGCCCAAACTGAATAATCAACTTGTGGAACTCCTTTGTATAATCTTTCATAGTCATATCCTTCTGCTTTAGATTCTCCAACCTCTTAAAAAACTCAAGTTCATAATTAGTAGGAATGAACTTAGCCTTCAATTTAGTCACCATCAACTTCCATCTAGTGATCTTTATTTCACCTTCCTCTTCTCTATCCCTTTGCAGTTCCTTCCACCAAAGAGTAGCATGTCCCTTCAGCTTAGTTTGTGCCAACCTTACTCTGAGTGGATCCTCAATATCCTTAAGCTCAAAGTAGTCTTCTAATTCACCAATCTAATCAACTAGGTCTTCAAAATTCAAAGTACCTGAGAAATTAGAAACCTCCATCTTATGCTTCAACTTCAACTGAGATCCAGGTCTAGCAAAGTAACCAAGCCTATTTACCATAGGTCTCTCCACACGATAGTTTTTGGCCTCACCATTCAATCTAGCAATTTCAAAGTCTTCAATAGCTTCCTCATAACCATCTTCAGTACCCATATGCCAAGGTACACCACCTATAGTAGTTATAATCTCAACGATCATATCACTCTTCATCAATCTCATCTCAGATCTGAAAGGGGCTTTAACCTACTCCATTTCAAATCTAAAATCTTCTTTAACCTTCTCTAATATCCTTTTCTTCCACAATACCACTAAGATCATCAATCGCCCTAGGGTCTAATCTTCTTGGAGGAATCTTCAAATATTTTTTTGCAAACCCTAATAAATCCACTTCACAAGGCCTTGGTGCAAACTGCCTCAACTTTGGCACTCAGTCTACACACTCGAAACAACCTTCACTTTGATACCACTTGATGTAGTGCAAGGTAGGAGAATCCCCAAAGGAGATGTCCTAGCCCCCAACAAAGAATCACACAATGCAAGATTTGAAGCCAAGTCACAATAATTTATTCATAGATATAACTGATTGCATGCAATTTGTTAAGTTGTAAGGCCTTCCTAGTTATTGCCAAATATAAAGAAAGTAATAGTTTTGCAAGATCTCTCAAGATAGAATCCAAACCCTAGCTAGTCTAGATCCACACTCTAGTAGAAACCTCTAAGGAAGATCCAACTAGTACTCACAAGCCCACCAAGCAATCTGCTTGTTTGCCAAGCCTGAACTACTAGCCTTTCTCAAAATTTTCTCCTCTACCACCTCCTCTTCTCCAAAATGAATAAATAATGACTAAAGACTTCATTACAACCCCTACTTATACCAATCTAAGCCACAAGTTGGCCCAGAAATCTAAAAACTACATAAACCTAACATTAAATACTTGAAGAGCCACAATTCAGCCCATAAAGCTAAAAACTAAATAAACTTAACATTAAATACTTGAAGAGCCAGAAGTCAGCCTCCAATAGAAATTAAATACCCAATACCTTTAAAGTCTTAAAATTTACTTATTGAATACATCAAAATTAATTACCCAAGACCTAGATAGGTCCACTCAACCCTACTAAAATCACTTAATCATGCAAGATAGCCAACTATGTCAAGTTGCTCCTACATCAAAGTTTGGATCCCTCATTGTTTGTATTTCTTTTATATCTACAATTATTTTCCTAGTATTGGGGATGTTATATGGGAGCAAGACAAACCAATGACAAGGAAGATCAATGAGTACATTACTTAATTGGGAGAAAATTTCAAAAATGTAATGAATGCTTACTTTGATGAATTTAAGCAAATGATGAAAAGGAGAATGAGGATTCCTAAAGAGTTGGTCATAAAATATTATACTGACATATGTTTTCTTGTTGATACAGGAAACACTTGTATAGGCAGTTAAGCTGAGGAAGGCTTGGTTACAAAGTTTTGATTATCAAATAGATAGTGATGTAGTAATTTGTAGGAGACCTTCTACACTTTTGACACTTGAAAATGAACATGTTATTTTTATGCATGAGTTAATATATGCTAAGAATTTATGCAACTATCACTTGGAAAAGACTTAATGTGGATATTTTTACATTTTGCATCTAAATTGAATGACTAGCATAATTTTTGTGATATCTATCAATTCTGGTTAAACCTACTTTTTTTGATGATATATCTGGAAAATTTAGTAAGTGACTGCAAAATCATAAATCTTGTTGTATCTTTTGATTTTTAGGGAATATCCAAAAGCATATTACAAGGGACGATTTTCTTTAAGCAAGAGAGTTAAAATACGAGACAAGTAATAGATCTTTTGTGAGAATCTATAATTTTTTCCCAGACAAATTATCATGGAGCAATACAATTTGATTATTTATAAAGCTATGGATAAATTTATGAAAAAATAAGCAAAAGATCTTTCTGTTGAAATTTTTGAAAAATTAGGAAGGGAGGACAAGAACAGAAAAATCTTGTAGAATCTTTTGATTTTAGCTATATATGGTAAATTTTTATTTGTGATAAGCTTAGGTTTTTGTTGTATAAGGGCAAATTAACTTTGTATGGTGTTTTTGTTTGAAATTTGACTTTTGTACCCATTTTAGAAGTTTAAAAATATTGTTGTTTGTAGTTTTGTATATTTTTGCAAAGTACAACAATCTTTGAGAACCTGGGTTACAACCTTGTTAGTTAATGAGTTTTTGATAAACCTTTTATAATGTTGGATATAAAGTTAATCAAAGTTCAAATATTAGTTAAGTGGATGGTTTCCAGTGACTGTAAATTTGCATTGTGGCTCTTAACAATAAGCTTTTATTTTTAAATGTTTTTATGGTGAGGTTAAATTGGCTAAACTATACTTGAGTATAGACAATGGAGGATTATTTTGGAGGGCATTCCATCTAGTTCCCTTGACTACACCATGAATGTGGTTTTGATTGTCTCTTAAACATTCTTCTTCATAAAAAAAAAGATTGGTGTCAACAATGGGATGTCAAGATCAAACTTGTAATTGCAAGAGGAAGTGGTTAGTTTATTGAAAGTGTTGAAGTTGATGAAAGATCAACCCCATAGCTCCCAAGATTAACCCCCATAGCTCCCAAGATTAACTTGAATGAAAACACCTATCACAGAAAGAGAGGAGCAAAACCAATGGAGGTTGGAACTCATAGATCCATAGATGAGAATTTCTTGATGAGAAAAATGAGAGATTTCTATAATAAAAAATAAATCAATGTAATAATTATAAAGAGATATCATCCTTATAAAAGAGATCAAAAGCCTAACAAGAAGCTAACCTAGTTTACATGATTAGAATCAATAATTGAATTAATTATTATATGTCCAAAGTTTAGCTTAAGTAAACTAGAGATAATAAGAGACTTAATAATTGAATAAATATGATTTAATTAATAATAAAATACTTTATTACTCTAACACCCACACCCCCCCCTGGGCATAAGATAAACATAGAAAGAGCTAAAAACCTAGAAACTACTCCTAAACGTAAATTTGACTCCCAAAAAATAAAAGTTTGATGAGGTACCCTAGCATAACGAAATCTCTGAAAAGAGAAGAAATAGAGAAAACAACATGGGAAAAACCCTACTCCAAAAAGAGATGGAAAGAATGTTGAAAGGAATTGTGAAGGACTGAAGAAGCTTCCAAACTAGGGAATGTCCCAGAAGATACGAACAAAAGATGATTATGTAGAAGTTGCAAAGCTCTGTCAAAAATAATTTTTGATCTAAAGAACCTCCATGGAAATAGAAAAAGACTAGGTAGAGAAGATTGTAATCTACATGAGTTCTCTTAGAAGACACTACTCAAATCAGGAGGCACACAAAGGCAAACAACTGAACTTGAAGATACAAATGACATAAAACACAAAACCCTAAAGAGTTGATCGATTGAACATGGAAAGTTATATCCAAAGTAAGATAAAAAAGAAGAGTGTCTATATGGTAAATGACCCATCTCACCAAAATATATAGCTACCCAACCACTGTATCCGCCTAGTACATAGGAACAAAAACTAAATACATAGCTTACTTTGTTGAACCAAGGAAGCATAAGAATCAACAGAAGAACTGCCCTCCCCCTCCCGCCCCTAATGCAAACAAGGGTGAGGTGAAAAACAACTGGGAAAGTGGGCCAAAAGAACTACATGTCAAGGAACCATGATCAAGATACACAAAACAATACATATGTGTGAATGAGGTGATCAATCTCAGACATGTCATGAGGCTAATGTCATGGAAGAAAAACTTATTGGACAAAGGTAGATGACAAACAAAGGAAAAAAATCAACCACCCATAACACTTTAATTATAGTAGTGCATGTAAAATAAGGCACAAGATATAGTGAATCCCAAGAATATAATAATCTACATGAGTGTCCTCAAATGACACTACTCGAATTAGAAAGAAAAATAAGGAAAAATAAGTGAAACAAAAATACATATGTAATATGTAACTTTATCTTAATGTGTTTGAAAGAATACATACAAATAATGTCTAAATAGACCAGAAGAGAAATAAGATTAATACATGAAATAGTGCAATCCTTATGAATCATCTAAAGAAATAAAATTGATCCTCAAACCTGAAACAACCAAGATATCCACTAGAATGCAAAAATGCAAAAAAAAAATAGAATGTGCCTAGAGAAAAATCTAGAAAAACAATCATCATCACTAGAAAGTTCTCTAAAAGACCTTTCTACTGATATAAAGAATTTCCAAACCAGAGATTAGATGCTCAAGATATGTCTTCTAGAGTGCAAAATTGTACCCCTGACTTTGATAGCAGAAAATGCCATCAAAACTAAAACTTACCTGTACCACTTTGATAGACTCAAAACCAGCTTTCTAACTTTATCTTGTTTTTTGGAAAAAAAAGTTCATATGCCCACAATATGAGCAAAAAAATGAAGGTAGGTCCAAACAAGGCATGAAGGGGTGACAGGAGAGTTGATGCAATGTTGATGTGAACAAGTAACAAGCATAAATTTGACAGTCAAATTGCTATCGAGGAAAAAAAATGCCAAAAAAAATTACCCCTATTGGAAAAAAATCCAATCGCCAAAAATACTATGTCAAATCAAAGGGCTGATGCCGACAAAAAATTTTGGTGGCCAAAAAAAACATGTATGCAAAAATGTTTTCCAAATAAGACAAAGCTGCCATCGTTGAGCCGAAACAACCACCAGTAAGCATGGAACCTCTGTTTCAAGCGTGAAAATTTTTTGTAACTTTAAAATGCCATGGGAAAATTCAAACCATTCAAAATGAAGGGCCCAAACCCCAATTGAGTGAAACAGGCTTTTGATGTAGGGATGCCATGTGGCACTAGCAAAGCCAATGGGGCAGAGAAAACACTAATGTTATCAGTAGTCAAATGACAGATCCCAAAAAAAAATGCCAAATTTTTATTTGAAAAATGGTGTGGGAACCTATGATTGCATTCAAAATTAGCACATGGAGATTAGAATGAGAAACACATTCACATGCATCATCAACACCAAAACATTGGTGAGAGATCTTTCTAAAAAATAGTTCATGAATGGGAGCATGGGCCCAAGAAAAATAGGCAGGTGAAAATATGTGCCACTAACTTCAAGGCAAGGTTCAAGAAAAAACCCAATGTGTTAATTACTAGCCCAAATGGCTATGTAGGCAATCATGAATGCCTCATAATTCCAAACATGTAAACTTGATAAGAAATGATAGAGGGTGAACAGATTTGAGCACCCCTCCCACACTTTGGAACTAGTGTCAATAAATAAATGCAACCCAAAACATTAAAATGTCGAGAATAGATAATGGCTCACAAAAATACAAGGCACATGCAAAAAGTGCCCAAGTCAAGAAAAAACCTTCCATATTGAAACTCAACCTCCTAAAAAAAATGCCTATAAACATAACTTCTTCCAAAAATTGTGCCATGTCCATTATAAGTGTGGTTTGAGCCCCGAGTTTTGGTGTTATGCATGAAAGAAATGGTGCATTCAACTCATGAAAGGATGAGTGCTAGAAAAATCAAGAGCACATTGATCAAGGTAGAGCATAGAGGATTAGACCAGTCACAGAGCACAAAGGACCAAAAAATGACACCCAAACCACCCATTAAATGGCTGAAACTATCATTTTGGAAACAAAATGTTTTCTCTGAGTAAATAGTATGTGAGCCTAGAACCAAAGGCCTTCAAGGCACTAATAGAGGATTCATGAAACAAGTAAGGAAAACTGAAGGTCTTTAAAACTATGCACCATCCAATCTCTACCTTTGGGTTGCCTCAAAAACCATCACCGCTACAAGTCCAAAGGACATGCCAACTCCACCAAAATTTTGCCCAAAATTACACTCCCAACTCCAAGAAAATTATGCATGGAACCCAAAAAATACCTGTGGAATGGACAAATGTCAGCATTCTTTGACCTTTGCATGCTCAAGCCTCTCAAAAAATAATGCATGGAAAGGGGTCATGGGCCTTGGAAAGTGCAAGGGAGGTCAAATTCACCAAAAGAAAGGGGTCTATATCTGAAGCTAACCCAAACAATCTCCCCAATCTCCCCTTAAAAAAATCAACCTCCATCAGCAACAAGCTATGATAGGGTCACAGGGGTTTGAGCACAATGCCCAAGAAAACATTGGTGCACCAAGTCCAATGTAGCATGCGGGTAGCACAGTTTGGCCCTGTCAAAGCAAGTGGGCCTATAGAGTACAATTATACTTGTGAGAATCAAACTCCAAAAACAAAAATTTTCTATAAAAATTATATTACATGCACTTCCTTCCAAAAATTACCATGCATTTAAAAAAAATTGTGTGATCAAAGTTTTTGAAAAAAACGATTTAAATATTTTTGTCTCAATACCATGCCCATGTCTAAACAATTTGGGTGAAAGAAAATTGCCTCAAATTTCAATAATGTCCAAACTAGATGTATTTTATATGGAAATGAGGATTTTTAGCACTTTGAACTCAATGGTGATGTTCATTTGAGCTCAAAGTGCTCCTAAAAATAGGCCCCCCTAGATCCAATATAGAAAACCTTTAAAAGCTCAAATCTGAAAACCAAGTCAAAGAACCTCAAGAATAGAATAGAGGCATGAAGAACTAGAGCTTTGATACCATGTTGAAGTTGATGAAATATCAACCCTTCAGCTCCCAAGAATCACCTACATGCAAACATCTGTCATAGAAAGAGGAGGAAAAGCTATGGAGATTGGAATTTACAAATCCACATATGAGACATTCTTGATGAGAAAAAAAGAGAGATTGCTATAATCAAAAGTGAATCAACTTAATAATTACAAAGAGAGATCATCCTTATAAAGGAGATCAAAACCCTAATAAGTAACTAACCTAGGTTGCATGGTAATAATTAATAAAAAAATTAATTATTATATGCCCAAAGTTTAGCTTAAGTAAACTAGAGATAATAAGTGACTTGATAATTAAATCAATATGATTTAATTAATAAGAAAATACTTTAGTACTATTGGAATTACAATAGGAAAGGTAAATTTTTGAGATGGATGGGGTGAATCAGTGCTTGTAAACTTTGACCAGTAAAAAATTCACCACACATCCATCTCATACATTCAATAAGTAAATTGAAATACCATGTAAAACATGTACATCTAAATCATGCAAAGTAAGTAGTCATTCACACATGTATGACACTATATATGATTACCTAGAAACCCTCCAATGAGAAGGTAAAACTTGGGTGGGGATGACACCCACAAATCTTTACTACTATAGTAATAAAGTGTGTCCAATGAAGGTTACGATGTTTGATCATGAGACATGATCTAACCTGTGAAGGGTCTGCCTTGTTAAAGGCTTACAAAGACTATTAGGTCTTGCCTTGTTAAAGAATTATAACACCCTATTTATAAGTGTGCCTTGTTAAAGGAATTCAACTCACTATTAAGTAAGCACCCTATTAAAGTATTTCAATACATCCTGTTAGGACTACTCTATTAGGAGATTTAACTGATTCACTTGCTAGAATGACTCAACATTGATCTTATGGGTAGCACTTGTTTTCTTGATGAAAAATCACCTCTAAACTGATGTACTCTTGATCCTTCTTGATCATATGTCTCTTTGATGTATGTTATTCCCCTCCTCTATTCTCCTTTAACTAATTTTGCAATGCAATTTCAATTCACAATACCTTAGCCACCGTGAATGCTCTACTTGCACATGCAAACTTCTCTCTTCACTCCTTCCATGCACAGATGAAGATTAGGGTTTTTCCTCCTTAAGAAGACCTTGGTGACTTAGGGTTAGGTATGAATCAATAGTTGTGATTCATCCATTTTTCTACTTAAACCTTCCCTTTATCTGATTGGCTATATGTCATTGATAGAGATTCCAACTTAAGATTCATCCTTATCTCCAAAATATCATAATCCAATCTTTAAGTCAGCTCAAAAATGGTTTACATAGTAGTTTGTGCCATTATAAACAACTATGAAAAAACTATCTTACTTGACATCTGAAGTCTATGATGCTCAACATATACTAATTTCTATACCATCACTCAGTATCTAAATGACTTGGCATGCACTACTTACTTGATTCTTGAATCACTCAGCATACACTATCTACTTGATACTTGAGTGACTCGACACATGACTGGCTTGGCACTCACTATGAACTTGACATGCTCTATCTTATACATGTTGCACTCTGCATGTACTATGTATTTGGCATGAACTATGTAAATCACTTAAGTGTAAAGACATTCACTTGTCAAAATCAATCCAAGATAAAAAAATCTCCCCTTTTGACATGAGTGTCAAAAATAGTTGGTTATGCATTGGTATCCTTATTCTTACAAGCATAACATATCTTTTATTTGGCTTATGTACAAAATTTCAAAATTTCAAAAAAATTTAACAACTTATACCTCAAAATTTGATAACTCCCCTTGAGTTGATAGATCTTAATCTATACTCAAAATGTTGTACTCCTATTGAGTGAATGTGACTCAACTAATTCTCTTTTATTTCTATTTCATGTTTGCTCCCACATGCTCTTCTCTTACTCTGTCTTAGTTGATATACTTTTTCTTCTTTTCTTCCCCTTATTCTTTCTCCCTTTTTCTCTCTATCTCCCCCTTTTTGACACTAATGTCAATGGGCTATACACTGATAGTGTGTTTTTCCAAGAAATATTTATGGACCTCAAGAATTATTTTGAGAGTTGCATCCCAATTTTTACATGATACATCCAAAGACTTAATTTGGATAGCTAGCTTGGCAACAAGGTGGACTAGGCCATCTAATGTAGAAAGAGTGGGATCTTTCTTCATAAGTGTTTTTGCATAGCCTAACTCCTTGTGCAAAATCTCCATGTGAGGAGTCGATGTTGCTTGTATGCTAATCAATTTGGCCCTTAAGTTGGCTTCATCTATAGACAATGTTGTTAACTGACTCTGTACTTGCAATAAAGCACTGAAATGTTTTTCGCTTTGAGCTGGATTCATAGGCAATTTTGCACTTGATGAATTCATTTGGCTTTCCAAGTTCAAAATGTGACTTCTTGTCTCTTGTATGAAGAGTGTGGGGTTACACAGTTTGGTGTATAGTGACAAAATTTTCTCAAGTACCTTCTTCACACCTTCTACCATAGTTGCCAATGCAACTTGTGTAAATGCTATATCACCTAATATTTTCTCATTCACTTTGCTTTGAAATTTCTTTTTAGACCACTCTAATAATTTAGCATTTGTATAAGGGTCTACATCACTTACCTTTCCACTATATTTGTCAATTTTTCAATTAGTGGCTTGGTTTCATCTAGAGTAGGTAGATTAAATGCATCTAGAAAGATGTCTTTAATATCTAGAAAAGCTTTCTTTTGCCTATGTTCCCTTCTGAGCAATTCTTGATGTTTCTTCTAGCTAGGGCTTCTTGCAATATACCCATCTACTCTATCAACATTGTGTCATAATCATACTTTGGTAAAACAATCTCTTCATCAAGGCTTACATCTCCATATGTAATTACCCCTTCTACCTTTGATAAGCTTGGACTCGGCATTGAGATTTTTTGATATATGATTGAAAAGATCATTTGAATGGAAAGATTTTTGAAAGAAGACTATGTGTTTTCAATCATTGTTTTGTCATTGATGTCAAACCTACTACATGATGGTAAGACAATTATTATATGTTTCAAGTGCTATTACTTAGTTGATTGATGAAGAGGATTTGATCAACAAGATGTAACAAAAGTATCTAGAGGAAAGGTTGAGTTATGATTATGTATTGAAGTATAAGAATCAGTTAAGATAGTGATAACATAATCTATTGATGATCTACTTGAGGATACAAAATGATTGGCTACACTTAGAAAGTTTGGAAGAATAAGGTTGGACAAAGTTCATTTTCTAAGCTTGACCGCATTGATAGAAGGTGCCAAGCAAAGTTAGTGCAAGCCAAGAAAAAAGTCAATTGGAGCTGAGTGAAAGAAATTTCTAGTGGATGTTGAGTAAACTAGTGGATGTAGAGCAAGATAGTAGATGCTGAGTGATTTTCAGTTGATACAGAGCACCAGTAAAATCCAATTGATGCCAAGTGATTTTACAATAGATGCTGAGTAACACAATATGTGTTGAGCATCAGTAAATTGATAATGTTGAGCTAGTGCATTATGAAAAAGATTGAAGATTTTCAAAATAAAAGCTGACAAGTTTGTTTTCTTGGAACTTGTAAATTAGGAGGAAGATAAGTTTAATGAGATGGAGTCACAAAATCTTATGTAAACTATTTTAGGGGTGAATTCAAATGGATTCTACGAGAAGTTTCTAGAGAAAACAAAATATGGGGTAGATACATTGTATCCTACCTAATCCATTAAAAACCATAATTTTTGAGACAAATAATGAGTGGGAAAAAGAATTCTGTTTCCCTATATGTAGGGAGGAATGGTCATGAAGAAATGTTGGTTTGAGGTTAGAGATTTTTTGGATGTGAAAATCTAACAAGGTAAAGGAAGAAGAGTGTGCTTCATCAAGTGACCCAAGTGAAGAATTCTGTAATGGCAAGCTAAGCAAGAAGGCTAGAGAAGGATGAATGCTTGAAGGCTGAACAAGCTGTTAGAACTACAAAGATTAGAAGCCAAGAAAATATGAGGACTAAATAGTGATCTATAATCTAAAAGTAAGGTTGTAAGTTGTATCAGATCAAAGCTCTACTGTTACTTTCTAATAATTGTATTAGTTTAGGGTAAATCTTTTGGAGAAAGGTTGACTTAACAATCATTGAAAAATACTTTAAGAGGGTGGCATTCCAAGTGAATGGTATAAAGTCCTCTAACAAGGCTTACTTTTAACAGGGTGATTAAAATCCCTTAACCAGGTCACATTTAACAATGTGTGTTGTAACCTTCAACAAGGTTTTCCTTTAACATGGCATCACTTCAGAAGAGTGAAAAAAGGAGTAGCATGTTACTGGTGGGTTTTCCCAAAATTGGGTTTCCACATTAAATAATTGTGTCAAATGTGTTGATGGATGTGTTTTGTTTTATGCTTTACATTTTTGCATGTTGATTTAACAGTGACATATTAGTTTTGGTTAACACACAATAAATGCATGCATGATTGAGAATGTTATATGGGTTTACTGAATTGTGAAAAGTTTTATTT
This sequence comes from Cupressus sempervirens, assembly GCA_028749045.1. Taxonomy (NCBI): domain Eukaryota; kingdom Viridiplantae; phylum Streptophyta; class Pinopsida; order Cupressales; family Cupressaceae; genus Cupressus; species Cupressus sempervirens. The sequence goes on from CM053785.1 coordinate 1,013,359,058, forward strand.
TGTACATATGGACCTTGAATAACTGATTCACCCCCCCTTTCATTTATTCTAAATGAATTCCAACAATTGGTATCAGAGCCCAGTTGCTTAAGAGGATTAGTTTCAAGGTACAAAAAACATAAAGATCAAGATGTCAAAAAGATAGGTACCCAAGCTGAACAGAGATAACTTTCCTACATGAAAAAGTTTGATGAAGCTACATCTTGGAGGACTTAGAGGTTAAGCACAAACTTATATTACAATAGAACATGTTGATATAGTAGGAGCCCTAACTACTGAAGACTTGAAGAAAAAGAAAGATCATAATTAGGCTATGTTGGAGATTACCTCTACCCTAAGCTATGTTGAGTTTGATGATATCAAAGACCTTAAAAGTGTAAAGTAGATGTGGGATGCCCTAAACACCATCTATGGAGGAGACAAAAATGTTCAAAGAACCAAGTTAGAGAACCTTAGAGGTATGTTTGATGACATGAGAATGGAAGAAGGTGAAAACATTGCTCAATATGTTGCTAGAATAAAAGAAGTTGCTAGTACAATAAAAGGTGCAACTAGTAAAATAGATGATAATATTATGCTATTTCTTGAGAACATTATTGCCTATGTATGCCATTAGAGTGTTTGCAATCCAAGAGTTAAGATGTATGCTAGGAAATGATCTAACCCTTGAAGGTTTGGTAGGAAGACTCACTACTTTTGAGTTATCTAATTTTGACAACTACAAACCAAAGAGTATTGAATTAGCTTTCAAAGAAAAATTGTTACTGAAAGATTCTAAGGAGGTGAAGCCAAAGAAGTAGAAAAGAAAGACAAAGTATGCATCCAGTGATAGTAGTATAGATGAGAAAGACATTAAACAATTGGAAGCATTGCTGGCAAGAAGATTTCACAAATGAAAAGGTAAATTCAAAGGTAAGTTTCCTATCATTTTTTTTAGTTGTAAAGAAGTTGGCTATATTACAGAAAGATGTATACAGAAGAAGAACTTTAGAGAAGGAAACAAGCACAAAAACAAAAGAGAAGATGATGGAAGAGACTATAGAGATAAAGGCAAGAATTCATGCTACATTGTTGATGAAAATAACTCTGATGAAAATGATGATGAAGTGGTATATGTTGCAATGAAGGATGAATCAGATGAGGATGAGGCTACTACACTTATGACTTGTGTGAACAAGAATAAAAAATGGATCATTGACAGTGGATGTTCACATCACATAACTCGAGACAAAAGTAAGTTCATTACCTTAACCTATTATGATGGAAATAGTGTAAGATTTGGTAATGATGCACCATGTATAATAAAAGGAAAGGGGTCTATCAAGCTCATAGACAAGATTTCATATGATAATTCTTATTATCTTGAAGGATTGAATTATAACTTGGTAAGTGTGTCACAATTTAATAATTTGGGATGCAAAGTTGAGTTTGAAAACAAATTAGGCAAGATATATGATACAAATGGAAACTTGATTGGAAAAGGAGATCAAAGTAGGAGTAATCTATTCTATTTGAATATAGAAGATACTAGTCTTATTGAAAAATTTGATGATGTATGGCTTTGGCACAAGAGATTATGTCATGTTAACTTTGATAATCTGATTAGCATTGGTAACATGAAAAGAGTTAAAGGTTTGCCTAAGCTAAAGAAACTAGAAAACATAATGTGCAAAAAATGTTAGCTACGCAAGACGAAAAAGTCAAGCTTTAAAAGTAAAGCCTATACCTCTAAGGAAATACTTGAAATTGTTCATACTGACTTGTGTGGACCCATCGAAGTGCAAAGCTACAAAGGAGATAGGTATATAATGCTACTTGTTGATGATTACTCTAAAATGATGACAATCATGTTTCTAAAATAAAAATTAGATTCTTTTCAAATTTTTAAATGGTATTGGAAAAGAGTTGAGAAAGGCATAGGTAAGAGCTTGAAATACTTGGGATCAAACAAAGGAGGTGAGTTCACTCCACATGAATTTGAGATATTCTACAATGACAGAGGAATCAAGAGACAAACATCAACACCTAAGACCCCTCCACAAAATGGAATTGCTGAAAGAAGAAAAAAAATTGTAATGGACTATGCCAGAACACTTATGATGGAAAAAAATGTTGCCCTAAAATATTAGAGAGAAGTTGTAAGTACTACAGTATACACCGTCATTTGTGTGCAAGTAAAGAAAGCTACACACTCAACACCTTTTGAAGAATGGTATGGTCATCCACCTAATGTGAAACATTTTTAAAGTATTTGGAAGCAAACTATATTCTTAAAGATGTTAGGAGTGGAAAGTTTGATGCAAAGAGAAAAGAAGGTATATTCCTTGGTTACTCCACAAGAAGTAAAGCTTACAAGTGTTTAATTACTAACACTAAAAATTTTTGGAAAGTGCAAATGTGAATTTTGATGAGTTTACAGAAGCACATGAAGCTGAACCAACAAAAGAACTAGAAGATTATAAGACATTTGTATACTACTATGAAGGAATGTCTATTGAAGAAGATGATACAAATCATGCAGCAAACTAACATCAAGTTTCAACAACTACTGAGTCACATCTTGCAAATGCTAAGCTGTATTCAGATGTCGAGTTGCAAAATGAGGAAAATACATAATTTGACTATAAGATTGGCACACATGAAAGAGATGTTGAAATACCTAATAGAGATGCACATAGTGATATTGAAGCTAAAAGACAAAATGTAGCCACAAGAACTGAGCCTAGACTATCCAAATATGTCAACAAACACCATCCTATAGATCAAATCATTAGAGACAAAGATGTAAGGCCAATGACAAGAAATAGGTTGAGAAGTGAATCATGTTTTTTAAGTATGAAGGAACATAAGATAGTGAGAGATGCATTGGAAGATGATGATTGGTACAAGGCTATGGAAGAGGAAATTCAATAGATAGAAAAGAACAAGACTTGGAGCCTAGTTCCTAGACCAGAAGATAAGAATGTGGTTGGCACAAAATGGGTATTCAGAAACAAGCTAGATGAGAATGGCGAAGTGACAAGGAACAAAGCAAGACTAGTTTGGAAAGGGTATGCACAAGAAGAAGGAATTGAATATGGTGAAGCATTTGCCCCTATTGCAAGAATGGAAGAAGTAAGAATTTTGCTTGCTTATGCTACATATAAAGGTTTCAAAGTTTACCAGATGGATGTTAATTCTGCATTTTTTAATGGAATATTAGAAGAAGAGGTCTACATAGAACAATAAGAAGGATTTGTGGATAAAAATAAAAAGAACATGGTATGTAGACTACAAAAAGTGCTATATGGATTGAAACAAGCACCAAGAGCATGGTATGAGAGACTTCATACTTATCTTGTTAAGATTGGATTTGAAAGGATAGATGATAACAACAATTTGTACATGAAGATAGATAAAGAAAAAGGTATTTTGTTATCTGAAATTTTTGTTGATGACATAATATTTGGAGGACAAAATGCTTTGTGTAAAGATTTCACAAATCAGATGAAGCAAGAGTTTGAAATCTCAATGTTTGGAGAGATCAAATTCCTTGTGGGATAATCAAATGTAGTATGGTGTATATATCACTTAGTCAAAATATGTTAAGGGGATATTGAAGACATTTGGACTTGAGGACTAAAAACTAGTAAGTACACCTATGGTAACAACACTCAAGCTATCAAATAATGATGATTTAGTTGAAGTTAATCAAACATTATACAGATCCATGATTGGAAAATTGTAATATGTAGTACACAATAGACCTGATATTGCATTATCTATGGGGATAGTTGCTAGACTCTCTGCTAACCCTAGAGAGAATCACTTTATGGTAGTGAAAAGAATAATGAGATACCTGAAAGGAACATAAGAGTATGGTTTGTACTATAAGAAGAATGAAAAGTTTGAACTGAAAGCCTACATTGATGCTGATTGGGCTGGAAATATTGATGACAAAAAGAGCACCAGTGAAGGAGAATTTTTCTTAGGTAGAAGAGTTGTTACATGGAGAAGCAAGAAGTAGAGTTGTACTTCCCAATCTATTGTTGAAGCAGAGTATGTCATTGCTGCTATCAATTGCACAAACATTGTATGGATCAAACAACTACTAAAGGAAATGAAGGAAGAGATCATTGAACCAGTGACACTTTATCATGATAATAAAAGTGCTATAAATATATCAAAGAAGCTTATGATGTATACAAAGACAAAATACATTGCAATTAAGTATCATTATGTAAGGCAATTGGTTCAAGACAAAGAGGTGAAGATGGAATATATCAACACAAACGAGCAAATTGTTGACATTTTTACCAAAGCATTACCTAAGGATTCTTATGAGCATCTAAGAGGTAAATTAGGGGTGATACCCCTATCAAAGGTTATGTAAAAGATAGAGGGAGTACCCTGCATCAAAAAGTTGACATTCATTTCATACAGATTGATGCAGTCGATTTGACTTGAGGAATTGCCTAAAGTAATCATAGAGCTGAAATTTCAAAATAGTCACAAGAAAGGTGACAAAGGGAGCAAATTGAAGAGCCTTCAAAATCCTATATCTGCATTTATAAAAGATGCCAAGTGTTGAGTGTACATCTTTGGCATTGTTGTCAAAGAGGGAGAAAGTACAAGAAACTAATCAAGTATAGTAAATTGATCAAGCAAAAGATAATCAAAGTAGAAAATCAAGTCAGAGGGAGAAAGTACATTGGGAGAAAGTACAAAAAAATGATCAAAGAAGAAAGTCAAAGGAGAAAGTACATAGAAAGTATAGTGCACAAGAGGAACAATAAAGTAAGAATACATCATCAGAAGATTAGAAGACTGAAAGAAAGAAAGAGGGAGAAAATAGAAAATAGAAAGAGGGAGATATTCAAATATTCTGCTGATCCATGGAAGAAAGGAATGTTATATTTTGTAATCTAAGAGGGATTTGCTGATAGAGGGAGAAGTTTTATTCACAAGCTTTCTTTTTGGTATTGTCTTACTATTTTAACTTAGTTTATCCTTTGTTTGATTGGTTGATCAGTTTGGTTTTCCATCAATGCCAAAGAGGGAGATTGTTGATAAATGATTGAAAAGATCATGTGAATGGAAAGATTTTTGAAAGAAGACTATGTGTTTTCAATCATTGTTTTGTCACTGAAGTCAAACTTGCTACATGCTAGTAACACAATTTCTTATATGTTTCAAGCACTATCACTTAGTTGATTGATGAAGAGGATTTGATCAACAAGATGTAACAAAAGTACCTAGAGGAAAGGTTGAGTTATGATTATGTATTGAAGTGTAAGCCTTAGTTAAGATAGTGATAAGATAATGTATTGATGATCTATTTGAGGTTACAAAATTATTGGCTACACTTAGAACATTTGGAATAATAAGGTTGGACAAAGTTCATTTGCTAAGTTGTATTGAGTTGATAGAAGGTGCTAAGAAAAGTTAGTGCAAGCTGAGCAAAAAGTTAGTTGAAGCTAAGTGAAAGTGGATGCCGAGTAAACTAGTGGATGTTGATCAAGATAGTAGACACTGAGTTATTTTTAGTTGATGCCAAGTGATTTTACAATAGATTCCAAGTAACATGATATGTGTCGAGCATCAGTAAATTGATAATGTCAAGCTACTGCATTATGAAAAAGATCAAAGATTCACCAAATAAAAGCTAACAAGTTTGTTTTCTTGGAACTTGTAAATCATTAGGAAAATAAGAATAATGAGCTAGAGGCACAAAATCTTATCTAAACCATTTTGGAGGTGAATTCAAATGGATTCTAGGAGAAGTTTCTAGAGAAGACAATATATGGGGTAGATACATTGTATCTTACCTAATCCATCGAAAACCCAAATTTTTGAGATGGATAATAAGCGGGATAAAGAGTTATAATTCCCTATATGTAGCGACGATTGGTCATGAAGAAATGTTTGTTGGAGGTTAGAGAGTTTTTGGATGTGAAAATATGACAAGGTAAATGAAGAAGAGTTTGCTTCATCAAGTGACCCAAGTGAAGAAGTTTACAATGGAAAGCTAAGCAAGAAGGCTAGAGAAGGATGAATGCTTGAAGGGTGAACAAGCTATCAAAACTGAAAAGATTAGAAGCCAAGAAGAGATGAGGACTAAATAGTGATCTATAATATGCAAGTAAGGTTGTAAGTTGTATCAGATCAAAGCTCTATTGTTATTTTCTAACAATTGTATCATTTTAGGGCAAATCCTTTGGAGAAAGGTTGACGAAATAGTCATTGAAAAATCCTTTAACATGGTGGTATTCCAAGTGAATGGCCTAAAGTCCTCTAACAAGGCTTCCTTTTAGTAGGGTGATTGAAATCCTTTAACTAGGTCACATTTAATAGTGTGTGTTGTAACCTTTAATAGGGCATCACTTTAGAAGAGTGAAAAAGGAGTAGCATGTCACAGGTGGTTTTTCCCAAAATTGGGTTTCCACGTTAAATCATTGTGTCAAATGTGCTGATGGATGTGTTGTGTTTTATGCTTTACATTTCTACATGTTGATTTAACAATAACATATTAGTTTTGGTTAACACGCAATGAATGCATGCATGGTTGAGAATGTTATATGGGTTCACTAAATTGTGAAAAGTTTTATTTTGTACATCTAGACCTTGAATAACTAATTCACCCTCCCTCTCAGTTATTCTGAAAGAATTCCAAAAGGATTTGCAACAATGTTGCATCTATGCTTGACTTCTGAAGAGTGTGACTGGACGAAATGCTAGATTCTAGTAAGGTTACCAATTCTTGAATGGCTGCTTGCTCCTTTAGCTTTGGTGTCAACTCGGTCTCTTCAAGCTTGTCCTTATTTTTCTCAATGCCTTGTGATGCACCTTGTACTTGTGTTGGAGGTGCAAATAGATGTATCTAACCTATTTCACTATGTGTTTTAGTAGTGGCTTGAGTTTCCACGATGTCCTTTCCAACTATATCAACCTTTGATGGCGTCGCTTCTGGTATTTTATCCAAAGGTTGTACACTAGTGACTTGAGGGGTGATGGTAGGTGGTTCTTGTGTATTCACCTCTTCCCTTGGAGTTTCAGTCATTGATTTCTTTAGTTCAACAACACTCACCAAAATAGGGTTTTCATACAATTTTTCTTGTAGTGTAGATTGATCTAGTATGTTTTTTAGATCTTCCTCTATTAGGGGGTTGATGTTCTAAGTAGTGACATCAAAAACATCCTTCACTATTACTATTTCAATATTTACACTTGTTATGTGTTGAGGGCTAACATTAGGGAATTGTGTATATTGTACACTCTGTTCTTCTTATTTCTCTACCTCAAATGTTGCCTTGTCATCTATATTCATTTATGTACCTTCCTTAACTCTGTTTTCATTGTTTTGATCTTCTTCATCTTCCTTAACCTCTATAGGCTCTTTTTTACTTGCTTTCACTATAGACAATCCATATGTGACCTTCCACATCTATATGGACTTCTTCACAACATCTTCAATATTGTTCTATAGTATGCTAAAGGCTCTATATTTGGGTACAAATCTAACTACATATTTCTTCATATCCTTAGCAATTTGTGCCTTACTAATTTCAGGCATAACTTGTGCAAGTGGTGTCTCCCTAATTTGTCTTTCTAGGTTCAAACAATAATTTTATTTCTACTCCAGTCTTTCATATAAACTTTTAGGCATAGAACTTGCAAGCTCTAGTGGGGCTTTCTTAAAATTTTCCATCATGGCACATATACCCTCCTCCACTTGATTCTTTTCAACTTTACTAATATTATCAAAATTAATATGAGAAAATCCTAACGAATCTACACTATTCTTAATATTTTCACATAGATTGTCTAGGTCCGATAATGGATTGTGACTCACCACTTTGAATTGGCTATTGTCATCTAATTCAATTCACTCCTCATGAGATTCAGCTTGTGTAACATATTTCCTCCTTGGCCTTTTCTGAGCTTCTCCTTCTTTCTCTGTAGGTTTGGTCTTCTCTTTTCCCTTTTATGAAGTGACACTTGCACTAGTCCTTGTGGTAGGTGATATAGGTTTGAGTTGGCTTCGTTTTGCAGTCTTCTTGGACCTTTTCACTGGTTGATCCTTAGCCTTTCTATTCTTTTGATCAGTAGGAGTAGGTGCTTCCTTGGCTTCTTCTCCCTCAGTGCCTCTTGAAATTTTTGTCTCTTCTTCTTCCTAATCTTCTCCCATTCCTTGTGTTAATGCAAGTGGTGCTTCAGTCTAGGTGTCCTCCTCTTCTTCATCCTCTTCCTCTTCATCCTCTTCTTTCTCAACACCTTCACCAAATTTAGATTTCAATTTCTTTACTAATTTTTCTTTCTTCTTTATGATAGAGGTAGTCTTCAATTCCATGGTAATCTTACATTTGGCCATCTCATATTTTCCAAATGCTTTGACACATTTATCTATATATTTTGTAAGTAATGTAGTTACTGTTGCAGAGGCCTCATCTACATTGATTTCATATCTTTGTGGCCTTAGCCATCTTACCCTTGGAGTTGCTTTCTAAAAAAATGTATAATTAGCATCAACTAAGAAACAAACATCATCATAATGTTGTTCCACTAATGATACTGAAATCCTAAATCTTTTCTTCGTAGACTACTTAAAATCCTCAAAGTAACTTGTCATTATTGATTTAGAATTCTCACCCAATTGTTCAATGAACTCACTAATTTGTACTGTCACTGACCTGTTTGTATTCCATGCCACAATACCAAATGTAGGAAATGTGTTTTGAACATAAAAGAAGATACATATTAGAATAGGACCAAATTTTCACTGAGCACTCTTTGTTTTCCTTAATGCTCCTAGGTTTTCAATCAATTTTTGTAATTGTAACTCAGAAAGATCATATGTGTGATCCTTTTTTACAACCTTATAACCAACATCTATTGCAATACATGGCACACTATTTAATCTACTTTATTGGTAAAACTTGTGTGAAATTACCTTTACTACAAAGTCTATCGATAGATTTGTGATGGTGTCAATAGTCATTCCTCTCTTATTCTACACAGCTCCAATATTCTTTTCAATAACCTCTTTTGAATCGCTCCTCAGAGTCTTAGGTTGATCTAGGGTTGGATACCCTATTACCCTATGGATTATTCTTTTGGTTATTTTGATAGGCTCATTGTCTAACCAAAGTGAACTATCATGAATCCTACTCAATATAATCCTAATCCATTCAGTTTTGAAAACATTTGGGAAATCTAGGACATGAGTTAACCCTTTCTTCTCTACAATTTTGAATTTTTCCCTCAATACACCATTTTCACATAATCTATCATATGCTTGTCTGATCTCCATGTCTCCAATATTACCAATCTTACCATGGTAACATTTTCTGACATCTTGAACCATTAAAACTTTTGGTGGAATCATGGACAATGCAACAAAGGGATCTTGCTTATATGCAATATCAGGTATGGCCTTGAAAATTGGTTGTTTGAGCTCATTGCTAACCAGTTGAACATTCAAAACCTCCTTACCCTCTACACCCTTTGAACTATATGTCATTATGAAAAACTAGGAATTTTGAAATTTAAAATAGTGTAACTTGATACTTGATAAATACCTTGCAAGATCTGACAAAATGGTTTTGAATCGCTACTCAAATCTTCTACAATCAATTTGGATTGCTCTTTCTCAATTTTTAAATGATGTAAAATGAGTTAAAATCAATCAAATACCCTTTTAAAACATTTCAATTAATGTTGAGTGCTTACATAGCTGTAAGCTCAACATTAACCAATTTTAGGCTCACTCGACATCCACGAGCATTTCACTCAGCACCCATAGGAAACTTTTTATGCTCGGGAGTAACATGAAAAACTTGAAGAATTTACTTTGATTCCTAATAAAATCTTGCACCTTTGTTCATGGTTATGTAATCTTTTTTGTACTAAATCTTGTGGAACTAATGTATGATATAACATTTGAATATCAATCCCACATACCTCTTGATTGCTTAGTTTGACGAGATGTCATCACCTAACCCATTGGGTGAGGTGATACCTTCTCCACTTGATGTGTTGCAATCATCTTTTTTCTTCCATGTCTTGTTCATTGTATTTCTGACATCTTCAATATCTGCCTTGCCTTTTGCTTTATTGAACTCACAACTTGGTTCCTTTGACCTTTTTAGACAATATCGACTGATGTGACCAATTTTCAAATAACTAAAACATGTGGTTTGACTCAACCTCCTTTTGTAATCACTTTTGAAGTGTGTTCTAATACAATTATTAGGAACATGTCCATATTCTTGATAATAATGACAACTATACCTTGTATTATAATCTCAATTATAAGAGTTGTCATTGTTCTTTACCTTTGTTTGCCTATTTGATGACCACGTGGGTTTGGATCTGCAATCAAAAGCTCCATGTCCATACTTTTGATAGTTATAACATTACCCTTCAAATCTTTGAGTGTGAATGGTCTTAGTTCTACATTCATGTGCCTAACGACCTTGTTTTTTGTACTTATGATAGTGAATCATGCTCTTATGTTTGACATTATGATCTATAGTCTTGATGCTACACACATTAGCACTATGTCCTTTCTTATGATAATTATGACAAGTAGGTTTGGAGTTCTTACCTTTATTGCTCCTTTCTTCAACACTTTTGAATTACTCTCCTTCTTCAGTACTCGTGTATCCCAATCCAAATGAATTATTATTGGATCTAGGGGATCTCAATAATTTCTCAAAGTATTTGATGGCTTCACTTGGTTTATTGAAACTTAGTTAGCTCTGATGATTTCTCATCTAGTCTATTGATCAAAACTCTTTTGTCATCTTTAATTATGGTTTTATCTTCCATATCTTTCTTTTTCTATTTAGTCACCTCATATAGTAGTATGGCTTGTGATTCTTGCTCTAACTTGAGACTTTTGATTTCAATAAGTAGGAGATAATTTCCATAGTAAGTCAAATTGTGAAATTGCTATCAGGATGTAACTGTGTGATTTTGAGTCAAACTCATTGACCCATGTTTCATGAGTAGTGGTTCAACATGAATCCATATTTCATGAGAATAAATGGAACACTTAGCACTCATTGGATCTAGGTGATGCTCACAGGGGTGAACCATCGGGACTTCCTAGGAGGTCACCCATTCCAGTATTACTCTAGCATGAATACACTTAACTATGGAGTTTCCTCCATTGTTAAACCCAAAGTTTGCAACCCCAGTTGAAAAACCTTCACCAAGTGTTGTGCCTTATGAACCATTCATTAGAAAGCCCCTTAAGCTCATCAATTGATAAGTAGGAGATAATTTCCATAGCATGTCAAATTGTGATATTGCTATCAAGATTCAACTGTGTGATTTTGAGTCAAACTCATTGACCCATGTTTCATGAGTAGTGATTCAACATGAATCCATATCTCATGAGAACAAATGGAACACTTAGCACTCATTGGATCCAGGTGATGCTCACAGGGGTGAAGCACCAGGACTTCCCAAGAGGTCACCCATCCAAGTACTACTCCAGCCTGAGCGCACTTAACTATGGAGTTTCCTCCATGGTTAAATCCAAAGCTTGAAACCCCATTTGTAAAACCTTCACCAAGTGTTGTTCCTTATGAACCATTCATTAGAAAGCCCCTTAAGCTCATCAATTGATAAGTAGGCGATAATTTCCATAGCAAGTCAAATTGTGATATTGCTATCAGGATTTAACTGTGTGATTTTGAGTCAAACTCATTGACCCATGTTTTATGAGTAGTGATTCAACATGAATCCATCTCTGATGAGAATAAATGGAACACTTAAGCACTCATTTGATCTATGTGATTCTCATAGGGGTGAAGCACTAGGACTTCCTGAGAGGTTACCCATCCCAGTACTACTCCAACCTAAGCACGCTTAACTATGGAGTTTCCTCCATGGTTAAACCCAAATCTTGCAACCCCATTTGTAAAACCTTCACCAAGTATTGTGCCTTGTGAATCATTCATTAGAAAGCCCCTTAAGCTCATCAATTGATAAGTAGGAGATAAATTCCACAACAAGTCAAATTGTGATATTGCTATCAGGATTTAATTGTGTGATTTTGAGTCAAACTCATTAACTCTTGTTTCATGAGTAGTGATTCAACATGAATCCATCTCTCATGAGAATAAATGGAACACTTAGCACTCATTGGATCTAGGTGATGCTCATAGGGCTGGGAGATCACCCATCCCAGTACTACTCTAGCCTGAGTAGTACTAGGATGGGTGACCTCTGGGAAGTCTTGGTGCTTCACCCCTATGAGCATCACCTAGATCCAATGAGTTAAATCACTACTCATGAAACATGGGTCAATGATTTTGACTCAAAATCACACAGTTAAATCCTGATAGCAATATTCAACTTTTGATTTCTTTAGCTTGGGCTCTGTTCTTTTCCATTAGATCTGTAACTGATACATGAAATTCATTGGAATCTCCATTAAAAAATAGCTTAGTAGTTTCCATCTCTTTTTATTGTGATCCATTCTCCTCAATAGAAATTTCCTTCCTTCTCTTTAAAGATTTCTTTAACTCTTCTCTTGCTCCTATTTTCACTGAGCTCAATTTTCAAAGTTTTAGTGAAAATACCAAATTGATTTTTAGGGTTGTATATTTCTTGTTCTCATTTATAGAGGAAACCCTAGCATATTTTTCCTTGATCCAATTATTTTTATTCTTGTTCCTGAGTGTGAGGTTTAGTGCCCTAGGGTTTTATTTTCATTCCACATTGCAAAATCTTCATGAAATTGCTCTAGGCCCTAACCTTAGGTTTTATTTTTGAGTGGGTTTTCATTTTTTTTTTAATATCGTCCACTATGATGTTATGATAATTGGGTTAGCGAAGCATCATAATGAAGAGTTTTCTATGTCTTGATCTAAAGACAAATGTATTGTCATCATACCATGAATAGTATTGTGTGTCTTTCTGATCTTATGATTTCCTTTGTGTCATAAGATCATATCATAGTTCAAATGATTTACTTTTTAGTTATCTCTGATCTTACAACAAGGGAGGTCATCATGGCATTGGGAACAATGAAAAGGGGTGCTATGATATTATGAAGTAGCAAACAATGTAGGATTGTGAAGGAAATATTGGGATGTTGCGATACTACAAGGTATCTATGGTCATAAGATCATAAAGATATTAAAGTCAAGTGATGGTGATGGTGTGCTAGCAGACAGGTGTCCAATTTTTGATTGGTCAAAATAGAGGTACGAATGCTAGATATGTGCTTAGTCATGATCAGTTGGACTGAACAAGAAATTCTATATTATCATTATTATGTGGCATGTGATGTCTCTGACCTTACGATAAATGGCTCATCACAAGATCTCAAGGTAATAAAATATGTGTTTCTATGTTATGCTAAAGTTGTGATCATAAGATTGCACATGAAAATTGTAAAGTCCGCGATGCTACTGTGTAAAGGATTAATTGTCTATCATGATATCATAAAAGCTTGAAAGATCACTGGAGATGTTATGAGATAATAAAGTAACCACAATCATAATATCATATGTTGAGAAGAGTCAAGTCGCGATGCTACAAGTTCATTTGATGTGAGATAATAGAAGAAGAAAGGGTTAGTGTCGATACTGCAAAAATGAAGGAATTGTAACGTTGTCGAAGGGTTTTGCTATTATGTCCAACTAGTCAACAAGGGTTTTTCAAGGTTTCTGTAATATCGGGAGACTGATTTTTTAGTTGTAAGATAATATGAGGGGTCTTTACATTAGTCATGGTTATAGCATCATAATCCCTATTTTGACATTAAAATGTTATGTCACCTTCCTGAGCTGGAAATGACAGTAAGGTTCTCAACCAATAAGATTTAACTATAGTACAAAATGTGCATTACTGGATATTAATGATGATGCTCCCCGTTGATAGAATGAGTTGATATCATGTTTCAATCATGTTAAATTCAATGCAAAGTGAATAGTGATTTGCATATATTAGTTTGTAAATATTTTCCTACTTTACAATTATAGTTTTCCATTTGTAGAAAGAGAGAAATTTGAGTAGTTTTAGAGCTTCCAGTGCATTTTAGATTGTTGTTTATAGAGCTTTTGAGAATAGAACAATTTGCATATCTTGTGTTTGCTAGCATAGTGTCAAGATGTCTAACAAAGAAGTGGAAGAAATTCAAGCTTCATACATGGCAGTTGTAAAGCCTTCAACCTCTAAGGGTGGGAAAACCATATAGAAGAAATTGAATAGATTTTCTAAGGAATGGATGAAGCTTTCCCCTGGTTCTTCTAATGCCAATGCTATAGATGATCAAGCTTTCATTGATCCATATGCTTTTTGCAGAGATGTTATATGCCCTAGCGTTATGGGTTTGGAGCTTTTCAAATATTTCTATTATAATAGGGAGAAGAAATTCATGTGTACAACTTGTGGAAGAAAAATCTTGCCAAATTGATATTTTCAGAAGTCTTTGTAGATGTAGACCTAATGAAGGCTTTGTTTTCATGCTATAATCCAGCCACAAAATCCTTCCATAGGAAAGATGGAACCATCCTCTGCACTCTAGACTTAGAATCATTCATTGAGGCTTTTGGATTGGATGGAGCTATAGGTCAACCTATAGATTTGAAATATTTACAAAGGAAATTTGAAGCAAACACCAAGGCATATACTAGGAAATCTATGCTACAACATATTCCCATGGATTTGAAGGAAGTGGGTGATTACCCTAAGATGGTTGAAAAGATGGCGTGACTGGAAAAATTTAAGAATTATTTTCTAAAGACTATAGATGGTGTCCATAAGATGGTTGGGAAAGATGGGACTAATATGGTCTATGGAGTAGAATTTATAATTGCTAGAGATGTATAGGACTTCTACTATGATGGGGAGTATGATTATGTCAATTATATTTAGGAGGTAATGAAAGAGAATATTGCCAAGGCTTAGAGTGGGGAGTTAAAGGAATTCACCTTCCATCATTATTTGTTGCTGATGCACCTGATTCTGTACAAGAATGTAGGATTGATAAGCTCTAATTTTATTGACCACACTTCTGATGTGAATGGAGACCTACCAGTGCAACTATGGACATAGGTACAGGATAACAATTATCATTTTTCTGATTCTCATTTTTCAATAATTTTAGTGTTGCAATTATAAGAATGTTAGATCTAGGATACTTTAGGGCTCATGATATTCTAAAAATCCTTTTGAGACTAGCCTTGCTTCCTGAAGGAAAAAGACTTGACCACAATTGGGGAGATATTTTCTTATTTCCCATTTTTTCTTTAATGAGAGTCTATGATTGTCCTCAAGCACTCCACATACTGCCAAAATTTGTCCCTCCTAGGTTAGGAATAATTGAATTTATATGGAAATTATTTATGGTCAATAGGAAGTACCTAGGACCCAAAGTGCATTGAGAAACATTCTTGTGTAGGTGTTTTAGGATTGGTGATTTTACAATTTGGAAAGAGGCCTTGGACTAGATCCATTCATATCTCCACCACTACAATTTATCCACTGGCCCCTACAAAATGTATGACCCTAACAACTAGATGAGGGTCACTCTTAAAGAGATGAGAAACTATGTACTACTCAGCACCAAGGAATTGCCCCATGAGGGTGTCATTCCAAATATAGTTGCAGAGGGTTAGACAACTTAGAAACTAGCTAAGCTAGATGATGTTTTTAGGGTGGAGAGAGAATTGAAAAGAATAGATTCCTAATTCTTGGAATTCTACATGGATTTTCCCTATCCTCAAAGGATTGGGAAGATGGTCATTGGCCATATTGAAATTATGGCTAAAATTCTTGAGGTGCTATTAGGGGAAGAACATAGGATGTGCCCTGATAGCCCTAAGCTTGATGTAACCCTTGAAGTAGATGATGATGATGTCTCTAAGGCATCATGGATGACAAAGGAAAAAAAAAAGATAAAAGATTGTCCACATCCCTATTTAGGTCAAATAGAGGAAATTACAAATCCTACCTGGGAGTAGTTAGTTATTTTCTGACTTGAGAAAAAACTACCTTCAAAACAGAGCAAGTGTAGTTGAGAATACCCTCACATACTTGGAATTAGCAGTAGCAAGGCTAGATGATAGGATTATCCAAGCCCAACAGTTCCTTGAGGATGATGAATTCATAAATTCCACTAAATTCATAAGCTTCTTATACAAAATAAAATAGAGTGAACTAGTGCTAAAGATGAAACCAAGGGAGTCTGATGAGTAGAAGATGGAACTAGTAGAGAAGTTGCAAGCCTATGATCTTGAGAGTAAAGTAATGACTCTAAAGGAGGCTAGGGATCTGTTACAGAGGAGTGACATGCTATTGGTGCCTGGATGGGACTTAGAACAAGCATTTATGCTTGACTAAATAAGGAGGCAAGAGAATGCCATTTCATATGAGGCATTTGGTGCAAATGGACTATAGAGAGGAACTAGGTTCAATATTGACACAAAATCTCTTATAGTCTAGAGTATTTCTCCTTCCTCCAGTAAACCAAAGTTGATAAATGTATAGAGTACTGAGAAAGGTAACATGATTATATGGACCCTATAGGGCACCTTTGGCATAGAGATTTCCAAGGCATTAAAACATTTTTCATTTATGAATGAAGCCAAGGTAGAGGAGATGGAGACAAGATTTTCTAAATCCATACATGATTACATAGATGCGAGGAAGCTCTATGAAGATGAGCTTAGAAGTAGCCATGTGTATAAAAAAAAAGATTGTGGAGCTTGAGCCAAAATCCAAGCATTAGAAAATAAAGTTGCATCTCTAAAAGAGAAACGTACATAGGCAGAGTAGATACAAGCTACAAAACAGAGGGAGGAACATGAAAGTCAACAAAAACGAGCTAGGGATACAGTTGAGGCTCTCATACAAACAAAGGATTTGGGAGAAGAGGAGACATCAAAACCAAGAAGAATGAGCATTAATGCTCCATCTACTTAGCAGTGAGGTGATGTAAGGACATTTGTCCTTAAGAATATGATGAGCCATAGAATTGAAGTGTTAAAAAACATGTCACACTAGGCTCATCATTTTTATGTTGCTTTAAAAAGTGTTGAGAAATATTGCAATGAGCTGCTTTCATGGCTATCACCCATATTTAATCTTTGGAGGCCATATATTCAATTTATAGAGAGGCTAATTGTACTAATGGCCTAAACACTAGATCTACTTGATAACATAATTACCGTGAAGGAAGGCCTAGAAATAGTGAAAGAATTGATGGGTTTCTTCACTAGAAAATTATGAACTATACAAGGGAAGTTGAAGGTTTTATCTTAGGGAATAAAACCTTGCATACCATTAATTTTGGATATTGCTAGCAAAGTGATAGACTACAAAGAGTGATCTAATTCTTTTGATAGTATTTTGACTTAGGAGGCTATAGTATCAATTTTTGAAGATATTTCTGATATCCAATATAATAAATTAATTGATTGCCTATTTAAGGAAGAAATAGATTTAAATAAATTTATTGTTGAATAAAAAATGGTCATGGATGCCAGATGGACCAAAGCCACTTAGGATTTGCAAGATGTAAAAACTATAGAGTGGCCCACCAAAAGGGAAATTTATGTATGGGAGGTAGTAGGAGAGATTAAAGCTCTACTAGCAAGAAGTATTTGAGATATTTTACATATAGGTCAATCAAGGACAAGGAGAACAAAAATCAAAGGCTCAATATAAATGTTCTTTTACTGCCTCAACTACTTATCATTTTCTGATCAATATTTTGGAAGAATGTTCTGTATACCTTTTTGTTCCCATCTTCCAAATATTTTTGTATCCATTAAAATTTTGACATGTGTCCTCCTCTCATATGTAGCTTGTTCCAATCCTATATATGGATTTCTAAGATGAAGAATAGATGTCGGTTGCCTATATAATTTTCTCATGTGTCATGTATTATTTTGAAGTCTTTCCTTTTGTTCAGTAGTTATATGAATTAGTTTAGTTGTTGCATACTTGAATAGAAAAAAGGTGAATGTTTCGTAACTATGTTTTGTCCCTATGTAATATCATGAGTTTCTATTAGCAGTATTAAGCTCTGAATAAGAAGGAATTTTCCTTAATTATCATTATCTTTGAGTTTTGTGTAATGACCCCTTTTTTAATGTCCTTCAAAATTGCTCTCTATTTCCAATTAAAGTCTTATGAATGACTTTGAGTATTTGTTCTATACTTAAAATTGTAATTATTATCAAGAAAATCACAAATCCTTTATATATATATATATATATATATTTGATGACTTTGTATGAGATAAAGGACACTTGGGATTAGGCTCTCTTAATTATGTTTGTTTTTGTTTCCCTTATTAAAGGATTTATGCTCTTCCCTTAATTAATAAATGATCTCACTAACTTTATATCCTCTTTCTATTAATCCACTATGAAATTTACCCCCTTTCCAACTTTTCAACTTTTCCCTTAAATTGCTGCGACTTATCTTTAGCACTGTTATGTAGTTTTTCTTTGGTGAATGCCTCGGCTTCTCTCCCAAATACCCGATTTGCCTCTCTTCCTTATTCCATATCTTGTCTTGTTTTTGGAAGGGGATAACCGGTATTATTGCTCTTTGCTACCACTCATTCTATGCCTTTAATGAAGAGTATGATAGTCTGTCTACTCCATCCAATGGGTTCTAAATTGATGTTGTTAGTAACTCAGGTTTTGCAATCTTAAGACTTTCGACTGCCACGACCTTCTTTGTGAGATGTTCTGACGCAAATTGGCAATGATAATTCTTGAACTTAGTGTTGGCATGATGTTTAAATATGTTTCCTCCAACCTGAGGTTTTATGTTGTTCCACATGGTTTGATGAATCAAATTTCTGCCCTTCCACGTTGGTTGTTGAATTCTTATATATACGCCTTCGTTCATTCATGAACAGATGCGTTAGTTCACGTGAAGGGGAGTAGTTTAAATTCCTTCATTGATTTATGTTTTATTAACAAATAAATTGTTGCATACGTTTATATTAGTTAGCTTAGGTGTATTTAGTAGTTTTGTGGATTAATTATGTTTGGTTAGTATTGACTTAGGTATAGTTTATTCTCTTTTAATATATAAATGTCTATAATATATAAAGACATTAATTAATAATGTTTATATATTAACTCTTGTATTATACTTAATATTATATTGATTAATTTGTTAATCGATTAGTCATTAACTATATATATATATATATATATATATATATATATATATATATATATATATATATATATATATATATATTTGAATGTGTAAATATGGCCTTTTCCTTAACTAGTACTACAATAAGGTGTCTTAATAGACCTCTCTTAATTGTAGATCCCATAGGAAAGTTAAATATGGCCTTTCCCTTAACTGATACTACAATAAGGTGTCTTAACAGACCTCCCTTAATTGCAGACCCTATAGGAAAGTTAAATATGGCCTTTCCCTTAACTAATACTACAATGAGGTGTCTTAACAGACCTCCCTTAATTGCAAACCCCATAGGAAAGTTAAATATGGCCTTTCCCTTAACTAATACTACAATGAGGTGTCTTAACAGACCTCCCTTAATTGCAGACCCCATAGGAAAGTTAAATATGGCCTTTCCCTTAACTGATACTACAATAAGGTGTCTTAACAGACCTCCCTTAATTGCAGACCCCATAGGAAAGTTATATACAATAGGGTTTCTATATAGTCTTTCCCTTAACTAGTACTACAATAAGGCATCTTATAGACCTTCCTTGATTGTAGACTCCATAGGAAAGCTACTTGAAATCCCTAAATCATTTCTCAATTTTGCACATTTATGATTACATTAATTAAGAAAACTTACAATTTCATATTTTAACTATGGTTGAACTTCCTCGAAGCTCCATTTGTTCCCATGATCATATCTCATCTTCTTCGGTGTTGTCCCTTCTAATTCTGGGTCAAGTATTTCCTCTATTCTATGAACTTGACTTTTCTTCCCGCATTTATGTCCTAGTTCCCATGATTCCTTGCATTTGAAGCATAATTTCTTCCTTCTTAAGTATTCTCGTTGTTTTTGAGCTTTCTCATCTTGGCATAGGTGACCCTTTTCAAAGTCCTCACCATAGTGAAAACATTTTCTTTTTGGGAGTTCTTGCTTGTACTTTTCACTCATATCATGGAATGAGTTGCTATGGTTGCTTAAAGGTCTATAGTTTGATGATGAAATTTCTAATCTCAAATCTATTTCAATGGCATCAACAAGAGATGTTGGTTTAAGAGCACTAATCAACCCTCTTAGTGAATCTTTTAATCCTTCCATGAACAAGTAAGTGAGTCTGTCATTATCTAGTCTTATAACTCTAACTGAGAGTTTTTGGAATTCAGCTATATAACCTTCGACTGATCCTTATTGCTTCATTTGTGTCAATTTT